>CAUJNA010003500.1:410669-503169 GCA_963377175.1 Effrenium voratum | reverse complement strand
CTGGTTGTTGGTGGTTGTTGGTTGGTGGTTGGTGGTTGGTGGCTGGTGGTTGGTGGTTGGTGGTCCGTGGTTGGTGGTTGCTGGTTGCTTGCTGGTTGCTTGCTGGTTGCTTGCTGGTTGCTTGTTGTTTTTTGGCGGTTGCTTGCTGGTTGCTTGCTGGTTGTTGGTGGTTGGTGGTTGGTGGTTGGTGGTTGGTGGCTGGTGGCTGGTGGTTGGTGGTTGGTGGTTGGTGGCTGGTGGTTGGTGGCTGGTGGTCCGTGGTTGGTGGTTGGTGGTTGCTTGCTGGTTGCTTGCTGGTTGCTTGCTGGTTGTTGGTGGTTGGTGGTTGGTGGTTGGTGGCTGGTGGCTGGTGGTTGGTGGTTGGTGGTCCGTGGTTGGTGGTTGGTGGTTGGTGGTTGGTGGTTGCTGGTTGCTTGCTGGTTGCTTGCTGGTTGTTGGTGGTTGGTGGTTGGTGGTTAGTGGCTGGTGGTTGGTGGTTGGTGGTTGGTGGTTGGTGGTTGCTGCTTGCTGGTTGCTTGCTGGTTGCTTGCTGGTTGCTTGCTGGTTGCTTGCTGTTTGTTGGTGGTTGCTGGTTGCTGGTTGCTTGCTGGTTGCTTGCTGGTTGTTGCTTGTTGGTGGTTGGTGGTTGGTGGTTGGTTGGTGGTTGGTGGCTGGTGGTTGGTGGTTGGTGGTCCATGGTTGCTAGTTGCTGGTTGGTGGTTGCTAGTTGCTGGTTGCTGGTTGCTTGCTGGTTGCTTGCTGGTTGTTGGTGGTTGGTGGTTGGTGGTTGGTGGTTGGTGGTCCGTGGTTGGTGGTTGGTGGTTGGTGGTTGCTTGCTGGTTGCTTGCTGGTTGCTTGCTGGTTGCTTGCTGGTTGCTTGCTGGTTGCTTGCTGGTTGTTGGTGGTTGGTGGTTGGTGGTTGGTGGTTGGTGGCTGGTGGTTGGTGGTTGGTGGTCCGTGGTTGGTGGTCCGTGGTTGGTGGTTGGTGGTTGCTGGTTGCTTGCTGGTTGCTTGCTGGTTGCTTGCTGGTTGTTGGTGGTTGGTGGTTGGTGGGTGGTTGGTGGTTGGTGATTGGTGGTTGGTGGCTGGTGGTTGGTGGTCCGTGGTTGGTGGTTGGTGGTTGGTGGTTGCTGGTTGCTTGCTGGTTGTTGGTGGTTGGTGGTTGGTGGTTGGTGGTTGTTGGTTGGTGGTTGGTGGTCCGTGGTGGTTGGTGGTTGGTGGTTGCTGGTTGCTGGTTGCTGCTTGCTGGTTGCTTGCTGGTTGCTTGCTGGTTGCTTGCTGGTTGTTGGTGGTTGGTGGTTGGTGGTTGGTGGCTGGTGGTTGGTTGTTGGTGGTTGGTGGTCCGTGGTTGGTGGTTGGTGGTTGGTGGTTGGTGGTTGCTGGTTGCTTGCTGGTTGCTTGCTGGTTGTTGGTGGTTGGTGGTTGGTGGTTTGTGGCTGGTGGTTGGTGGTTGGTGGTTGGTGGTTGGTGGTTGGTGGTTTCTGGTTGCTTGCTGGTTGCTTGCTGGTTGCTTGCTGGTTGCTTGCTGGTTGCTTGCTGGTTGCTTGCTGGTTGCTTGCTGGTTGCTTGCTGGTTGTTGGTGGTTGTTGGTGGTTGGTGGTTGCTGGTTGGTGGTTGGTGGTTGGTGGTTGGTGGCTGGTGGCTGGTGGTTGGTGGTTGGTGGTCCGTGGTTGGTGGTTGGTGGTTTCAGGTTGCTTGCTGGTTGCTTGCTGGTTGCTTGCTGGTTGCTTGCTGGTTGCTTGCTGGTTGTCGGTGGTTGGTGGTTGGTGGTTGGTGGTTGGTGGTTGGTGGTCCGTGGTGGTTGGTGGTTGGTGGTTGCTGGTTGCTTGCTGGTTGCTTGCTGGTTGCTTGCTGGTTGCTTGCTGGTTGCTTGCTGGTTGCTTGCTGGTTGCTTGCTGGTTGCTTGCTGGTTGCTTGCTGGTTGCTTGCTGGTTGCTTGCTGGTTGCTTGCTGGTTGTTGGTGGTTGGTGGTTGGTGGTTGGTGGTTGCTGGTTGCTGGTTGCTGGTTGCTTGCTGGTTGCTTGCTGGTTGCTTGCTGGTTGCTTGCTGGTTGTTGGTTGTTGGTTGTTGGTGGTTGGTGGTTGGTGGTTGGTGGTTGGTGGTTGGTGGTTGGTGGTTGGTGGTTGGTGGTTGGTGGTTGGTGGTTGGTGGTTGCTGGTTGCTGGTTGCTGGTTGCTGGTTGCTTGCTGGTTGCTTGCTGGTTGCTTGCTGGTTGCTTGCTGGTTGCTTGCTGGTTGCTTGCTGGTTGTTGGTGGTTGGTGGTTGGTGGTTGGTGGTTGGTGGTTGGTGGTTGGTGGTTGCTGCTTGCTGGTTGCTTGCTGGTTGCTTGCTGGTTGCTTGCTGGTTGTTGGTTGTTGGTTGTTGGTTGTTGGTGGTTGGTGGTTGGTGGTTGGTGGTTGGGTTTTGCTTCACCTGACCTCAAACTTTTCCTTTGGGTTTCCTTTCAAACCAACCCAGTGGAGACAATGGCTGACTACCGACTAGGGGGAACTGGGATCAACCAACTTTCTTCTCATTGGTTTGCATTGGTGATTTGGTCAAGCGAAAAAGAACAAACATGGCCCTCCTGCAAGAGCCAGGAGTTCAAATCCCATTCCAAGCCACCAATCCAAGCCGAAACGGGCCCGTAAATTCGAGAAGGGTCTCAGCAACAACACGTTTCTGCTGGGTACCTTCCATTCCCATTCTTTCCAGGGATCCGAATCTTTCTAGGAAACCTCCGAAACCCGAGTGAAAAGGGACGGCTTGTGGAATCAAGCCCTAGAACGTTCGCGAGGTGAATCCCATGGCAGCCGGGTTTCAGCACTCTGACAGCACGGCCCGGGTTCCTTGGTCCACCCATCCGACCCACCCCCGTTTTGGACAAGTTGACCCTCCTTTTTCTTGCCGGAGAACAAGCAAAAAAAAAACGGGGATAGGGTGTTGTACTGGTACTGAACAACTGGAAAGTGCACAAACTTTTCAGGCGCTTTTCGTCGGCAAGCGAATCGAGTACCTTGAAGAATGAGCTGCAATAGCCTTTCGCTGGCCAAGCGGGCAGTGATGGAAGCCACAAACACACAGCAGAAACACCCGGCAATGCATATTCAATTGATCAAGCATCAACATCAAGCGAGGCTCGGGGTTTATTTACAAAACCACAAGTGCACCCAATCACAAGCCCTCCAGAGCGGCTCAGAATGGCTCGAATCGTCTGTGGATCCCATTTTGGGACAGGTCTGGGCATGTCTGTTCAGGGCTGACAGCTCGTGGTAGTGGGGTAGTGGGGCGAGGGGGTGTCAAATGCTGGTTGCACTCGTCTCAATCTGCTGACACATGTTTCATACCACCAAAGGTGCGAATTCCGCCACAAACATACACAAGCGCACAGGGAACGTGTGTCTTCGGCTACTTTTGGCACTGACTGAGCCAAGCGTCGCATTGGAGACGTTCAAGAAGAGCGTGTCTTGCCTTGGGTGGGAAAGACATGCTTCATTTGAAGAGGGCCTCATGGGTCTATTCCCTTGCAGATTGACATGGATCCAACAAACACTTGCATCTTCGAGGAATCTCCTTTTCGAGTCCCTTTTTGGTTTGCACGAGAGAGTAACCAGTTCTCTCAACATGGGATTTATCAACGATAATTGATGTGTGTTCCCCCTCCTGCAAGAGGAGAGGCATCGTGGTCCAACACCGGAACTGCTTTGCGATCACCAGCCACTTCTTCAGCGCTAAACTTCCCACTCTTGAACGTGAACCACTGGAAGTCGGGTGCCACAAGTCAATCTATGCCCCCCCGTGGTCTGATGGTGAGTGTGCCCCACATCCACTGGTTTACAGCAGATTCTGAACAGCGACACCTTGAAATGGTTGGGGTTGCAACTGTCAAGGCAGACAATGGCCAGCAATATGATCATGAAAACGGACTGAAACAAAATCCTTCAACACATTGTGGAGAATGCCAAAGCAAAGCGAAACAAATGCACAATCGGTTTTCAACTACTTGAGCCAGGAATCACTGATGGTGGTTTGTCCGTGAAGGGTTCAACCCAATTGCATCGGTGAATTGGCTGGTTCACTCCTGTGGTGGAATTGAAACCTGTGATCGTGAGGCTTGGACTGCAAGACACATCTATTTCCTCCAGTAGAGAGGTTAGAATAAGGGTACCAACCTTTTTGCCGTAGTCTACTTTAGTAGGGGAACCCTCTTCACAAAAAGTTGGTAAAAGGGCACGACTGGAGGACCTAGACATGTGGTACCTTGCCCTGATTGCCCTGATTGCCATTCTTACTGAGCCCGACGGGATTTTTGGTACCCCCCGGCAAGTCGTGCTTTTGAAGGGAGCCCGACTTGCAAAGGTGACTCCTTTGCAGAGGTTTGAAGGGGGCAAAGAAGGGTACAGGAACATCTAAGTGAGCCTTTCTCACAACACCCGCCTCTTTGGGCAGAAGTGCTCCCCAATTTGGTCCCTGGCAGAAAGGGGATTCCCAAGAAGCCTCCTCAATCTAAGATGGTGCCCACTATCCCCAAACCACTCCCCAAAAGCGAAACATGGGGTATACAACCCTGATTTCCTTTGGGGGTAGTGGCTTGGCTGGACTCATTGGTTCGAAGGCTTCTGGGAGATATCAAAGTCAAACAGTGGTTGGTGGTTACCACCGAACGAAGTTGACTTCGATCATGGTGAAATGGTTGGTGGTTTCCCTTTACCACGGGTGAAGTTGATGGTGAAATGATGAGACCAAATTGGGCAGGGCTGTGGGAAATAACCACTTCTGTGATACAACAAAGAGGGGCTCCAAAAACTCACCCCCCAGAAGAGGGGATTCCGTTGTATCACAGAAGGGAGAAACCCCGGGTGATCCCACAACCCAGTTTGGCAGTTCTTGGTTGTTGTTGACCCCTCTGCAACAAGTTTAGCTCTTTGTGGATTAAATGGACAACCTTGATTCCCCCAAAAAGTTAAAGTCCAAAGACCCCCCGCGTGCAGCGCCAAACAAAGTCCAAACTTGTCGTCTGCCACAAAAATGGTCGTGTATCAAGTCCGGGAACTCTGCGAGTGAGAATCGCCAGACAATCACATGTCTCCTTTTAGTTAAACCAGCTACTGTAGACCCCATAGCAACTGATCAATAGTTCGAGGGTAGACAAGTATGTTAAGCCAATAGCAATCAAGAGTAAAGATCCCAGCCAATATCTTAAATCACGGTATTTTACAAACTATATATATATATATATATGTTGTTCCCCCCTTTTGAAGGGACCTACCTGATTTTGGGGCTAGAAATCTCAGGCGCAAAGTCTGCCTGGTCCCTCCAAGGCGCTCCCGGTGCTCACCTCGGGCCTCGTGGATGTGCCCGAAGACGTGGACACGCGGAGACACCCTGAGGCAGACTGCCAACTGAACTCGGCTGCTTTCAGAGGTGGGCCGAAGGTGAGGGCGGAGACTTTGGACAAACAAAGGGGAGACCAAGGGGAAACCAAGGGGAAACCAAGGGGAAACCAAGCGGAAACTAAACTCAGTTGCTTTCTGCTCCCCTGCTAAAAATGAATAACTTTAAGTGGTTTAATACGGAAAACCCATTAGTTGGCAAACAGTTGAAGTCCTAACATCCAAGCAAAATGAACCAAAGTTTAAGGAGCCCTGCGACCTGTCGGTGTTTGAGGGAACTCAAAACAAAACCACCCCATTTTGAGGGTGAAGCATCCCAAAAAGGCTTATTCAGCATCAAACTAACACTTATTTCCAATACCTCATATGTTGTTTTTGATACCTATCCCCCATTTTGGGCTGCCCTCAGATCCCCCGCTAAAAGTTTAACTTGTGGGTTAGATGGAAGCCACTAAACACTTAAGCTAACAGACTCAGGAACCGGATGGGAGCTAGCAAGGGAAGCCAAAGGAAAACCAACTCATTTTGGGGGCGAGGCATCCACAAAAACACTTGTTTCCAACTAATATGTTGCTTGTTGATACCTGCCCCCCCCCCCCCATTTGGGCAGGGGTCACTGGAAATGTCCCCTTTCAACGTGCAAGTTTGCTTCTGGTGTGTTATCATTACGATGGCCATGTTTGGAGGTTCCAACAAGCTGCGCCGTGGGCGCTTCAAGTTGACCCCAGATGAATTGACCGGTTCTGTGGGGAGGTGTTTCCCTCCAAAAGTGGCGAATACCCACTAAAACGGACACCTTGCAAGTAATCAACCAGGTTATTCACCTGAGATTCCCATCAAAGTCACCCCCAAGTGGTAGGGTAAAGGGAAACCACCAACCAGTTTCTGACCCCCAGAAAGGGTTGGTCCAAATGACCTCAGAAGGGGCTTAGGGTTTAGTTTTAGGGAATGACAGTTATGGATAGAAATAAACCCCCAAACCCGAGAAGCTTCCAGCTGGCTGGATGAGGTGCCATGAAAAGTAGTCATGGGGCTAAGGTCCAAAAGGATAGTGCCATGGCACCTCACTGTGCCAGATGGTTTCAAAATCCTTTGTTTCAGGTAGCCTCGAAAAAGCTGCTATAAGGAAGTAGGAAGTGTACTACTCGTTTCCAGTTATTCATGTCCAAAATCAGCCCAGAGGCAGGTTCAAAAACAGAAACTGCCCTATGAAGTTGCCCTGCCAACTGGCCCGGCTGCGTGTTTGGAGAATCAATCAGGTACCATGGTCAAGACAATGGACATGAAACCTCACAAACGTCTCAAGGTGTCTCAGGGCAACCTGTAGAATTTGTTGCTCAAAGCTGGAAGGGAGATCAGTAGAAATCGAGCACTCATCATGATCATTCATTAGCTGAAATGAGGCATGTCAAACCCCAGCAGCCTTCATCAGAAATGTTAAAGTCTGATTCATCTGGAGGACCGTACTAATTAGGGGTAGCTCCCCTTTTAGTAGGAGCATGATCTATTTTGAGGGGGGTTCCCTGAGTAGTGGAGTCCTCCAAATATACAAGTTAACATTGACTGATCGTCAATGCTTGAGTAGCCGAGTAGGCCATGCGATTCGACCACGACCATACGGGCGTGTTTTAACAAAATGGGTGGTTTTGGTTTCCCTTTAAATCCAACCCACAAGAGGTCCTAAAACAAAGACACACCCATACATGGCTGTGGGTCAAAACCAATGATACCATTTTGGGGTAGGTGCACCACCATTTTGGTCTATTTTAGTGGGGATTGGGATGTTCACTGGGGGTACGGGATTTTGACCCATGGCCACATGAATCCATTTGTGCCTGCGTCTTCTCTGCTTCGCACGGTGGGCCAGGCGGCCCAGTCCATGCCGCAGCCTCGGCCAGAAGCATCAGCCCGATGCTAAGCGAATCAAAAACGCGCCTGACGACTGGAAGCGCTGGGGTAGTCAAACACAAATGGCACCGAGAGCCGCGCTGCTGGCAGCCAATGGATCTTGGAGGCCCACGTGAGGTGGCGGAGGCGTAGTCCAAAATCTGGTAGGGGGGCTCATGCCTCAAACGAACGGAAAGCAATGGGCGCACAGCACCCGCCCCCCCCCCTCCCCCCCCAAAGCAGGTGGCTCCCGGTTTTTGGGGGCGTTTGAAGGAAGAACAAACGGAGAGATCATCACCATGGTTGATCTTGATATGGTCTATGAACAAAACAGACACATTGTCTTGGGACAGAAATGATATGAGCTACATAGGCTGAAGACAGCGCGGAGCAGACTCTGTCAGGGCGCGAGATCAGCACATCAACGCCATCGGGGATCTGATTCGAGTTTGCCTCCCGGATCCATCCTGAGCGAGTGGCCTATCTCTGGCCTCCGATGTTTCTCATCCCAGGCCGAAGCCTTTTCCCTCCGATGGCTCCTGATGACCAACATGGAAGCTGAATGGAGGGCCTTAGGAGCATTTGCCCCAAGCATTCTGGACAGTCAGCGGGGAACCTTTGGAGTCAGGAGAAGCCAGACACGTTTCGAGATTCAGGCAGCATCTCAGTGCCATGCAGAGGTACAGTCATTCGCCATCTTGGGCATTCACATGCGTGCTTGGAGAGGTTGCCCATGGATGTAATATCCAACATCATAACGTACCTAGGTCCTCCAGTAGAGAAATTAGAATAAGGGTACCTTTTTTTCTGTAGTCTACTTCAGTAGGGGAACCCTCCCCCAAAAGGGTAAAAGAGCGCTACTGGGGGACCTCGCATACTTACCGGCCCTTGACTTAGCGGCAAGCACCTCTCAGCACCTTCGGTTTTTGGGGCTGGTTTGTTGGTGCCTGGAACTGCCTGAAATCCAACCCCCTTTCGGCGTCCCGCGAGGGCTCTTGGAATATAGGTCCTGTTCTATCTAATCTTGGAGGCCAACAGACACCCCCTTTGACAGCAGGGGGGCCCTTTGAGCCCACCAGCAATACTGGTAGCAACCCTACTGCTGAAAGCTACGCCCTCTGCAAAGTTATGCAAGAGTCCCTCAACCAGAGTCGATGACCGGAAACTGTGCCCACCAAATCAAGTGGCTTATGTTGGGTGGAATGGCTGTCAAGAGTGCTGCACTACAGCCAAACATGCTCCCTCCGCTGACTTTCGCCCAGACCAACTATGCTAAACATCAAGGCCATTCTACGCACAGTACATTCCTATCTGAAGCGGGCATAAGGAAAACATCGCGAACACTTGTAGTGCGCCAGCACAATCTTGTTTGCAATCCTCGCAGCTGACGCCCATGTTCCCCATAATCTGTCCTTCTCTGATACCGCCAATCTCTCCCCCCCCCCCAAAAAAAAAGGTCCGCCATGTGTCCCTCGTCATAGGGCACGGCGAAGATTTTCAGTGGGCCACACTGCCTTTTGCCTCGCAAGAAGTAGTCTGGCATCTCGTCCTTCCACCTTGGTCGTAGATGGCCAAAAGTTGCAGGGTTTGGACCCATCCGTGGTGCTGAAAACATCCAATCAGATATTTTCAGAACGCACTTGACAACGAGCACTTCCCGAGACCCGAGACCGCGAGACCGCGAGACCCGAGACTCGAGACCCGAGGGTGCTGAGCACCAGACACCTAAGGCCCCAATCCGCCTCGCGCTGATACCTCCAGTCGGGGCCCCCGCGCTCGGCCCCGGTCGTGGTTGCCCTTCACGAAGATCTTGTGCTTGAACGGCAGCTCCCGGAACCACTTCACAAAGTCTGGCGAACCGGGTGGGTGTCTCTCCGCTTGAAGAAATGGTGGCTCGTCTTCTTTGCGGTTGGAACCCCCCAAAATTCTAGGTGACACGTCCATTCCCATTCTTTCCAGGGATCTGAATCTTTTCAGAAAACCATCAGAGCCCCAGGGGAAACAGATCCGGTTTTTGGAAAATAATGATGGTTGAACAGAATGGAAAAGGCATCAACCCCTAGAAATATGCGTGGCTCGTCGTCTTTGAGGTTGGAACCCCCAACAAATTGGGTGGCCTTCGTGTTGGTTTCCCTTTTAAGCCAAGCCCAAAGAGGGCACCAACTGAAAACCGTGAAGAGATCACCAAGCCAACGGCCAGTTCAAGGGGCCGAGCCATCCGACAGAAGCCATGGTCCACAAAGGGCATGTTTTCGCGGTTTTGTTTTGGCAGAACGGTGAAACTCGATGGCAGAAGAATTCCTTATCCGTTAGGTCCTCCAGATTTGAGAGCTTGGAACAAGTTGCTACCAACTTTTTAGAAGGGAAAAAACGGGGAGCATCTTAATTTGGTTGGCTAGGTCCTCCAGATTTCAGAGGTGAGAATAAGTTGGTACCCGTTTTTCTTTTCTTTTTCTGTAGTCTATTTTAGTAGGGGATCCCTACCCCAAAACGGGGTAAAAGGGCACTACTGGGGGACCTTGTTCAGTTGAATAAAACGGGCATCCTTGCTTGGGTGGGTTGAAAGGGGAACTCTTCCCAAAAATGGTGAGAAAGGGCAGCGACCGCTGCAGCCCTCAGCTCCAAGTTCTTCCCGCCTTTGCGATTGGTCTGCCAATCCTGGTAGTCGGACTGGGCGTCCCCGCAGTGGATCAGAATATCCTCAGACGAAACGAGTTGGACGCAACGAGTTGCGTCCAAAAAAGAGGAAAGCCAAAAGATGCCAAAAGCAAACTGGGTGCTGAAATAAGGTGGTTGGGGGGGGCTATTCCCCACATAAACCACCATTTGGGGTGAGGTCGTGTGAGGTCGATCTAAATTCACCCAAAAGCAATGGTTGCCGTGGCGGAAAAGTCCACCTCAGATTTGGTTGGGCATGAAGGAATCCGCAAATATATCCAAATAGAAAGGCTTGTCTCCAAAAGGGTCATGGAACACACAGTGCAGTGTCCCGCAACACCAAGTCCCAAAAAGAGAACCACCAACCTGAAACAGACAACTGCACCCTCAAAACTTTGTTGCTGTTGACCCCTCTGCAAAAAGTTTTCAACTTTCTGCGGATTGAGTGGAAAACCCAACTTCATTTCAACCAAAAGTCAAAGTCTAAAGATCCAACCCACTAGTCTTGTCAAGAAAGTACCGGTTTCTCTTTGGATTCCGATTCAAGAAGAATCCTTAACAAGCAACACACAATTAGAGCTCCAGTGGTCATGGTTGTTCTGCTGCTTGTTTTTAAAGGGAGCCCCTCAAAAGAAACACGTGGCAGCTTTGGACATAGAAGACAAATCAACCATACCCATCCAGAAGCTTGAATCCCCTGAAAAGTGATAGGAGTACAAACCATTGTTGGGACGTCTCAAAAGAGTCGGGTTACCCCCCGACAAATTGGAAATTCTCCGTTTGGTTTCCCTTTGAATCCACCCTTTCGGTACCCTCAATTCTGGAATCCCATTCGGGGGGTTGGCACAAGGGGGTGGGTACTTGGGAGCCGTCCCTTAGGGAGCCGTCCCTTAGGCAGCCTTAGGGAACCTCCCTGGACCCCCCTCCCCCTTGAGGATTCCGCAAAGCTACGCCTCACCAAACCCACAGACCCCCCCTAGGTTAGAATAAGGGTACCAACTTTTTTTCTGTGGTCTATTTTAGTAGGGAAACCCTCCCCCAAACAGGGGTAAAAGGGCGCTACTGGAAAAACCTAGCCCCGCTCTCGACCGAGGTTCGCCCTTGGGCACTGGAAGCTGGCGATGGAAGCCGTGGGTATCACTCATCGCCACCACGCGCACGCCACTCCCCGCGCGCGCAGGATTCTGCGAGCGGAGCCCTGGAAGAGCCCGGGGAAATCTGAAGAGCCCCAATCGCGAGCTGTTGAGGCAAGCCACCCACAGACTAGGGGCAACCAAGTGAAACTTTGACCTCAGGATTTTACAACATGGTTTCCTCATAGGTGTCCCTTTGGAAGAATAGACGGCTTTGGTGAATGGAAGATACTAAAATAACAGTGGAGCACCTATGTAACCCTAGCTCAAGTACTGAATGTTCAGGTTAGAAAAACCACCAATCGCCTTGCTTGTAAGTTGTAGTACCTAAACATGCCCTTGAAGCCTAATATCCTCCTTCCAATCATTCATGGGAGTGGACGCTTGGTGAGGATGGAAGTCTTCCAAAATCCTTCCCACTTCCATAGTTGCAAACATGATACGCGCTCACCTTGCCAACTTGTCCAGGCATGAGCGCACTGGGCGGATCCCAATCGACCATGGGATACTGGACATTCACCCAAACTACTGTGGATGGACGATAATTTGCACTACCCAAGAACCCTGGAATGAGGATTCCCCTGTAAATACCAACAACAATGGTTTCCCATAGTTTCAAAGTGGTGCCGGATTTATTCCATGCACAGTATGCTGTGCTAGCATCTTTAACCACCCCCTCATTGTATCAACGTGTGGCTGTGGGGATTGACCGTAGCTCATTGCCGCGATCACTATCAAATACAACCATGGACACGTGCACAAGTAGCAACAAACGGACCCGTATGAAAGTGACCTTCAGAGAAAGAAAACACTTCTCGCAGTTTGCGAAGCATTTGAAGCTCAGCTAGGTGCTCCAGCAGAGATGTTAGAAAAAGGGTACCCTTTTTTCTGTAGTCTATTTTAGTAGGGGAACCCTCCTCAAAAAAAAGGGAGAGAAGGGCATACTGGGGGACCCTGCACCATACTGATGGAGGTTCAAACGTCGCTTTTTCTCTGTCTGGTTTTCTTCTCCATGTGCGGAAAGTATCACATGCGTAGATCCAGAAACACGGCTCAGTCATGCCTTCCGTTTGGGACACTGCGCAAGACAAGCGCCATGAGTCAAAAGACTTTTTCGGTGAGTCATGGGTTCTATCAATCTAAACTGATTCTGGAACTCCGCTAGAGCAGTTGGTCTTTTCAACAATGGCTGGAGGGGCACAACTTGTTTGGCCATACGGGTAGGGTCAAAATACAACCACCAGGGGACCGCAGGTTTTAGTCTTTGGTTCCCTTTACCAGGGTTCCATTTGGGGTACGCATTTTTAACCCATAGCCATATGTGGCACCCTCAAAATGTGGAAGTTTTTACCGTGTAAAGAATAAGCGTTCACCTGTTCGGCTTGTCCTTCTCATCATTTGCAATTCTGTGCCTGCATGTCAACATATAATATACATGTATATTTAACATGGCTGTGGGTCAAAACCAATGGTACCATTTTTGTGGTAGGTGCACCACCCATTTTAGTCTATTTTAGTGGGGATTGGGATGTTCACTGGGGGTACGGAATTTTGACCCATGGCCATTTGGATCCTGCTTAATTTGTTTCTTTCAAACACACCGCTCTACGTCCGGCGCCTTTTGACCCACGCAAATCTAGAGTCTTGGGAATCTTGAATCTTGAATCCAAAAGCGCTTTTAAAGCGCTTTAAAGCATTTTGAGGGGGTCAAAGTTGGAGTCCCTGAAAAGGAAATTGCAGGGCCTGAAAAGGGGGTGGAAATCACACAAAAGTACTGTAAATACTGTTAAATTCTCTTGGGGCGTGTTTTGTTTTTTTTGGGGGGGGGTACCATCTATGTATATATTGCTGTGGGTCAAAACCAATGGTGCTATTTTTTGGGTAGGTGAATTCACCACCCATTTTAGCACCTATTTTAGTGGTTGGATTGGGATGTTCACTGGAACGATTTGGACTTTGACCCATGGCCATATCATTCTGCGCAAAGAAGCCAGGGCTAACCACCATGAAAGCCCAAACACACTTCACGTGGTTGACGTTGGAAGGGGCGCAAAATTTAAACTTTAGCAGTTAAGTGGGGATTTCCCACTAAACCACAATAAGCAAAACTGTAAAATGTTGCCCAACGACAACCATGACTTCCCCCCAAACGACAACTCCTTTGAAGATCCTGTTTCCGACATCATGGAAGTGGACAGGCCCCCCGAAAATTAAAAAGTATTCCCAGGCCTTCTCAGCTTTCATTTGTGAATCATTGGGTGTGTCTTTTAATGTACTTGGTAATTAATTCCCCCTTTTTAGGTTTTGAAGGAACATCAAAAAGGAAAATTATTTTTAGACTTGGAACCCCTTTTTGTTTGTCAAAGGAACATCAAAAAGGGAAACCCCCCTTTTGGGGCATCCAACCTCAAAACGACCCACCCCGTTGCCTCTAACCCTTGCGGTTCCGCCTGTGCGGTTTCGCCGAACACGCTGGGCACCGGCGGCGCTGGAAAAAAGCGCCAGAGCCCGCCACGGAAGATCCTGGGCGCGTGGCCCAGTGGACGAAAATCTAGAAAACGATAGAAAACGGTTTGGATGCGCTTTTTGTGGAGTTCACCCGTCCTTCCCCCTGTAGGGTCTTCTTTAGTACTCTTTTAGCAAAAACTTTGCTCGACTCCACGTGGACCGAACTTTTCTCTAGGAAACGGCTTGGATGCGTTTTTTGTGGATCCACCCCTGTAGGATGAGGTTGACCCCATATGGCTGTGGGTCAAAAATGCGTACCCAAAATGGAACCCTGGTAAATGGAGCCAAAGACTAAGACCTGCGTAACGCCAGTTGTTTAATTTTGAGCCACACCCATATGAATCAACCCCAACTCCGAAATACGGGGGGTGCCCCGCCAAAAGTGATGATTCCCCACTAAACCCAGGGACACCCCCCCCTATTAAGAAACTTGGTTGACTAACATGGGGTCAACATCATCCTCTATCCCTTAAAACATGAATGACATGCACATGATCCCCCAAGCACACAAGCATCCGGCGTTGACTTTTGGTTCTAGCGTGGTTATAAAGGATTATCTTGGTCCTATTAGAACCCACAATGTGAACCCAGGTAGAAAAAGTGGTAGATAAAGGTGTATCCCCGAAGTTGCATTTTAATCCCCTGAAACTGGCTGTAGCCTACCGGTGTATAGCATATAGTGTGGGGTCATGGCGGGAAACACGCCCTTAAGGGGTGCGCGACGGACAGTATTACCATGAGGTAAAGCGGTGCAAGAGTAGCTCTGAGACTTGTATGCAAGATCCAAGGCCGTGGTAACATTTCAATTCAGACGGCTTGCGACGCCATTCCCCACATGTCGCCCACTCACTCAGTATTGATTGCATGTTTATGGACTTGGGCAAGGACCGCACAGGGATCAAGTCATACAAATATCACCTTGGAGCAGGAAGACATTTAATTGCAACGGCACTCGATTGCTCTCTGCTCTAAAAGTCTAACTTTCGGCGGTTTGATTCGGAAAACCCATTACGCCAAAAGTTAAACTCCTAACATCCCTTGGATTCCGTGGGCAACATGCACCAAAGAACAGGCACAACCACATGCGCCATTTCAACGGCAGCGACGGTACCTAACCGCCCCGGAGCCTCTCTAGCTCCTCGGCTTCGGGTGTTGCTTCCCCCCGTAACCTCCAAATACCCGGCCTTTTTTGCAGGGTATCATGTCGACCCTCTACTGAAAAAAAGGGTAGATACCATGAAAAACCAGGTTTCCCAAAAATACCCCCCAACAAAAACTGGTATTTTGAGTGGGGAGTAGGTTTCTCGGTGATGGGGTAGGCCACTGGTCGGAAACATATTGATGGGTAAACCTGCAGCCGCAGTCAAGGGAATGCCGGTCAACCGGCCGTTCCACCAAACACCCCGTTTGGGTCTGTCTTTTTTGAGGGTACCCGTGCCTGGGATGAGTTGCAAAGGGAAGCTAACAGGAAAACCACCACTTTGGAGGGGTCCAACCTTAAACTAGGTTTCTGCAGTAGAGAGGTTAGAATCCGCCGACCCCATGCCTGGTCCAGAATGGACCATGCTTTCGGCATGGGGGCGGTGTGTTCTGTGTTGCTTTTGTTGATATGCTTTCTATAAGTTTCATGTGAATATGATTATGTAGATATATATATATATATAACCTATAAGTCCCTTGGGGCGGCCCTTGGGGGCTGGTGGGGCTGGATTTCTCCCTGGATTTCTGGATTTCTGGATTCTCTGGATTTCTGGATTCTGGATTTCCCTCCCCCCCCCCCCTCCTCCCCCCCCCCCCCCCTCCCCCCCCTCCCCCCCCCCCCCCCCCCCCTCCCCCCCCCCCCCCCCCTCCCCCCCCCCCTCCCCCCCCTCCCCTCCCCCCCTCCCCCCCCTCCCGTCTTCCGTATCTTCCGGCTTCTCCCAGTAATCTTCCGTAATCTTTCGGCTTCTTCCCGTAGTCTTCCGTAGTCTTCCGGCTTCT
Organism: Effrenium voratum; assembly: GCA_963377175.1. Lineage (NCBI taxonomy): Eukaryota > Dinophyceae > Suessiales > Symbiodiniaceae > Effrenium > Effrenium voratum. The sequence continues at coordinate 487,652 of CAUJNA010003500.1, read as the reverse complement.
TCCCGTAGTCTTCCGTGGTCTTCCGCCTTCTTCCCGTAATCTTCCGTAATCTTTCGGCTTCTTCCAGTAGTCTTTCGTAGTCTTCCGGCTTCTTCCGGCTTCTTCTTCCGTAGTCTTCCGTAGTCTTCCGTAGTCTTCCGGCTTCTTCCCGTAGTCTTCCGAAATCTTTCAAGCTTCTTCCCGTAAATTTCCGCAATCTTTCGGCTTCTTCCCGTAGTCTTCCGTAATCTTCCGGCTTCTTCTCCTAGTCTTCCGATACTGTTTCGGGACCAAACAACGCGCGTGTCCTGTGCTTTCGGGCTTCTTCCCTAGGCTTCGGGTAGTCTTCCCCCACCCCTCCGCCCCCCCCCTGTGTCTGTCTATGTCTGTCTACGTATCTGCATCTGTCTTCGTGTCCGCGAAGACCCCCCCTGCCCCTGCGTGTCTGTCTGTCACTCTTTGTGTCTGTCTGGGTCTGTCTGCGTCTGTCTTCGTGTCCGCGAAGACCCCTTGCGTGTCTGTCTCTGTCTCTGTCTGTGTCTGTCTGTGTCTGTCTACGTATCTGCGTCTTTCTTCGTGTCCCCCCCCCCGCGTGTCTGTCTGTGTATTTGTGTCTGTCTGGCTCTGTCTGCGTCTGCCTGCGCATCTGCGTCTGTCTTCGTGTCCGCGAAGACCCTCCCCCCCGCTGCGTGTCTGTCTGCGTGTCTTTGTGTCTGTCTGTGTCTGTCTACATATCGCGTGCTTTCTCTCGTCCCGGGCCGAAATTCTAAGGTGTGTGGGGGCGGCGGAACCAGGCCGCAGGCCATTAAATAAGAGTACCAACTATTTTCTGTAGTCTATTTTAGTATATAGGGGAACCCTCCCCCCCAAAAAAAATGGTGAGAAAGGGCACCTAGCTGGGGGACCTAGTAAAACAGACACGCCCATGTCGAGTTTTCAGAGATGTCCACCAGGGCGCAAGCTCGGATGGTCTGCCAGTTGACTGCGGACGCTGTGGCTTCAGCACGAGCTTCAGCGCCGGCGGTTCGAATGGGGCAAAAGCTTCCATGGGGATGGCGGCCATTGGGTTTCGCTAGCTGTTTGTTCAACTTTGACATTCGACTCAATCCCCCGCTCTTGTTCTGTCCATGTCGGCTTTCATTTTTCCATGGGTGGCTCAGAAGGCGAATAGCGCCCAAGATCAAACCCAAGGTAAACACACGCGTCCGAATGTGCCGTGATTTGAAGTACCACTGCCCAATGCAGATGAAAATGTTGACGGCTAACTTTCTTGCAAATTGATTGCCCCACGTTGAGTTTTGGTTGTGTTGTGTCTTGGTGCTACCTCCAGTAGAGAGGTTAGAAAAAGGAGACGCGTTTTTTTTGTTATTGTCTATTTTAGTAGGGGCCAAAGGCTTGGTACTGGGGGACCTAGTTGGTGGGCCAACCGTAGGGGCATACTTGCTCAACGCCTTGGAGTCCTCGAGTCAGTTCACGACATGCGCGGAAAGAGCCGCTGCGGCGCGCGGACATGAGCAAACGCCAAGAGCTGTGCGCTGAAAGCAAAGGGCTCACTGGCTGAGTGGATGGCCCAAAAAAAGTCCAAACTTGATATTTGCCACTAAAATGGTCATCCCAAAAAGTTTAAAGTTCATGAACTCAGGAAGTGAGAGGGAGACCTGACGAAGGCCCCGACTTGTTGAACTGATGGGGAGGTTCTGCTTTAAGAGGCTGGGACCTTCTCACGGGACCTCTCACAAAAGCGCATGGTTGCCCTGGAACTCCAGGAGAAAACGCCTTGGCCCAAGTATTGAGGACCCGTTTGGGCTTCCGTATTCCTCAAAATGAATGGTATGGGCCACAAACAAGAAAATATGGGGGTTCCAAGTGCTGGAACATCCCAGGAGCTTTTCCCACAATATTCCCGCTGCGAAGCCATTTGTGGATTTGGTCATATGAAACTCCATATCCAGGTTGACGTCCTTCGGTCATCAGGTTGTTTGCCTTTCGGGTTTACATGGTTTCCCCTTTTCAGTTTCGTGGCTCAAGACAATTAGATCACTGGCACATTCCACGTCGTGTTGAAAGGCTTTGTCCCCTGACAAACCGTCTGTCAGGATTCAGACCTCATGTCCATCGTGCACTGTAGAGGTAACTGGAACAAACCCGAGTCGTTCCATCGCAACTGTGCAGATTCCTTGGCTGGAACTGGGACCCCAGCAACAAAAATATTGTTTGTGCCTGGTTAGTGGAAAACAAAGGGACCCCAAAAAAGCAAAAACAACAAACAAAAAACGCCTTTTGAACCCTGAAAGTTGCATCTTTCAGCTGGGGAGAAAAACAATCAGGTTGGAGGTTCATTCAATCCGAGGAAGCCATGATCAAAATCCTCCACGGGCCAATCCACACCGTGGCTTTCAAATGCGCTCTCTCAAGTGGAATTCAAATGCGGCTTTCGGGGGTAGAAGGCTACCAACTAGCCCAAGGGTTTAGCTGCCAAGCTGCAACTCCGATAGATAGGCAAGTCACTATCCCTTTGGTAGGGTGGCTGCTTGCTAACCAGGCAAATAGGTTCACATGAAGAAATCACCTGGCTGTAGCTCAAAAACTACCAACATGGCAGGGGCTCAAACCTGCGGTCCATATCCTGGTAGTTTGGCATAGCCACCTAACTGATGGTCCGAAGCCGCGCCTCTCTTAGCCTCTGCTCCACATAGTCAGTGGCGACTGCCTTCGCCGGCCTCACCGGATGAAAAAAAACACTCCCGTACCCGCGGGCCGGGGTCTGGCGAAGCACCCCATCAATATGATGCCCAGTGGCCATGGGAAAAAAGGGCATCCTTTTTGGTTGGTAGAGTTTGAAGGGAACTCTTCCCCCCCCCCCCCAAAAAAAAAAAGAAGAGGAAAGGGCGCCACTGGGCAACTGGGCTTATTATTCCGGAAGGCTTGAGGGCTTGTCCTTGGCTTCTCCTGTGCTTATCCAGGTATATTCCCCCCCCCCCTGCATGGCCCCCCTAATCGTCCATGACATAATCCAGGGTCGATTAGGGGAATATCACACTTGCCAAGTGACCCCAAAGAAAAAGGACAATTCTTCCGGACACAACCATCTTGGGTGGGCAAACCAGGGCTATTGTCGAACAACTCCCCGCGATCTTGGTAGGGACCAACCTCCAAAAGGGAACCCAGGATCAGGTTGACTAACGGGGGTTGTCCCATTTGCAAGGTGCTGCTCCTTTGCTACTTAGGGAAGCACCCCATCATTAATCCACAGGGTTGGTGAAGTTCCGATGAGAAAGAGCCTGGTTGCTCCCACTGACCTATTAGATATGATGATGGCTTCCATTCGGTTTCCCTTCACCAACCCCAAAGAGCGTCCCCTCAAAAGACACACCCACGTGCCCAAATGTCGCCGCACATGAAGCCGGCTCTTGGCCACCGTTGAGCACTAATCACCCAATTCTGGATGTTTATTTGATCTCTTGCTGGCGCTTCAATGGATGTGCGTGGCCCTATTCAAGCGCCAACCAGCATCTTCAGGGCAGGGTTACCGGGATGCTGCCTCCCGTACAAGCTCCGCGTGCCATGATAGACTAAGGTCCCTCAAGAACAATGCAAAATCCGGCATAACAACACGAACTGCTTTAGGCGTCCGCCCCCAGTCTGGTCCGTCTATTGCTCATATCTGTCCCGTCCGCGTCCACCCTCCAAACCCTGTGCTGAAACAAGGCCCCCCAGCAAAGGACGAAAAGCCTAGGACTCACTGGACGCCTACCCAGGGGAGATCAAAGCTGGGGTTGGCCTTTGAGCCAACAACTCGAACTGTTTGCTTCGGGGAAAGCGGGCATAGTCCAAAAGGAACAGTTTGGAGTGAGGGCCAAACCAACTAGGGCTCAGCCTTTGCCCGACTTTGTAGGAAAGAATGGGACCTGCATGCGGTTTGAGTCCCTGCATTTTGAAACACAACACGGAGGATAACCCAGTGTTAGCAACTTCGCCATTTACAGACACCGTCCGAGCTTTACAAATACAGGGCGCCGGGCAACAAAACAACATGCCTTTAGTGAAAGCAATCCTTCCACCCATATCTAAGCCCCTGGTATGAACCACCCGAAAACGCTTCTTGGCGAAACCATGTACCACGGCCGAATTGTGGGTGACCCAGCCACCAAAGAGTCCGAACACTGACATGACATCATTTTCTCTGGCTTTCTTTCTAGCTCCCCCTAAAAACAAACAGAAAGAAAGCTGAACTCCGAGCCAACCAACAACCCAACCACCACCGACGTCGCTCGCTGGTCGCCCAACGTCGCCCCACGTCGCCCAACGTCGCTCGGGTCGCGGGGGTCGCGTCGCCTGCAGTTCCGCAGATCCTTGGCGAGGCCCTCCGCGAGTGTCTGCACCGCCGCCAGCCGCGCCACAGAGCCTCGCTCGGTCCCAGGAGCTAGCGGAGGCAACGCGAAGGAGAGGGAACTCCAGGGTCCACGGTTTGGGGTGTGTTTGGTTTTTGTTGGTTTGTTTGGTTTGTTTGGTTTGTTTGGTTTGCTTGGGTTGGGTTTGAGTTGGTGTCCGTTTTTGGTTTGGGGTTGGTTGGTTCATTCGGGTTTGACTGTGAGCTTGCTGTTGGTTGGGTGGCTTTGGCCTGGGTTTCAGGGGTACCTTCCCCATTCTTTCCAGGGATCCCTCTTTTCAGGAAACCATCAAAAACCCAGGGGAAACAGAAGGCCAAATCTTCGACTCCGCTACCATGCGGAATTCAGAGAATCTGTGATCACCAACCAAGGCAGCAATGCTCGGCTTTTGTTTCTGATCCAAAGTGTATGGATCATCATCAAGGCAGGAATGATTGTGAATATTTCGATCAACCAACCCAACCCTACCCAACCAAACCCACAAGAAACCAAGCCCACATCCCAAATCCCTAGACTCACTTGCCCAAAGGACCCAGAAATACAAGGTTAACCTTGTGGGGCCATGACTAAAACTAGACCAAAAAGGAAAAACCCGATTCGCTTTAGGCAACTGAGCAGAACCCAACCCCAAACCAAACGCGGAGAAACCCAAACAAAAACGAAATCGACGGAGAAAAAAAAAGGAGAACAAAAGGAAGAAAAGCGGATCGACAAAAAAAACACTGCGAAATGAATTGCCAAACAAGAAAGGAAACAAACGGAACTCCAGGAGGCGGGATTCGTTAGAAAATATTCGCAGCGATTCAGCACGGCTGGTAGTGAAATAGAACATTGGCTGAACTGGCTATGAACCGTGGAGAAGGTTGTATTCCAAATTTGCAGTGCGAAAGTTCAACACGGCATATTCATAGGTGTCCTTTTAGGGGAAATAGATGGCCCTGGTAGATGATTAAACCACTAGGTAAACCACGAATCGCCCTCTATCTTTCTACCAAACCAACCAAAAAGGACACCTATGTGTATGACTTTGCTCAGCCAGATCTCGGATTTCGACTTAGCCCTGAAGTACCACTCCAGGCACAAATTCGAGGAACAGGCTAGCCACCAGGGACCAGCACTGACATTGGAGCGCAAGGATTCAAAAGATTGCTGATCAAAAGAATCTGTGGATCAACAGACAAAGACATAAGAATCTGCTCACTGGCTGAGTGGATGGCCCCAAAAACGTCCAAACTTTATATTTCCCAAATTTGTCTTCCCAAAAGTTTAAAGTTGAACTCAGGAAGTGAGAAGACGTGGATTCAAAAGAATCTGCGGATTAGTTCTGCCAAAGGATTCGAAGCCAAAGGACCCCAGAGAGGACATACAATCGATTGCAGCATTCAGTCAGCAAAAAGGAAAGGATTCAAAGGCAAAGGATTCGACCAAGGAAAAGGGACAGGTGCAAATTCGTTGGCTTTGTGAACATGTCCGAGAAGTGTGAATGGATTGAATGAAGATCGGGTTAATGAGCCCTGGCCTGATTCGTGATGATGAGAGACTAATCTATGAATTTCGCAGGTTGGTTGGTTGGTTGCTTGGTTGGCTGGCTGGCTTCTGTGTTAAGGTTACAGTTGGGTGACACTGGCTCCCAGTACACCAAGAGGCAACCAAAGCGCTTGGCTCCCAGTTGGGTTGGTTTCATCCGCACGAAACCAAGGGAATTGTGCCAACTTTTCACGGCGCCCAAAAGGAAGCCAAGAGATTCCCAAAATCATGGTCATAGAATAAGGGTACCGTTTTTTTGTCGTTTATTTTAGTAGGGGCACCCTCCCCAAAAAAAAGGGTAAAAGAGCACTACTGAGAGACCTAGTCTGGAATCTGTAATTGTGATTTCTGGGGTTGTTTCCGATTACCTCCCCTAAACTCCAAGACCTCATTTCACCGGTTTCCAGGGTCAGAGGGTGTCATATTTACTCATAGCTCCCAGCTGTGATGGCTTAAGTGGTCTTTTTGACCCGCCGTCTCATCTTAGTTGCTCAGGTCCTTATAGTGCGCTCCCAGGCTGAAGGGGGCAGAAGGGAAACTCCTTGCAGAAATGGCAGCGCTTGCAAGAAACCCCTACCGATGCCCATATCTAGTGCACCTTAAAATGTGGCATGATGTCAAAGGTGGTCCCAGGAACAATGGAAGTGCACAGGCTTGCTTGGGAAAAGGGTGACGCACTTCCACTTTCGGAGGATATTCTACCTGTTTGACGGGTAACCCGAACGCTTTCAGGGGACAAACATGACTCCACTCTATTCCGAGGAGCCTCCTTATAAACCCGACAAACACATCTTGGGGGTCAGACCAGCCTAAAAACCCACGGAAACCGTGTCCACTTTACACGGATAGCTCTGCCTTGACCCAAAAACATCCAGGTCTCCAGTTCTTGATCCAAAGCCCTGCCAGACCAAGTCTTGGGATGATTTTGACAAGACAAATCCATGGCTGCTTTCTGCTCCCTTGCTACCAGTGAATAACTTTTGGTGGTTTAATTCGGAAAACCCATTCGTCGGCAAAAACTTAAAGTCCTAACATCCCTTGGCAATATGCAACAAATAATCATTCAGATGACCTCTGCGCAACAAACAAATAGTAATGGCCACCTTCGACTAACTGGACCCACCTCCTCCCCCTAACCATCAATCAACCGGCTACAAAGGAAATCTGGGCTCCCAGCGGGCGATGAGGGGCTGGCTCTCCTCACCTTCCTAGCCAGCGAAACTAGGTCCTCCAGTAGAGAGGTTAGAATACAGGCACCCCGACTTTTTCTGTAGTCTATTTTAGTAGGGGAACCCTCCCGCCAAAAAGGGGAGAGAAGGGCACCTAGCTGGGGGACCTAATAAAAGATTGAAACCACCTGCTTGGGATTGGAAGTGCCAACGGTTCACAAAAAGCCCTACATCCTACCTCAACCTGCGGCTGAGTTAAGATGTCTTGAGTTACTTTCCGGCGGCCAGAGACCAGAGACCAGTCCAACCGCTGAGTTCATCTGTCGCGTGCCTTCTTGAAATTACACCGCCAGGCAAAGATACCATTCCCTGTTGCTGTTATCATCTTGGGAATATGTTGTATTACTTCTATTTGGCTAAGACCCTGGGGAAAAAAACACCTGATAGGTTCCCTGTAAAACCAACGGGGAAACATAGAAAAGTATTCTTAAGCAAATGGAAGACAGGGAAAGGGTGATGACCACATCCCAGCCAATTAACTCTCAACAACTTGGATCATCTCGAAGGAATGTAGCCCACATTCCGAGAAACAAAAGCTAAAGGCACATTGGGTCGAAGTACTTTGCTGGCCAGGCGAAGCGTTTGCTTGCAAGCTGAGCTGGCCAAAAAACAAATTGAAACTTAACATGGCCAAAATAAAATCCATCTGCTTGAGTTAAATCTCAGCATTTAGAACTCATTTTACTGCAACCTCAGCTGGAAGAATGATCTTAATACACTTTTGGCCGATTGTTGTTCATTACATTTGAACCGCGGCCTTTTATTACTATTTGCCAAAACACTACTATTGGTCAAAATACTAATAGTATTTTGTCCAAATAGTTAGTAACCTTGCGCTTTGGCAAAAGTATTCTGAAACATGCTAATGACTGATATAATTCAACTTAAAGCCATCCATGCTTGCGTGTTCATACTGGGTGTACATACCTGCACGTGACCAATATTTAGCACTGTTGCTACTTGCAACAATACAACTTGCTTGCATGATGATGTGTGCACATACCAAACATGACACCACCACCAACAGCCAACCTTCAACATGGATTAGTCTCTCAAACTCAGCTCCGTCTTGCTGGTTTCATTGACTTCCCGATCACGGCACAGTATCGCTGTACCAAACTGAGGATCCTCTTCTGGGCTGTCCTCAGATCCCCCGCTAGAAGTTCAACTTTTAGTGGGTCAAATGGAAAACCGCACTACATGCTAAAAAGCTAAAACGCAAAAAAAGCTAAAAAGCTAAAAAAGCTAAAAAGCTAAAAAAGCTAAAAAGCTAGAAAGCTAAAAAGCTAGAAAGTAAGAAACCAAAAAAGCTAAAAAGCTAAAAGCTAAAAGATAAAAAGCCAAAAAACAAAGGGGATCCTCTGGGGGAAAGTTTGCACGGAACCAACCTCAAGCTTCTACGTTGGACGCAGAGAGGTCCTCCTGAAATCCATCCTCCGCGAAAAGCCAGCCATCTTCCAAAACAATGTGCAACCAGGGACACCTCGAAAAAGTCGGGAAAAACAAACAGCTTGACACGTCACAAGAGCTGTCTCAACGTGCGACCGAAACTGGATCTGGCCATGGACAAAAGCCTGCATCACCTAAGAAACCCTGGAATGATGATTCCCCTGTCAATACCAAGAAAGAATGGCTTCCCATGGATTCCCCTGTCATCCACACCCACGCAAAGAAAACTCAACATGGCCCCAGAAAATCTTAGACCCCGACTCCGAAGCGATTGAGCGCCCGGCCGGACAGAAGAAAATGAGTAGGGACATAAGCCTGGGTCGAGGAACACGCCGACCAAAATGATCTAGTCGCCCTGCGGAAAGCGCTGCCGCGCTGGTTGCTTGCTTTGGAGTGGGTAGGGGCACACTGCGACAAAAAATGGCTGTGGGTCAAAAAGAATTGCCAAAATTGCAGCTTGGCAAATGGAAACAAAGATTAAAACCTGCGTAACGCCAGCTGTTTAATTTTGAGCCACACCCAAATGGACAAGCCATGAAAAGCTGATGACGGACGACTGAGATGATAAACAAATAAACAAGTCTTTGCCAGGTGACGCATGAACTCTAGGACAGGCAGCTACAACATCAGCAGAAGATTAACATATTGCAACCAACCCACTTGCCCACAATGTACCTACAAGGCAATTACGGAAATACTAGGGAGGGTGCTTCTACTTGCGGTTTGGAAATTCCCTATTGACGTCAGGGCGTTTGGGGCTGGTGCAAAATCATGAACACTTCATTCTATGCCGTAAGTCAATCCCCACGGGGAGTTTCACCCTGGCGTAAATGTGAGTGTGGATGTGTCTGTCTGTGTCTGTGTCTGTGTCTCTGTGTCTGTGTGTCTGTGTGCTTGAGTTTGTGCTTGTGTCCGCGGGTGTGTCCCCACCCAAACAAAAGTGAATGGCTATGATTTGTCTCATCCTAATCACGACGAACAAGGGGCTAAGTGGGTATGTGCTAATGAGTGGGGTGGTGTCCTTTACTTCCCCTTTACCAACCCTGGCTTAACAAAGCAAGCAAGCAAGCAAGCAAGCTAGCGAACGAACGAACAAACAAACAAGCAAACAAACAAACACACAACACAAACAACTAAACACACAAACAAACAAACAAACAAACAAACAAACAAACAAACAAACAAACAAACAAACAAAAACACAACACAAACAACTAAACACACAAACAAACAAACAAAAAACAACAACCAACCAACACACAAACAAAACAAACAAACAAACAACCAACCAACCAAACAAAACAAACAAACAAACAAACAAACAAACAACCAACCAAACAAACAAACAAACAAACAAACAAACACACAAACACACAAACACACAAACAAAGAAGCACACACACACACACATACACATGAGCCACAATAACACACACCAAACAACATACAAAGACAAACACACCACAGGTGTACCCCACCGGGTTCCCATTTCTGAGTGTCCGTTTTGGCAACGGCGTCTGCTCTTGCGCTTTGGGGCGCTGGCTCGCAGGGCGCCGGCCCCTCGGGCGGGCGTGCCTGCGAGTTGGTCGCATGGGTGGGGTGGTTGGGGAGCTGGTTGGGAGCTGGTTGGTTGCGCTGAAACTGACAAATCACCAAGGTGCTGGTGCATTGATGCCTTATTGATCCCTTAGGGATCACTAGGGGATCACTAAGGGATCAATGCACCAGCGACTTCCTTTCAAGCCGAAATCAACAAAACAGCAAAGGATCGATAAGGAGCAAGTGCAGAAATAAACAGAACAGCAAAGGACCAAGGAGGAACCTTTCTCGCGGGAAGCGCAAGTTCTACCCCTTGCTTGCCATTCAATGATACACCAGAGAAAACGTCGTCACCTTCTAACTCTCAAAGGGCATCCCTGTTAGAGAACCCTCACTTGTTGGCTAGGGTGAACTGCTGATCCAGTGAGCGCAACTGGTTTACACAAGCAGAGTTTGGTTCCCTTAGTTTGCGGGCAACAAAATGACCCTACTTTGCCATTGATTTCTTGCTGGTCTTGTACATCGTACCCGCCTGAGCGGACATGTCGCATTTTAAGGATGATCAGCAGTGTTTGGCCAGCACAAGATACCTCGACCCTCTTGACAAGGCATCACGAACACACTTCATCGGCTTTGTGAGAATGAATGGAGTCGTGAAAAGAAGTTCCAGGAGATCAGTGGCAACTCCATATCTGGGCTGCCCTCAGATCCCCGGCTAAAAGTTTCACCGGCAATGGGCCCAATTCGGAAACTGCGACTAAACCCCAAAAAAACCTAAAAGGCTAAGGAAGCGGATGGCTGGGAGCCACCAATGGCCACACTCAGCTTTGCTGAGGCGGGCCCCCCCCCATTTTCAGAGAGATGAAAATGGGTGGTTTCCCTTTTGGAATCATTTCCTAATTAGCCAAGGCTCTAACAAAAACGGGCGCTGTTTCAAGCGGAAGCCGAAGCGAGCTGAGTCACACTCAAAACCCAGTACTAAAATGGTCGATCCCCAGAACCATGCTTCAAGAATCAAGAAGGCGGATTCCGCAACTATTTCTGGTTGGGACTGCCCCTTACCCTTCATCTACCCGAATCGGTTTTAAGCACGTGGCTCAGCAGGGATCCTTACATTCTTTACCTGAACATTGCCTTGTAAATAGTGGTTTCCCTTTATTTTGGTGGGTTAAAAGCCATGTTTCAAATGGTTGCAAAATGAATTTCTTTGAAGGAGCCCTCAGCTGAACATCCAGGTGGAGAGCCTCGGCTCCTCCTCCCCCCGCCATCCTCCGCCCAATCTGCCTGCGCGCGGAGGTCTACAGGCGCCCAGCGGACAAAGACGCCAGCACTGGGGACCTGCGGAACAGACCGTGCAATGCAAGGGAATCCACAAAATCAAACTTATGGGACACACAAAAAAAAAATGCGGTGTTTATGTGTTTCTTCTTTGTTCTTTAATAAAACACGTATCCCACAAAAATCACACACACACACACACATCAAAGAGTATCCACAAAATAGAACAAAATCATTGGATCCTTTTTGATTCCTTCTTTGGGGCGACCCGTCTACTGTTTGATGGAAAATTGACTATGGCACAGTGTGGGGTGGGGTTTGGCCGGAGCTGATCTCGGAACCTGAGCCACTCGACAAACTGATGCCGGGTTGGAGACAAGAACTCCAAAAATACCGTGGCTTCCCTTTTGTTCCCCCCAACACAAAACTTGGTTTTCCTCGGATCCCCTGCGAAAAGTTTTCAACTTTTAGTGACTTAACTGGAAATCGACACTAAACCAGCTAAAAGGATCTCAAAAGCTAAGTTGAACCGGATGGATGAGCGGAGCCAAGAAAACACACCAGATCCACAGATCCACTCCACAGTTTTAGCCCAGTCTGCCAGTCCGAAGGTTCCGTGCCTCGTCTGGCGCCTCCAAGGTCTTGAGCAAGGCTTCGTCCAGGACCCGGGCTTTGACATAGGCCTCCCAGAAGCTCAAGCAAAGCCAATGGCTTAAGCCAACTTGGTTGCTGGCAAAGACCCCCCCCCGCAGAAAGTGTTCAACGAGGTTTGTTGCTTTACAGTTTTCAACTATTTTTCTTTTTTTGGAAGGTTTGGCTTGCTTTAGTTCTAGGGCTTGAGTCCTCTCCCATTCTTTTCAGCCATCGTTCTTTTCAAAAACCGATCGCCATTTTCTGAGGGTTTTTGGTGGTTTTCTAGAAAGAAGGATCCCTGGAAAGAATGGTTGCTGCAAGGACCCCCTGCAAAAAGTGAATAACTGTTTGAAAAAGATCCAACCCAATAGCAGTCAAGTTGAGTGGTAAGCCAGTGATAGCACACTTTGTGGTTCCTGTCACTTGGTAGCCACTTCTTATTCTGTCACTTGGTCGCCAACTTGATGTGGTTCTTGTCTGGAGTGGGTAAGCCAACTTTGGCGCGTGGGAAACCAAAGGCAAACCAAAGGGAAGCAAACCCTCCCGTCCACGAACTGCCAGAGAGGGTGGTGGTTGGATTCCATGTTTATGCCCAGTGTGAACATGTTCAAACGAAGGGGGGCCCCAATCCTGGAGCCTTTTCGCGCCTCGCAGCACTGGGACAATGCCACGTGAAGCTGGTCCTCACAACGAACACGGGCATCTCCATCCGCCGAGTCCACGGAAATTCGCGAATCCAAAACGGGGGTCCCCCAAAACAGGATTCCCCTACGATGTTTACTTTCCATCATCTGCATTCACTGGGGATGCCAGGCTCTTTTGCTACATTGCTTGAGAGTGTGGCATACCTCCAATCAGGTAATCAGTCCTTTAAAGGACAACCGTGTGATTCACAACTGTTGCGTACTGTCATCATTTTGGGCTTGTGAGGATAGTCGAATGCGTTTTTTTGTGGGGTTTTCATAGTCGCTTCGTTTATACATTTGTTTTCAGGCAACTATCTCGGCGGTTCATAGTAACCATCCTGGTAGAGGTAGAGCTTGACTGGGACACATGGGGCGACGATTGTCACAGTGCTTGCATCGCGAGGCGTGCAACAAGCAGGTTACCATTCAAACAGTCCATCAACACATAGTAATAATGTACGTACATAAATCCGCAAATATAGACACGTGAAGAGACACACGCACAGACACACACACACACACACAGACACACACACACAGACACACAAACACAAACAAAAACACAATCATAAACACAAACGCAAATGCAAACACAAACACAAGCACACACACACAGACACACGCACAACACACACACACACAAACACGCTTAGAAATCTAGCACATTCGAGTGGCACATCCGAGTGGGTGTTTCGAGTAAAGAGAAGCGAGTCACTGAGTCGTTAGGTGAATTCAAGCCAAAACTGAGTATTTACTTCAAAGGGAAACAAAGCAAGCAACTGCGGCTACACACCCACACCAATCTGTGTTTGTGTGTGTGTGTGTGTGTTTGCGGACATCAAGCGGCTTGATGTCATTGCAAACTGACTTGGAACAGTCAAATAATTCATGCCTTTCCATTGCCAGCAACGCCTGAGCCTCACGTACACCCTCCAGTCAACCAGGCAGCAAAGCGACATGCAAAAGGCCTCGTGCATTGAACAAATTTGGATTCCCTGGTGGGATGACCTTTTGGAGCTTTGCAAGGCGGAGCCCTTCGTTCCACCATGATGGCGGGTTCACTGTGGAGGAGTATCAAGGCTCACTGAACGCGCGCCGAGCGATGCGGCTTTGCCCCCCCCCCGCCCCATTTTAAGGGACAGGGTTGGAGTAACGTTGGGACTGGAATGGAAGCTTCCCTCAAGAAAACATGCGTGCACGGGGCTGTCCTCAGATCCCCCCCTAAAAGTTTAACTTCTAGTGACTTAAACGCAACGGGAACCACCAAGCACACACCCCTGCTGGGTGTCCCCTGCCGTTAGGAGCCGCATCTCTGAGAAGAGAGAGCCGAAGACGTCGCACTCCCGTCTCAGGGCGATGGTCTGCCTGCAACGGCTCGGTTGACGTCGGAAGGGGAGCGAAAAATTGAATTCTAGCAGCTAAGTGGTTGGATTTCAACCACCCAAAAAGTAAGCTTTGGCAGTTAAGTGGTTGGATTTCAACCACCAAAAAAGTAAATTGTGGCAGCTAAGTGGTTGGATCTCAACCACCAAACAAGTAAACTTCAGCAGCTAAGTGGTTGGATTTCAACCACCAAAAAAGTAAACTTTCGCAGCTAAGTGGTTGGATTTCAACCACCAAACAAGTAAACTTCAGCAGCTAAGTGGTTGGATTTCAACCACAACAAATGTAAGCTTTGGCAGCTAAGTGGTTGGATTTCAACCACCAAACATGTAAGCTTTGGCAGCTAAGTGGTTGGATTTCAACCACCAAACAAGTAAACTTCAGCAGCTAAGTGGTTGGATTTCAACCACCAAACAAGTAAACTTTGGCAGCTACGTGGTTGGATTTCAACCACCAAAAATGCAAACTGGTTGGATTTCAACCACCAAAAATGTAAACTTTGGCAGCTAAGTGGTTGGATTTCAACCACAACAAATGTAAGCTTCAGCAGCTAAGTGGTTGGATTTCAACCACCAAAAATGTAAGCTTTGGCAGCTAAGTGGTTGGATTTCAACAACCAAAAATGTAAGCTTTGGCAGCTAAGTGGTTGGATTTCAACCACCAAAAAAGTAAACTTTGGCAGCTACGTGGTTGGATTTCAACCACCAAAAATGTAAACTTTGGCAGCTAAGTGGTTGGATTTCAACCACCAAAAAAGTAAACTTTGGCAGCTAAGTGGTTGGAGTTCAACCACAAAAACAAGCAAGCTTTGGCAGCTAAGTGGTTGGATTTCAACCACCAAAAAGTCAACTTTGGGAGTTAAATGCTTGGAGTTCAACCACCAAAAGAAAAACTTGGGCAGCTAAGTGGTTTGATTTCAACCACCAAAAAAGTGAACTTTGGCAGTTATGTAGGGATTTCAACCACTAAACCACAATAAGCAAAGATGCAAAATGTGTCCCAACAACAACCATGGAGGTGCCCTACATCTTCGCATGGGGTGTTCTTGTGCCCCGGACATCGAAATGGGCTTGATTCGTGCTGGAGCCCGGTTCGGTGTTCCCGGGGGTTTCCCATCCACAGCTCACTTGCCAGGACCTGCAAATGAAAGGTTCACCTCTTGGGACTACAAAAAAATAGGCCAAACAGGGAAATCCCGAAAAGGTCAGATCCGGTCGATTCGCTTTGAAGAACTGAGACAAGAACCGGAGTTTCACCTTTCCAAATGGGTTTCCCTGGCGCTTTCGCGGCTCCCTGGAGAATCTGGGAACAGAAGCCCCGAAGGATTTTAGGGACACTCTCTGACAGAAAAATCGGACCTGAATCCGCGCGAGTGTTGCTCTTGGCTATCCTAACAATTGAAATCTGACCAGAGGACATGGCCTTGATGCGAAGGCTTGAGCAACCCGAAGTTGTGCACAGCTCAAAGGATGTGGGCGATGTCAGAACTCACAGCCAGTTCGATTCAATTTCCGATGGCCGTGGAAGCTTGATCATTGTGATCGCGGAGACTTGATTGGTTCGGCAGTCTGACTGTCAAGTTTGAGGGCTTCTCCCAGGGTTTTATCGCAGGCTGGAAACTCTTCGCTTGGACCTGGGGGCATGCCCCAATAGAGGACATGAATGATGAATCTATAAGATTTCACGCCTTCCCCGATCAAGCTCCGCAGCTTGTCCGAATTGTATAGTTGCTTGCAACAAGCTATAGGTCAACATGGTCAACCCACTCCTGACAGTGAAACATTCCTCTGGCTTCTGCAAATAGGGATTTGGAACCCCACGATTTGGATGTTAAAGGCACACCCGCGACCTTGCACCATACGAAGCCGATGGAGACCCAACCCCCCCCCCCCCCGGGGAAAACACAAATAAATGCAAAGACCTCACCGGTCGACCCAAAACCGAGACCCTGGGAATGGTGTCTGCTTTTGGGCTGTTGCTCAAAAACATGTACCAACATGGCTCCTTGGTAAATCAAACCAAAAACTAAAACCTGCGGCCTGCCCTAGCTCTGTGGCTGTGGGCAAAACCTTGGTACCCAAAATGGGTTGCCCTGGTAAATGGACACATGGTCTAGACTCATAGCCTTCTATCAATCCGTGGCCCCTCTTTCCGCCCAGCCAGCGCGCCTCATCATTGATCGGAAAAGGATCCTCGGCTCCGCGCTGCTATTGGCGAGAGGACTCTTCACACCCCCATGGTGCTCTGGTTCATTTACCTTCAACCCCCCCCACCCCCCACAAGACAAAAAAACGAAGAAGAGCGTATACCCTCGAAAAAAGTCGGAAGACACCCCCACATGGATGTGGGGGTGTATGTGTCTCGGCATTTTATAAGAATACCATTGATGAGCTTCAGGAAATCCAAAGCGAAACCATCCAAAAGGGGTCGTTGAAAACAGTCCACGTTTCAGGTTGCGAAGGAGCACCTAGAGCTCCCTTTCCAATTTCGACTCGACCAACCAGATGGGTGTGTCGCAAATAGGGGTACCTGGTACAAATGGCTCATGGTCCTTCCCTTTGAGCTTTTGTCGGGTCCGAACATTTCAGGAGACCCCAACAAGTTAACCTTTGCTCCCCAACCAAGAACAATGATAGAAGAAAACCCACGCCAAATCCGCTCTTGGGGCACCCCTTTTCAAAATCCCGCTTAATTGGCAATGGGGTCAAACCAAAACCCCTAGCCATTCTTGGAATGCTCTCCTCAACATTTTGCGTTCATCAGAATGCATGCATTGCTTTCTAAACCTGCGAGTGAGGGTCTAGAAAAAACAAGTTGCCCATCCCCTGATGGTCTTCCTTTTGGACAATATGACAAATAATAGGCTACTTCCCCTCCCTTGAATCATGGAAGCTGGCGGGAATTACACAACACTTTGGTGGAGCCCCCTTGTCCACTTCCATGATTGTTAAACTTGCTGGCGCTCAGTAGGGAATGAGGGAACCTGGGCGTCCCCTAAAAGGAAACACAAGGAATGGTTTGTAGGGTCCTTCCCTCATTCCCTCCTGAGCACCTGCACAGGGATCACTCAAAATGAACCGCAAACCAAAAAGAACGAAACGCTCACGCTGCGTCCGGGCGTCTGCTTTTGCACGGTCTGCAGGGCCGCAGCACCTCGAGTCAACGTCCAAACGTTTGGGATGTTTCGAACGGGAAGCCAAATGAAAGCCACTCATTGTAGGGGTGCCAAATGCATTTGGAGACAAACCGATCAAGGGCATGTTCTGTGGGGTTTTTGCAGGTATGGGATATGGTTTTACCAACATGTCAGCTTGTCAGGCAGTGTATACCTCTCATAGAACTGGTATACAACCTTCATAGCGGTACCTGAACTTGCCGCTGAACAGGCGCCATCAACATATTACGGTTGTGCGAGACAGAGCAAGAGAGACAAACAACCGGAACGCAACTTCCGGAAACACAGACTGCCGGAACTGTTCATATCCCCAACAAAAGGATCATCATGGGGCTCGATCGCAGTTCTAAGCTTTGGTTGTTTGCTGCAATGTGCACAGAACCATGCGTTCAAGAATGAGCTATTCACCAGAGATCAGTCCATGTCTATCCAAGGCCACTCCCTCATCCTCACCCCCCAACTATGAAAAGCGCGGGACCCCCTCCCTCCATGCATTCTGCACAAGTACGCTCCAATTCCAGACAGAGCTTGGGTGGGAATTTGCCCATTTCAATCCAGGGTCACAATCGTCATCCCGTGATCTGCACCAACTTGATAGTGTTTCAAAGGCATGTCTGGCAATTGTTACTATCCCAGGCCCAAAACCAAATTTGGAAGGAATCTGGAAGGGATATTCCGGCTCCCTTTTGGTTGAAAATGCATGGGCTTGCCTGGTGGATGAAAAACATCGGCCAACCAATCGCCCCGACGAGTTTCGAAATCAATCTTGTATACCTATGGCAAGGGCTTGCAAAGGAGACTTCCGTGTTGCCCTTTTCAGGTTGGCAAAAAGGGAAACCAACCACCAAAAGGAAACCCACATCAACGAGGTGACTCTTTTGTAAGGGTATCCGTTTTGCAGGTGCTGAAAAAGGAAAGCACAAGAAAAGCCACATTATTTTGAGGGTTCCCCCATCTAGATCCTCCAGTAGAAAGGTTGGTACCATTTTTTTCTGTAGTCTATTTTAGTAGGGGAACCCTCCAACCAAAAAAGGGGAGACAAGAGGGCACAAATCTGGGGGACCTAGCCATCTTGAGACACTGAGGCCAGCACTGTAGGCCAGAGCTCCTTCTGCCGCCTAGCGCCAGATTCAGGTGCTGCCCCACAGGAAGTGAATCTGGCACATCCCGCCAGCCAGCAGCAGATGGGTGAAAAAAAAGGCGGAATCCACCGGGCAACTGGGCCATCTGGCTTCAGGAAGTCCACTAAAGTGATTCCAACTGGTGGAAAAATGGTCCATCCACAGGACCAACGTCAGATTCCATGTGGCCATGGGTCAAAATCCAAAGCGGTCGATTCAATCCAACCACTCAGATAGGTAAAATGGGTAATGAATTCACCTACCCCAAAATGGGAGCTTATTGAGTTCAAACCAAAAGCCGCACGTTCAGCGCGCGATCGAAATATCTTCGCCTTCGCTTCTGGTCAAATGGACAAATGGCCGGCTGCTACTTGGCTCACAAAACCAGGACATTTTGGTGGTTGTCCTTGTGGTTTCCCATTGCGGGACCTCAAAATGGAAGGCTCTTCGGTGGTTGTCCCTTTAATTTCCAACCCCAAGAAATAGGTACCGGGACCCTCACAATTCCGACTTTAAAATGGGTTATTGCCCCTAACACATGGTGTGAATCCCCCTTTCATGGGCAGTTTGAGGGTCCAGGTACCCAAAACACACGCCCCACATGTCCATCCTACTGAGCACGGGAGGTGTTCCGACCACAAAAAGCCGGGAATGACATGCGCTGGGAGCCACGAGAGGTCTTTCTTTTTTTGAGGCTACCTTCTCGCTGGCTTTAAAGGGAAACCAAACAGGAAAACCACCCCCCAAAACAAAGGGAGGCCCGAGGTTTTCGCAGTTCGAATAGAACAGCTCAAAGGCGAATTTGTTTCATCGTCCGCAAGAGCGGCGAATCAGTCTGGGACTCACGAAATGATCCATGAAGAGTTCAGGAACGCGCCAACGCGCCATCCTTGCAGGGTCCAATGGGTTTTGAGACATATGCTTGGTTTCAGGCAGCCCTCTAGGTCCCTCAGTGCCCTTGTCTCCCCTTTTTTGGCTGGGAGGGTTCCCCTAAAATAGACAATCCAGACAAACAGTTGGTACCCTTCTTCTAACCTCTCAAATCCGTTGGACCTAGCAGGTTGTAAAGAACCAGCCCAGGAGTCCTTGCCCAATGCTATCCCATACCCCTTGGTCGATGTCGAGGGGAAACGTTCCGGGACATCCAGCAAGCATCGTCCATGCATTCTTCTTGAAGAAAAACATACGCATGCGCGGAAGGAACACTAGCGCTGGGGCGCCTCAAACAAAAAAAACTGTTTCGAAACCAGCCGGAAACCAGCCGGCAAAAGGCTGCCGCTGGGCAGCTGGGAGCCAAGCCTTAGGAAGCCTCCTTAGTTTGTTGAAGTTCCGCTGTTCCAATGTCTTCCCTCCACATACAGACATCCATTCAACACGTACTTCTACTAGATATGAGGAGATTTACCAAATTCGCGCTCCTTCAGCAAACATGAATCATGCTGGAGGCACATGCCACAAGCTAGAAAACATCGGTCTGTCGCACCCATACAGAGATATGACATATGGCTATGGGTCAAAAATAGGGTAACCCCAAAAAGGGTTGCCCTGGTAAACGGACACTCTGACAAAAATATGCGGTTCATATCCTTGTGCGAAACAAAATGCGAGCCATATCTTCCATTCCCTTCAGCCCCTGGAAAAAGAAAACTTTCTCCAGTAGTGATAGTTTCCCTTTAAAACCAACAATGAAAATTATAAAACGTATTTTAGCAAATGGACGTTTCATGGGTGAGGTCGTGAGGTTGTTGATTCGCATGACCTGCCTTGATCACAAGGGAGTTGCCTTAGTTGATAGCACAAATAAATGGAAAAATAAACATTTTTCCCGTAGTGATAAATTCCCTATAAAACCAACAAGGAAAAACAAACAAAACAACACTTCATTGCAGCTATTGGAAGAGATCCGTATACATTTGGCTGTGGCTCCAAAAACCGGTACCAAAACGGAACCCTGGTAAGTGGAAACATGGACCAAAACCTGCGGTTTGCCCCTCCGATCGTTTCATTTTGAGCCATACTCATATGTCACAAGTCCCTCTCATCCCAAAGTCGTTACGCCGAAACGTCCAATCTAAAAGTCTAAAAGCCTAGGTCCTCCAGCAGAGAGGTTAGAATAGGCCCACAGAAGTGAACCCTGCCTGCCGTTGCAGGTGCCGTTGCATGCCCAGGGCCACCTGGGCTCTAAGGCGTCGACGGTCTGGGCCGCTTGGACGGCACGGCGGGCTGCGTCGCAATTTTTGTTCGAGGAATCAGAGGAGCCCCCAACATGGCATCCTGTTTTGAAAAGAACGATGGCTGACAAGAATGGGGAATCAGCCCCTAGAAACATGGCACAAGTTGCTTTTCCTCTTGGGTTCAAAGCTTCTACTACGCCCCAGATGCCAACAAAAAGCCATTTCGCCCCGTAGGGATGAGTACATTTGCTTCTGCAAAACGCGCATCTGATGAGTACATTTGCTTCTGCAAAACGCCCATCTGACCTATTCATAAATATCGTTTGCCCTCCAGGGAATATTTATTCATAGGGGGTATTTATTAGGCGAAAAGGGGTTGTCTTGAGCGTGGAGAGAGAAGATTTCCCCGAAGGCTCTCTCCAATCCCTTCAGCGATTTTGCAGGGTTTCCCCTTTGGGATGTTGCAAGGTTTCCTAGTTCACAAGGAACAGGGCCTAAACCATTGCATTCTTGCAGGGCTATGGTTTTCAAGTACATCACACGCCTATTCAAGCTATTTGGGCGCTTACCTTCTGTCTGTTTTTGGGGTTGGTACTTTTTGGGTGGGTTTCAAAGTTCAAAGGGGACAACTCGTTGCTTTATTTGGCTCTGCAAAGATTCGCAATCGTTACTTCGTCCATTGGTTGTAGTACAAACTTTGACAGGGAAGGAAGGACCTTGGTCTTGACAGGGATCCTTACATTATACACCTGGACATTGCAACTTGTCAATGGTGGCGTCCCATTATTTTGGGGTTGAAAAAGCACCATGTTTCAACTGATTGCAAAATGTATCCTTACCCCTTAAAACTCCAAGCCCTGGGGAAGTTAATCTTTTACAGACATATAGCCCATGTCACCCAAAAAGTTGAAAAGTTGTGTTTTTAAGAGGCAAGTATCTTTTAAGGAGCCCTGGTCAATTCTGGTTTGGGGTTACAGGAAGCTTTGGTCCTGGAGTTTTCCCCAATAAGACTAGGGTCGGATTTGGCGAGTCAGCCAGTATTGCTTTAGAACTCGCCGGAGGGGGATCCGGGTGTCTGATACAAAACAATATGCATTGTCAACAGGCCGCATTTTTTTTTCAATGAGCACACTTTTCTTTTATCAATAAGCAAACACCTCTTAATAGGGCTTGTACCTCAGCTTCCTTTCAACATGGGTCAATCTGTGACACCGCTTGACCTTCAGCTTTTGCCCCAACCACTTGGCCAGATTGGCAGAGCTTTCGTGAAACTTTTTTCAGTGGCCATGGGTCATGGAACCTGGTTGCCGATGGCTGGCAAGGGACACTGAGACGTAAACGATATCTCCATCTGCTGGGGTTCTATCATCAAACACCCAAAATAACGGTGATGGCGTGTTGCTTTCAGCTGAAACACTCGTGCGGAAAAATATGCAATGCTTGGAAAGATGTCCTCTATATACATATATATATATATATGTATAACAAAATACTTGATTGTGGCACATATGGGTGCTGAATTTTCATGGGGCACCCTTTGGTGGACATGATTTAGCTGTGGAATCATGTCCACCAACCGCTTTGTGTGGTGGTTCCCATTCAAATTCATGGCCATATGTGGAACACCTTACAATGCAAGCTCCTTTCAAACGAGATCCTCGGCATAAACGAGATGCCCGGCATTTGGGGCCCGAAGATTTGACATCCAAGTGACAAAGCATGCCACTATATGCAACTTGCTGCACGCCCTTGGAACTACAAGTCCATTGCCATGTCAGCCACTGAAGAACCAACCAAATCTGGATGAAACAATCTCTGATAGGTGAGCCAGCACGAACAACCGAGCAAGCACAATCTGCAACATCCAAGCCTCTTCGTCTTCACTCAACTGGTTTTGCCTCGACATTGTCTTCGCCAAAAGAGACACTTCTTTATTTTTCTGATTGCAAGCAACGGGGGGCTCGTGTAGAAGCAGGACCCCATCAAATTGGCAAACCCCAACGATATAAAAAACAAGGCGGTCGACGGGGCAAAGCAACCAAGAATAATATGGCTCCTGTGTTGCTGCAGCGAATCCCCTATGACAGGAGGAACCACTGCAAGCCTCAAGTGAGCAAGCATAAGGTCGTCTACTTTAGACAGCTTCACCCACACAAAAAGGACACCACCATTCCGAACCTTGAAACAAAAAAAACGAGTTGCTTCTGCAAGCAAACCAGAAAGGCGGTTGGATTTCCGCCAAAGATGTGTGGAACAATCCGAAGCCCTAGGTGTCCTTTTGCTCAAAATGATGGTGCTAAATGAAGATCGAAGCAAGCTGCAACCATGGGCAAACGGCCATTCTGGGTGAATTATAATAATTCACCAGCCTAAAATAAGGTGGTTGGGGGGCCATTCCCCACATCCAGCAAAATTCGGGGTGAATTCGGTTGTGTGAGCTCGTTCCTCACTTGCCCAAAGGACCTGCAAATGAACGGTTCACCTTTTGGGACTACTAAAAATAGGCCAAAAAGGGACAACCAAAAAGGTCAGATCAGGTCGATTCGCTTTGAAGAACTGAGACAAGAACCAGAGTTTCACCTTTCCAAATGAACTTCCTCGGCTTTCGCGGCTCGCCGGAAAGAAGGACCCCTGAAACCTGGAGAAGGGATGCGCTTTGAAGAGCTGAGGTAATTCACGAGCTATGTCCGGGCGCCCGGACTCTCAGTGGCAGCTTCTCTGCATCCACGGCCGGAGGCCCGGCAGCGCCCTGGAGCGAAGCGCTGGTGGCCATGGGGAAAAAGACGGGGAGCATCCGAATTTGGTTGGCTAGGTCCTCCAGACTTGAGAGGTTAGAAGTTGGTACACGTTTTTCTTCTTCCTGTAGTCTAGTTTAGTAGGGGAACCCTCCCCCCAAAAAGGGGATAAAAGGGCACTACTGGACCTTGTTTGATTGAGTTGAATAAAACGGGCATCCTTGTTTGGGTGAGTTGAAAGGGGAACTCTTCCCAAGAAAAAAGTTGGAAACAACAAACATGGCGGAATTCACTGGGCAAGTTTGGGCGAGTTGAGTTGAAAAGGGGAACTCTTCCCAAGAAAAAAGTTGGAAACAAAAAATTGGCGGAATCCATCGGGCAACTGGGCCATCTGGTGGCTTCACGAAGTTCACTTCAACTGGTGGAGATTCTCCATCTACAGGACCCAAGTCAGATTCCATGTGGCCATGGGTCAAAAATTCAAATCGTACCCCCGGTGAACATCCCAATTCCCGCTAAAATAAAGCCTAAAATGGGTGTTGAATTCACCTACCCCAAAATGGGATCCATTGGTTTTGACCCAGATTCCATATTAAATTCTAGGACAACTCAGATGTTCCTGTCTTCATGACTGACAAAAGGAGCAACGCATCTAGACGTCTATGAACTGCAACAACTTGACCAGCCAAGAAAAGAGCTCTCGAATCCCTTCATTTGCTTCAGTCCCCTGGAAAAATATATGTCCAGTAGTGATAGATTCCCTTTAAAATTTAAAACCAACGGGGAAAACAAAAAAACTTAACCAAGTAAACAAATAACGGGTGAGGTCGTGAGGTTGTTGATTCGCATGACCTTCCTTTCTCACAAGGGGATTGCCTTAGTTGATACATGTTAAGAGTTCCTTTTGCACGTTGCGCCGGTATCTGGTCAAACGCTCACCAATCCATGGTGCATTGCACTGAAATGGCGAGGGGCTCCCTCTGGTGCTTTCCATCATTGGGGGTACACTTTCATGGTTTGAGAGAAACGGCGGAAAAAAGGAAGCTGACAAACCACGGCCTGCCTCCCTTCGATTGGATTTCCTGTTGCCTTCCTTGTCAAACGGAGCAAAGCGACCACCCAGGTTTGCACATCATCCCCTTTGATCGGCACTTGAGCTCAATTGAGAACCAAAGCCCCGATCCGCAACTGAAAACCCATAGGCTTCAAAGGGAAACCAGAAGGATTCCAACCGTCGAGCGTTGGTGCTACAGTCCTCGAGTGGTTGGAGTGACAGCAGAACCCAGGTGTTTCGCACAATCTTGGGTAACTCCTCGCCATGTTCCTCTAGTTTGAAGGGGGTCTCCTGGATGCATTTCCTCGGTTGCTTTGTTCTCTCCTGCTAAAAGTGAAAACCCATTATAGTTGGCAAAAAGTTCTCGAACAAAAACAACCCCGAACAGGGTACACTCAAGAAAGAGGGAACACAAAGTTTCTTTCCGGACAGTGGATCCACAGGCCCACAGAAAATTTGCCCACCGAGCCGTCCCTGAAGACCGTAAAAACACCAAAGCTTCGGGTGATCGCTGAGCCATGAGAGTCTCACGTCTCATCAGGGAAAAAAAAAAAACAAAGGGACCAATTCCCCCCCCAGTTTTTCTTTACACAGGGGGACCAATTTCCCACCCACCGGGGCCAGTTTCCCACCAACAACACGAGAAAAAACACGATTAAAGTTAGACCCATAGAATGTATAATTTAGTGTTTGCTTTACTTTGAGCCTCTGGTAACATGTAAAACGTATCCTAAGTCTACCCCAGAAAAAAAGAGGGACCAATTTCCCACCAACCACTGATCACCGGACTCTTGAAACAAATCAGAGCAAATCATGGGGATGGTTGAATCCACCGCTTGAAGCAAATCAGAGGCACCAATTTACCACCAAAAACTGGTCACCGGCGTCGGATGGCTGAGGAACTGCCAGGTTTTGCCCTTCTTGCTGGTTCGATAGGCATGAGTTGGAATGACTGAGCCCCATAAACACGAGTTTCGATGGTCCTTCGCTGTCGCATTTCTGACCGCTTCAACACATCTGGGTGCGGCAACCGAGGCACTCCCGGAACTTCACATTGAACTCCAAACAAAAAAAACAAGAGACATCCCCCTTTGCGGACTCCCTTTCTGGGGCCTCATCAGATAAGTACCGCAGTTGGCTCTGAATTTCAGTGAGCTTCCCAAGGTGGCCCGAACATGTCCCGCCGAAGAAGCCGCTGTGCACCCATCATGCCGCAAAAATTGGTCCTCTACTTGGTCCTTTGAGGGCAAGAAATTGCCCGATGTTTTTTGGGGGGGCACACCCATCTCTCGGCCTTCGGGTTATCAGTGAAGAGCAAGGCCTGGCGAAACTTTCGCGAAGCGGATCCAGGGCCATGAGTGGGCTGTGGCTTTCTTGGCATTTGATATTTTTGCGCTCGGGGGGTCGCCACCCTTTGGATGTTTGTTGTTTTGGGTTTTTGAAATCCTTAAGGGCAAAGGGAATCGTGGGTGTCGCCAAACACCCTCCAGTCACATGAATTCTTCCTTCTCGACACCGTCAAGGGCCAAACCAACATGAGCCACGGGTCAAAAGCCCGTACCCCCAATGAACGTCCCAATCCAACCACTAAAATAGGTTCTAAAATGGGTGGTGAATTCACCAATCCCCCAAAACGGGATCCCAAAACGGTTTTGACAACCACAGCCAAATGATTGGTCCACTTCCCCCCCACCTTGCGGCACTTTGCGACGGCCGCAAAGCCTCGAAAGCCAAAGCGAACGCCGGCCGTCAGATACTTTTCGTGTGGACAAAATGATTGGTACACTGCACCTAGGTCCTCCAGTGGAGAGGTTAGAACAAGTTGGTACCTGTTTTTTTCTTTTCCTGTAGTCTATTTTAGTAGGGGAACCCTCCCCCCAAAAAGGTTGGTGAAGGGGCACTACTGGGGGACCTAGGTACCTGTACCATGGGGCACCCACTAGCTCTGATAGTTGTTTGAATGCCACTGATGGACAAAACCCTGCATCAGTGGCTAGGATATGATTCCGCTCCCGGGTTTCATCCACCACCTCTGCTGCGGAATATTTGTCCATCCACGGCATGGCTGTTTCATACGATGTCCGCCCAAATGGGACTCAGCCTGGTAACCACTGAGCCACTCAGCCTGCAGTTGTCTGCCCAGCTCAGCCACTGGTGTGCAGTGGGGTGAACTGAGTGCCAGGCGTCAGTTTGCCTCATGCCCATAAAAAGCTGAAACCAATTCTCCCTTTTGGATTTCCGGCATGTACAAACTTTTCATATGGATCACGGGAGCTTTTTTGCGTGTCTCCCCACGGCAATGCTCAAGCATGTACCCAACGACGAAAAGCCAACGGCGGGGGAACCCAAAGTTCCAGGGCGTCTCAGGCAGCGGCAGGCGAAGAATGGATAGATCTGCTGATAGCCAGGGGGTCTTTCCTCAAGCCAAGGCCGGGTTTGCAGCCCAGGTGAACTCCGTTGGTTTCATCGGAAAAAAGCAAACCAAAAACACAGGCCTCATGATTTGGGTTAAATGGAAACCACCTGCAGGACCCATTGATACACAAATGTTTGCTTGAGCTTTCGTGGCAAATAAGTGCGCGAGTAATGGTAAATGCAAGCACGTGCAAACACACGGATTGCGGGGCAGCTTTGGCTTTGCACACTTTTTGGAATTGCGCTCGATTTGCGGAAAATTGCGCCCGAGTAGCGGGAAATTGCGCTCGAGTTGCAGGTTCGTTTTCTCTCGAGCACCTCACCAAAGCAGCTAGGCAACCTCAAAAAGTGCTCGAATTGGATTTGAGCAGAAAAAAACCGCTTGAATGCCAAAAACTGTCCGGAGCACTTCTTTGTGTATCAAAGGGTCCTCCAGGCAACCCGGTTTCTGACTTTGGTAACCCTTTGAAACGGTCAAAATCATGGCCCCGGAAAAACATCCCCCAAAACCACCCTGGAAACTCCGACGGGCAAGCCTCGGAGGAAAATCAGGGCGCCTCTCTCTCTCTCGCGCGCGCAGGTTTCGGAAACAAAACAAACAAAACAACACCGGGAGATCGCAAGACTCCCAGGCAAATGCCGGCGATTCTTGCGGATGTTTTTTTTATGGCTTCCCAACAGGCTGCAGATGTGGACAAATCAGAGTCGAAGTCCACTCAATTTCCAAGGTCTTTCTTGCTTGTCAGCTTCTTGAACTAATCCCAAAGGTCATTACCCTTTCTATCACCAACATGGCACCTGTAGGAGAGTATCTGGAAGATCAGTTTCCTGTGGAGACACCCCCTGTGGGGTGCCATGTTAGTGGGAGAGGGGGTAATATGTACGAATACATAATCGTTCAGAGTTGCTTGGTGCAATGCCTGGCGGGGTGGCAAGGAAACCATGTTAAAGCCTCAAGGGTATTCATGAAAATCTACACAGGGCCCCCTACTCAAAATACTCACCTTTTTCAGGGTATTCGGGAAAACCTGGTTTCCACGGAAAACACCACACTTTTTTCACCAGAGGGTCGACATGATACCCTGAAAAACGAGGGTATTTGGAGTAGGGGGGACTGGTCTGGAGTATTTCGTCAGGTCGGAACCGGTGTGGGAGCTTCGCAGGGGCCAATGTTTCTAGGCCAAAGGCTTCAGCCACATGGCACAAGAAACAGCTCCGCCAGTTTCCCATGTTTTTCAAGGCCTGGAACAGGTTCTTGACGCCTCTGCGTCCCATTTACCCTCGGCGATATTCACGGGTTCAACTACCCAAACCACGAATCCAAGCCATCCATTGGGGGGTAACCTGATTCAAGGGGAAGTTTCAGGTTCTCCCCTGTACTTCTACTTAGATACTCCAAATGCTCGACTCGTGCCCCTGGGGCAAGCACCGAAGCCAGCAAAACCTCGACGGGCAAGGCCGAAAATTTGGGGTGCCCTGCAAAAGGAGCAAGTTGCCGCTCAAGAGGCAAGCCACACATCCCAGGCACACGCTCGCAAATCCAAAAATCCAACATCCAAATGGGGGTCCACACAGTGTCAGGAACCGAGAATGCCGAGAAAACGCTCTTCTAGGGTTCAAGGAATCCGTCGCAAATGGGAGACTTCGGCCCCGAGAAATCGACTCACTGGGCATGGAAAAGGATGGGCCTGTTTGGATTCGGAGGCGATGGTTTCTGTGCCAGGCCTCGTACTGGAGATTTGCTCCGGCTGTGGATGAATGGTCGGAATTCCCCTCCCTTTTCCTGCGGAGTATTCCCTGAGTCTGGAGCAGAAGAAGACACCAGTTGGCCTTTTACAAAGTGGCTTCACGATGATTGGACAGCGAATCGCACCTGCTCTCGGGGTTGTTCCCCCGTCCTGACTTGGCCTGTGTGGCAACGACCAGAAAACAGGGGTGTCTTCCATTTGGTTAAGGCCCCAGGAGAAACTAAACATATGTCCAGTAGTGAAGAATTATTTTCATAATTAATAAGGGAATACCAAGCCGGTAGCTGGCATCTGAAAGTGGAAAGCAACTCCACTGATCGCAGTGCGGATCCGTTGGGACCTCATCAGCATCGAGAAGAAACAAAACAAGCGGCACCACATGCAAACGTAGCAGACCTGAAAAATATGAAATATTGCTTGAGCAAAAGATAATTTATTTTGCACCCCCTCTCCCCTTCACCCCACCCAGCTACACAATTTGACACCCTCAAACAACTGCACTTAGGACTGTCCCACAGTTGAGACTCGCTTCAAAGGAGTACCAACAGAAGAAATCAAGCACAGGGATACCTAATCTTTGAAAATACACCCCACACTTGGACTCTCCAAATCCATGAGAGTGAGACACCTCCATTTTTTGGGCGGAAACTCGTTCTTTTTTTTTGGGGGGGGGTTTGACAAAACCGGGGGGACCCGAAAAACAACACCCACCGGGGACCCCCCACGCGCTGCTCCCCTCTGCCCGGTGCTCCGCGCGCCTCGGTGCGCAACACCTCCTCCAAGCCCTCGTCCAAGAGCTCCAACAGCTGAGGCAGGTCGTTCCCGCCTCAGTCGCATCGACGCCGCTCTGCGCGACCCAGTCGCGCGGCGCCACGGATTTTCGGTTGGGGGGGTGGTGCCTAGGTCCAGTGGAGAGGATGGAATAAGGGTACCAACTTCTTTCTGTAGTCTATTTTAGTAGGGGAGCCCTCCCAACCAAACAAGGGAAAAAGGGTACTACTGGGGGACCTAGGTACCCCATTTTGTACTGTGTTTGTTGAAACTGGAGCTAAGAGGAAGCCGGAAAGACATTGTTGTTTTTTGGGGGGTCCCCGAAACAAAATGTGTTTTTCATATTTTTGGAGTTGGTGGCCCTGTTTGTTGGGGTGCTCAACAATGTTCCTCCAACACATACATTGGTGTTGGCAGCCCTCCATGGATGTGTGTTTTCGGAGTCGGTACCCCTTTGAGGTTCTGTGGGTTTAAAGGGAAAAGAGGCAAACCCAAATCCATTTTGGGGGATCCAACCTTTAAAAAAGGCACACCCAAATCAGCTTACAAAACGCACCTGACAGTTGGTCCCTCCAAGAGGAAATTGATCTTCCAGGTACCCCTCCCCCAGTTGCTATGGGAGGCTAACTCCCTGTTCGCCTTGCGAAGAAAATCGGAGCTCACGTTGATAGCGTCATGAAGCTTCGCGCCCAAGGGTTTGGATTTTGGACGTGCAAGAGCGCTCCAGTTGACTGGCGGTTCAGATCAAGCAACGAGAATTCTAGTTCATTCCTTCTCCATTCTTTTCAACCATCCTTCTTTCTTCAACAAGCCGGACTTTTTCCCCCTTTTTTTCTGGGTTTTCGGAGGTTTTCGAGAAACAAAGGATCCCTGGAAAGAATGGAAAGAATGGCTTGGGATCCCGAGACCAACTTTGGATCTAAGAAAAATGGCTGGAGACCTATATAGAAAAGAAAGCATGGCTTGTCCCAAGCGACTTGGGAATAACACTACGCCACGAAAACGTGTCTAGGTCCTCCAGTGGAGAGGTTAGAACAAGGGTACCCTATTTTGCTGTAGTCTATGTTAGTAGGGGAACCCTCCCCCCAAAAAAATAACGCTAAAAAGGGCACTAAGATGGGGGACCTAGGTGTGGACGAGACGAAACGCCCCGCGGCGACCTCCTGCCCAACCCCCGCGAGCGGAAGTTCTTTCGGCGCCCGGCCCTCTTTCAGCGCCAGCCGCAAGAGCGCCACGAACTCCTCCGAAGGCCGCGGGGCCCCAGGGGACCGACGGATTTTGGGGGGAGATTGTCTGGGGACCAAAACTCGAAGTGGATCCAGCCAGAATAACACGGGGCGGGTTTCGCAGCTGGCAGCCCAGGCTGGTAGGCCTCATTCCTCTAGGGCTAGCTTCCAATTGTTCTAGAAAACCATGAAGAACCCTGGGAAGACAGCGATCGGGTCTTGAAAAGAACGTTGTTTGAAAAGAATGCAATGGGGAATCAATCCCTAGAAAAACGTCTGAAAAACAGGGAAGGCTTTATGTTTGGAGGAATCCCTTTTGGCAGACCCACGATTTTTGAAGAAGCTTGGCTTATGCAAACCCTCTTTTGGGCACCAGGTTGATTTGCTAGAGGATACATTCCACCCAACAGACAACTCAAAGGGACCCCGATTTTGGGGGGAGATCCATCTTTAGAGGGGACCAACCAAAGAAAAACAGGGGAAGAAGGGTGCCCGTGACTGAACAGCTGGGAAGGTGATGTGAAAAACTGAGTTGAGCGCATGGCTGGCAGTCTTTGAGGGGAATTCAGTCTCATGCCTCTGATTGCGAACCAAAAGTTTCAGTATGCGCAGGTCACGGCTCTGGCCCCCAAACATGAGGGACTTATCAAACTGGGCTGTCCTCAGATCCCCCGCTAAAAGCTTAACTTTTAGTGGGTTAAATGGAAACCCCCTACTAAACACTAAAACCTAAAAGCCTAAGGGGATGGCTGGGAACCGTCAAGCAAAAAGGCCAACGGTCGGCAGCAAATCCTGTCCTGCATGTACAACTGCAAGGCCTCCTGAGGCTTTCGCTCATAAGGCGGCACCTCAGCGCGGAACAGGTGCTGCTTGAATGCCAGGCAGCGGCGCTTTTTGAGTTTTTTGTTGTAGCGATAGCCAGGCCATCTATATTGCCGCTTGGACGCGGGCAAAACCTTCCTTGCCCACAAAACGATGTATTGGCGTGGTCGCGGTCCACGCACTATTGACATGTCCAACCCTATTGCCATGGAAGACAACCACGCCCTGCTTGTTTCAGTCCTTGCACAGCCACGAGAAAAAAGTAAGCAAGGGCCTGAGTTGTTTGTTGGGTGGAATGTATCCTCTGCAAATCAACATGATGCCCAAAAGAGGGTTTGCATAGGCCTCCAAGCTTCTTCTAAACGGGGTTCTGCCAAAAGGGATTCCTCCAAATAGTGTGTTTTCCTTGCACTTCATGATCTGGAGTTATAATGAAGGAACCGGGCTCCTCTTGCCACTTTCTTGGCAAGACTGGCGTGGCTCCGCAAGAAAAGAAGGAACACGCAACTCACATCACTAATTGTTAGGGGGCCAGATATGTTGTCCAAGCACAACGTGTTCACATTATCTTAAAGGGATGGTTTGTGTGGGAGCTCCATAGCTTTCCAGCCCAAACCCCAAGCCAAAAAAGCACCAAGCCTCAACCAAAGTCTCGAGTAATGAACATCATATCTTCCAACCCTGTACCAAAGTTGGAGTCTCAACCTCTGGACCACAGCACCAAAATCCTTTCTGGGAGACCGCACCCACTCGGAGACCTGGGCGATCTGCGGAGGCTTGGCGCGCTCCAAGAACCTGAAAACGCCGCGCCGCAAAACGCGCGAGCGCGTGCGCTTGCGAGCTGTGGACCCGAAAACCAGGACAGACGTAGTGGCAAGCAGATTGTGGCAACCGGATTTAGTAAAGGATGAAACTCAAGATGATGTAACCCGAAAAAGATCAGCTTGATCTAAGCAGATTTGGAAGCTTGAAACCCAAAATGAGGTCCTAGCCGGTCCTAGCCACCGCTCAGTTGCCAAGTGACTCTGGTAAAAAAAAGTCACCCCTTTGGTTGGTTGACCTTTACTAGACAAGCAACCCCCTTACAAAAAGAGAACAAGGGTGCCAGTGAACAATTGGGCGTTGGTTAACCTCAAAAGGGTACGCTAAAAAAACACTTATATTACCCACATCCTCAGCTATCCCGCATCCCCAGCATGTCCTGCATCACCAAAGGAAAGCTTTCTCCGAAGAGGGTTCAACGGCGTTTTGAGAAGCCTAGGTTCCTTCAAAGGAAAATCCACCAGCTTATGTATTCAGAGACTCGGCTCGGGCTTGATTACTTTTGCAAGATTGAGGAACCAAAAGACAGAAGACAAGGCCGATTGTTCCCACTTCTTTGATAACTCCTCCTTAAAGCGAAGAAGTCAAGTTGGCAAGGCCCTCCAGTGGTATCACGACCGTCCCCTTAACCAACAAAAGGAATGACCTTCCAGCGCAATTCCCCGCAAACCCTGACCCCAAAATCTGCTTTGAGTAAGAATAGGTTTTGCTCCATCCTTGTGAAAGCCAAAGGCTGGGACCAAAAGTCATTTTGGGGGACAAAATGCGCGGCTCGCAAAAACCTTGGTCGCTGAAAAGCACCCGCAGTGATCGGGCTGTGTGATGCTGTTTCTCCAACTTGCCTGCAAACTCATGAGTTGTTTGTGTGCTTTTGAAAAGTGCAAAGGGCAAGTGCATTCTAACGTGGTCTTCTGCATCCCTGCATCGAAAATTCCCACCAAAGAAAGAGAGGGTGCCACTAAGCTGGGCCACTGGATCCTAAGAGGCGCAGGCTTCTTTTCGGCCCATGGGCTTTGGCTCATGGCGACGCAGGAGGCTGGTGATAGGTTCAGCCTCCCCAAAGGCGGCCTGAGTCTCAGGGGCGGCGGGAACTGCGCAAGGAACTGAAGGGTTCTGGCAAGGCAAATGAAGGTTCCCGTCCGGGAAACTGGGGCCAAGGAACCCGCAACCGGTTTCTTCGGCCATGTTTCTGACATGCTGAGTCAATTTAGAGTCACGTAGACTATTGTAATGTACAAGGAAGCACTGCTGTTTGGCAAATCCGGAATTGGAATCGCTTCAGGAAAGCTCAACCCAGGTTCTGCCAAGATGCTCGCTTCCGCCACTCCACGAACTCGTGCTCCCAAATGTAAAAGACGCGGAGCCCCTCCCCAGTGAACAGATCGAGGCGTTCCATGGTGTCACGATAAACGTCCGGCGCCGGCTTGCCGCCCACGCAAATGAAGCTGCTATGCCTTGAAACAGAACGAGTTGCGAGCTGATGACAGAAACTCGTACTTGTACTTTGGTGGCAAAACGATATGTGCTACCAAGTAGCCTTGGATGCTCCAAAGGAAAGCCATGATAGTAGTTCCCCAGAAATTCAACCACCTCGCGCCTCTCCGGGTGGTATGCATCGGGCAGCACCGCACGCTTTGGAATCAAACCTGCGAACTCCTTGCCGGACCAAGTGCCGGTAGCTGCATCAAATCTGTGCCGAAAAGTGAACCTGTAGCCTACCTCCTCCTCCAACATGTCAAAACAATCGCTTGCTGCGCGCGATAAATTCGATGAGGACAAAACATGTGCGCCAACCTCTGCCGCATGCACTGCACAGAATTGCCGAGGTTTGCCAGTAGCATCTGGATAACTTGCGTGCTTTCCGCACACAAGGCACCTCAAACTTACAATGTCTTCCATTCCATCCTCTCTGCAGTTGGCACAGCAAGTTGCCCGAGCATCACCTGGCATCCCGAAAGATGGTCTGGCCCTACCGCACCTGCACTTGGCGTTCTTGATGTCCATCATCCCATCCTCTTGGCAGTTGGCACAGCAAGTTGCCCGAGCATCACCTGGCATCCCGAAAGATGGTCTGGCCCTACCGCACCTGCACTTGGCGTTCTTGATGTCCATCATCCCATCCTCTTGGCAGTTGGCACAGCAAGTTGCCCGAGCATCACCTGGCATCCCGAAAACTGGTTGGGCTCTGCCACACCTGCATTTGGGGCTCTTTATGTCTAACATTCCATCCTCCTTGCAGCGGGCACAGCAAGTTGCCCGAACATCACCTGGCATCCCGAAAACTGGTTGGGCTCTGCCACACCTGCATTTGGGTTTCTTTCTGTCTAACATTCCATCCTCCTTGCAGCGGGCACAGCAAGTTGCCCGAACATCACCTGGCATCCCGAAAAAAGGTTTGGCTCTGCCACACCTGCATTTGGGGCTCCTGATGTTCACCATCCCATCCTCTTTGCAGTTGGCACAGCAAGTTGCCCGAGCGTCGCCTGGCATCCCGAAATAAGGTTGGGCTCTGCCACACATGCATTTGGGGCTCTTGATGTCCACCATCCCATCCGCTTTGCAGTTCGCACAGCAAGTCGCCCGAGCGTCGCCTGGCATCCCGAAAGCTGGGTGGGCTCTGCCACACCTACATTTGGGGCTCTTGATGTCCACCATCCCATCCTCTTTGCAGTTGGCACAGCAAGTTGCCCGAGCAGCCCCTGTCATCCCGAAAAAAGGTATGGATCTGCCACACCTGCATTTGGGGCTCCTGATGTTCACCATCCCATCCGCTTTGCAGTTGGCACAGCAAGTTGCCCGAGCATCACCTGGCATCCCGAAAAAAGGTTGGGTCCTACCACACCTGCATCTGCGGCGCTTGATGTTCACCATCCCATCCTCTTTGCAGTTGGCACAGCAAGATGGTCGAGCGTCATGCGGAAATCCAAAGGAGGGGTGGAGCACGCGTCCGCACACACAGGAGCCAGACTGCCCTGCCAGTGTGCCGCCAATGTTCGGCTTTCTATACGCCAGGCTAGTATTGGCAAAGAAGCCGGTGGGCGTGCTGCTCTTGCCGTGGTCGCTCTCTCCTCCCAAAACTCGACGCGTCAGGAACAGCCAGCATGCAGCTCAGGCTGCAACCAGCGCCAACGTTAATTTGTTGAGAGGCTGGAAGAATGAAACAACCATTTTTCTTGTGGCTTCCTTTCGGGAAACAAGCATTTCTGGGTCATCTCACACTCAGCCGTCCGTAATCCACGCCGTCCTCCACGCTGCCCCCGGACACCGCCCAGCGACTCCCCTGCGAAAGGGCGCCAACACTGCGCTGGACACGGCAGCGGCGCCTGGCAGAGACTGCGCATACCAGGCTTGCGAACGACTTGTCACAATTGCCCCGAGTCTTGAACAACCATACTTGAAGAGATCTCGGCACGCATGATTCTTGAAGCCCAACATCGGAACTAAACATGAGGTGGAACGCATGCTGGCACGCAACCTCCACGGCGACAAACATCGGATGCGAATCGTTCAAAGGATGGGCCTTGGGTTCGAAGGATGGACCTTGCAGCTGCTGCCTTCTCGGAATAAACCTCATCGGTAAAAAAGGGGGAACAAAAACACGGGGGAAAAAAAGGTTCCAACATATCGGATTCCGCTAGTGCAAAGGATTCACCCTGCAGTTCTCCAAAACAACCTGGAGGCCCAATTGATACAGAAATTAGTGCTCGAATGTTTTTGGCGCAAAAAGTGCCCGAAACGTTTCTGGGAGACAGCGACTTGGCGCTAGTGTAGTGACCAGAATTTGGGCAGTTGTTAAAATTGCGCTCGGTTGCGCGGATTTGCGCCCGAGTTGCGCGAAGTTGCGCCCGAAGTTGCGCCGAATTGCGCTCGAAACGCGGTGCGCATTTCGGGCCAAGCCGTCTTCAAAACTGTTCGTTTCCAATCGGGCAGAAAAAAACGTTCGAACTCCGAAAATGCAATCGAGCACTTTTTTCTGTATCAATTGGGCCTCCAGGAAGGACCCTTCGTCTTGAATCTTCTCAGATAGTCCCAAGACGGACAACCCCCAGACCTCGTCGGAAAAACCGCGGGCGGCGCGCCGGATGGAAAGACGCCCCTCCGCTCCCGCGCCTGGGCCAAGCGGCGCAGAAACCGCAGAGCCATGGCACGCGGCCGTGCCGTGCTCCACGCTCAGAAGTAGCGGGTAGACACGCAATGAGAAGGCAGACTTCCTTCCAGTGCCAAGTGATTTCAAGGGGAAAGGGGGTTCTGTGAAAGCCCGGCACCTGGAGAAGATGTGTTTTTGGAGAAATGCGATGCTGAAGATCAAAAAGAGGTTCAGAAGCCCTCCTACGCACGAAAAAGGAACCCGAGGAAAGAGTATCTGAAGGAACCAGTGAGCTTCCGTCACAGTAGGTGAATAGCCATCCCCTTGCGGCTTCCTGTACAAATGAGAAACTTGCGGAGTTTCTAGGGTTGTTTAGCACCAATCCTACTGTCACTAGCAATGAACCAATATCAACGGCCTTGTCGGTACTCTCGATGGCCTATTGTCGAAACCAGCGAACCAAGGGTGCCATCGGGAAATGTAGCAGGGTGAATTGTACATGGCGGATTTCACCATGTTCGGCAATTAAGTGACCCAGCATAGCCATGGGTTTATTGTAACATACAATTGTCAACAGAATAATCATGGCTGTAATTACAACTATACCAACTATACATGTAAACAAGCATGTACGTTAAAACAAAAATGTACATGTGTATGTATATATGTATATACAGTTTTATATATATATATATATATATATGGCTTTACCAAACACCCAGCTTCCTCTGTTCAAAGGATGCAAGGGAGTCTTTGAAGCAATTTGCCACCAATAAACAAACAACGAAAGAGGTTTCACTGCAAGCGCCTTTAGAAGCCCAGGCTCGTTTCCACCAGGTCTAAGGCCAATCTTTTCAGCTTTCTTTCAGATTCGGGTGCCTTGCTCGCCAAGGTTTAATTACGGTTTCCAGATTTGACGCTTGAGGTTGGATTTCTTCAGTTCCCAAGGCAAGTTGGTTGTAGGGACCTGAAATTGCCAAGGCCTGTGGTATCAGGGAACGACCTTCCAGCGCAATTCCCACAACCAACGAAAAAAAAACTTCCCTTTGAGTTTGAATTGGGCAATTACCATCATCAAAGGAAACAGCGGGTGTCACTGGACCAGCTTTTTTGAGAGGCGCAGTCTTCTTTTCGGCCCATGTGCTTTGGCTCATGGTGGCGCAGGAGGCTGGTGATAGGCAAAGCCTCCCCAGCGGCAGCCTGGGCTTGGGTAGGCGGACAAACTGGCAACAAATGCGACGAGTTCCCGTAAGGGAACCGGCTTCTTCGGCCAACGAACTGGCCACCGAAACCGGCTTGTTACCACCGTGCTGCGGCGTTATGGCAGGAGTTTGGACGTTTCTGACATGCTAAGTCATGGAAACTAGTGTTATCTACAAGGAAGCACTGCCGATCAGCAGATTCGCAATGGGAATTGCTTCAAGAAAACCCAGCCCCGCTTCTGCCAAGATGCTCGCTTCCGCCACTCCACGAATTCGTGCTCCCAAATGTAAAAGACGCTGAGCCCCTCCGCAGTGAACAAATCGAGGCGTTCCATGGTGTCACGATAGACGTCCGGTGCCGGCTTGCCG
This sequence comes from Effrenium voratum, assembly GCA_963377175.1. Lineage (NCBI taxonomy): Eukaryota > Dinophyceae > Suessiales > Symbiodiniaceae > Effrenium > Effrenium voratum. Next base: position 449,837 of record CAUJNA010003500.1, on the reverse strand, counting down.
CCCACGCAAATGAAGCTGCTATGCCTTCAAACAGAACGAGTTGCGAGCTGACGAACAGGGGTGGCAAAACGAAACACAATGAAGCGAAATGTGTGCTACCAAGCAGCCGTGGATTTTCCACAGGAAAGCCATGATAGTAGTTCCCCAGAAATTCAACCACCTCACGCCTCTCCGGGTGGTATGCATCCGGCAGAAAAGCACGCTTTGGAATTAGACCCGCGAACTCCTTGCCAGACCAAGTGCCGGTAGCTGCATCGAATCTGTGCCGAAAAGTGAACCTGTAGCCTACCTCCTCCTCCAACATGTCAAAACAGTCGCTTGCTGCGCGTGAAAAATTTGAGGAGGACAATACGTGTGCACCAACCTGTGCAGCATGCAATGCACAGAATTGCCGAGGTTTGCCAGTAGCATCTGGATAACTTGCGCACTTTCCGCACACAAGGCACCTCAAACTTACGATGTTTTCCATCCCATCCTCTCTGCAGTTGGCACAGCAAGTTGCCCGAGCATCGCCTGGCATCCCGAAATGCGGTATGGCCCTGCCACACCTGCATTTGCGGCTCCTGATGTTCACCATCCCATCCTCTTTACAGCTACCACAGCGAGTTGCCCGAGCATCACCTGGCATCCCGAAATGCGGTATGGCCCTGCCACACCTGCATTTGGGGCTCCTGATGTTCACCATCCCATCCTCTTTGCAGTTGGCACAGCAAGTTGCCCGAGCATCACCTGGCATCCCGAAAACTGGTTCAACTCTGCCACACCTGCATTTGGGGCTCCTGATGTTCACCATCCCATCCTCTTTACACTTGGCACAGCAAGTCGCCCGAGCGTCGCCTGGCATCCCGAAAACTGGTTCAACTCTGCCACATCTGCATTTGGGGCTCTTGATGTCCACCATCCCATCCTCTTTGCAGTTGGCACAGCAAGTTGCCCGAGCGTCACCTGGCATCCCGAAAACAGGTTGGGTTCTGCCACACCTGCATTTGGGGCTCCTGATGTTCACCATCCCATCCTCTTTGCAGTTGGCACAGCAAGTTGCCCGAGCATCACCTGGCATCCCGAAAACTGGTTCAACTCTGCCACACCTGCATTTGGGGCTCCTGATGTTCACCATCCCATCCTCTTTGCAGTTGGCACAGCAAGTTGCCCGAGCATCACCTGGCATCCCGAAAAGGCTCTGCCACACCTGCATTTGGGGCTCCTGATGTTCACCATCCCATCCTCTTTGCAGTTGGCACAGCAAGTTGCCCGAGCATCACCTGGCATCCCGAAAACTGGTTCAACTCTGCCACACCTGCATTTGGGGCTCCTCATGTTCACCATCCCATCCTCTTTGCAGTTGGCACAGCAAGTTGCCCGAGCATCATCTGGCATCCCGAAATACGGTATGGCCCTGCCACACCTGCATTTGGGGCTCTTGATGTTCACCATCCCATCCTCTTTGCAGTTGGCACAGCAAGTTGCCCGAGCATCGCCTGGCATCCTGAAAAAAGGTTGGGCTCTGCCACACCTGCATTTGGGGCTCCTGATGTTCACCATCCCATCCCCTTTGCAGTTGGCACAGCAAGTTGCCCGAGCATCACCTGGCATCCCGAAATACGGTACGGTCCTGCCACACCTGCATTTGGGGCTCTTGATGTTCACCATCCCATCCTCTTTGCAGGTGGCACAGCAAGATGGTCGTGCATCGTGCTGAAATCCAAACGACGGGTGGATCGCGCGTCCGCACACACAGGAGCCAGACTGCCCTGCCGGTGTGCCAATGTTCGGCTTGCGAAACGCCAGGCGAGTCTTGGCAAAGAAGCTGTCGGGCGTGCTGCGCGTGCCGTGGTCGCACTCTCCTCACAAAACACGACGCGGTAGGGAACAGAACCAGCATGCAGGCCAGCCAGCTGCAAGCAGAACTAGCAACAGCAACCTGTTAATCTATCAGAAGGGGACGCCCTGGGAACTGCGTTTTTCAGATTCCTGGGGGCTGCGCTTTTCATCAAAAAGCAGCTAAAAAAACAACAAAAACACGACAATGAGGGAACAGCAGCGTGCAGTCAAGGCAGCTGCAAACAGCACGAGAAACAGCAACCTATCAACCTAGTGGGAGGCGGGAAGAATGAAACATCCATTCTCTTGTGGCTTCCCTTTGGGGAAACAAGCATTTCCGGGTCATCTCGCACTCAGCAATCCGCATTCCACGCCACGGCGTCCTCCACGCTGGTCCCGGACTCCTCCCAGCACCAGCCCTGCAAAAGTGCGCCGGCCCTGCACTGGACATGGCAGCAGTGGCGCCTGCCAGAGACTGCGATGGCGTGCGAATGGGTTGCGGCAGGGCATCGATTCTTTGAAGAACAGAGATCTCGGTGCTCATTGATTGTTGAAGCCCGGCATTAGAACCAAACAATGATGTTCCACTGTTTGTCTGAGTCAAGCCACCCTCGCGGAAAACAGCACACAAGGGCGACAAACATCGCATTGCAATAGTGCAAAGGATTTGACTTGCAATTGTCCAAAACAAGGACCCTTCGTCTTGAATCTTCTCAGACAGTCCCAAGAAGGACAACCCCCAGACCTCATCGAAAAACCGCGGCGCGCCGGATGGAAGGAGACCCACTCTGCCCAGGAGAGAGAAAATGGGGTCTGGAAGGACATACTCTGCCCCCTCCAGCGCGCCTGGGCCAGGGTCACGCGGCGCAGGCTCCGCAAAGCCATGGCACCCGCACCCGCCATTCGCACACTGGGCAGAACCGGGTGACACGCAGTGAGAAGGGAGACTTTGTGCCAGTGCCAAGTGAACCGGAGGGAAAGGGGTGTCTTGGTGAAGCTCTGGAGAGTCCTTTTGGAGAAACTGAATGCTGAAGATGCCAAAAAGCTTGCAGATCCAGCAAGGGATGTGGCCAATTGATTCCTCCTCCAGATTCTGAGGGACATTTCGGAAAATGCGTGTCCTCCTTATGCCCCTCCCAAAGCGCTGAACCGCAAACTTGGATTCATCCTTTTCTCGGCCCTTTAGGCCGTCCCTTCCAGCCAAACACCCGCCAAACACCCGCACGACCTGGGCTAAAGCTCCAACTTTGAGACAGATGCTAACTTGATTGACGTTGGGTTTGGGGAGAAAAAAACATCAAACTTTAGCAGTTAAGTGGATTTGGATTTCAACCACTAAATCACAATAAGATCAAACATGGGAAACATGTTTCAACCAACAACCATCAAGCTAAACACATCATCTTTTAAACATCTTCCTTTGGGTGCCCTGTCTCAAAGGTGCCAGGGGTCTAGAAATCAATCGAGACATCTCATCTGGGAGCATCTTTTTCGAGACCCCCCAAAATAGGCTTCGGCTTTCCTTTTGGTTTCCCTTCAAATCCCTGAACAAGGGACACCCCCCCCCAAAGAAAAAGGACGAGCCGGCCAGTTCCCTCTGGCATTCTCCCCAACCTCCCCGCACTCGCTAGGGCCCCGCGCGTGCGGTAGAGGGGGGAGTCCGTGGCTGGGCAGATGCAGCTGCCGAAGGTCTTGGGGTCACGATACCTCGGCAGGCTTCGCAGTGAGGCGACCTACGCGGTGATACCAGTTCTCCCTTGTCAGAACCCGAAGAAGTGAGGAAAAATGTCTCTTTACTAAACCAGTCAGAACCCGAAGAAGTGAGAAAAAAAGTCTCTTTACTAAACCGATTCGTGTGGTCCTTCGGACATGTTCACATTGTGGATGGACAAATTCCAAGCCCGGCACCAGTTGGAACGGATGAAACCCCCAGGACTGGGGGGTAAACCCCAACTGCGCAGTGGAAAATGGTCCCCATCCACATAAGAGCAACATGGAACAGCGGTAACCATGGAGCTACCCTTCAAAAAGCTGCGAGGAAATGGATCGAAGGGCTGGGCTGGGATCCACTGGGCGAAAGAGCACTGCCCATTATTGCTAGGAGCATTGTAGGAAGTGTCCAGGGCAAACCATGTAAAACCTATATATATATATGTCATCTCTACTCTTGGTATGGTGGCTAAAAACTTTGTTTTTTGCAGACCCCCCAAAAAAATGAACAGAACCAACAAACTAAAAGACCAAAAAACATGCCAAGAACAGTGAAGATGTAGAGGTAAGACACCTGGGTGGCCCACTATAGTGGTAGCTGGCAGTACAGGGATTGGTTAAGCTAGACTGGGCTGGCCTCAGATCCTCTGCTAAAAGTTTAACTTTTGGTGGGTTAAATGGAAACTGCCACCAAACACTAAAAGGCTAAAAGGCAAAGGGGATGGCTGGGAGCCACCAAGTAAAGATTGAGTGCTTTGCTTCAGGTTTGCAACGGGATTCAAAGGGGAAGCAAATAGGCCATGCACTATTGTATGTTTGACCAAACCTCACTATGCGGCGCATCTCAACCCGAAAGACAAGACTGTACAAAAGCGCAAGGTACTGCAAGCGCACAAATCCTTTGCCAACCGTTCTGATCGGTCTAGTCCTTGTTTGATTTTGCGAAGAAGCAACCATCTAGTGAAAGCAGCTGGTTCGCACGTAACAACTTCAACCATCCTGCCAACGATGCACTGTATGAGCAGGCGAAGCCCAGCAAAGAACAAAAGGCCACCAACCCCCAACCAACCCGCCAGCCAGCCAGCCAAGCAGGCAGCCAGCTGAACTGTTTCCAACCTGCACCCAAAATACCCAAAGTGACAACCAACCGCAGCCACTACAAACGCAGCTAGGCTGTCAAGATCCAGCCAGGCAAAAACGAGCATAGGTGCGTGTTTGGAAACAAATTGCAATCGCCAATGAGCACCAAGCCACCAGTGAAGTCATCAGGGTTCGACCAAGCCGACTACAAAGGACAGCGATGCCAATAAGCCCAAGTAGTCGTGCTTCCCCATTTGGCAATAAATCTTGATGTAGAGTAAAAGATGGACATCAACCTCCAGACAAATGATGTCCACCAAGGGCCTGTTCGAAAAGTCATACCCGTTTTGGGTTGGTTTGAAAGGAGAACCAAAAGGAAATCTGCGTTTTCCCCTGTCCAAAATTCCCAAGTGTCCAAAAAACGATGGTTGGGACCCGTGGAAAAGAATGCGATGGTTGCCCCATGGTTTTCCAATTTGTGGCCGTCCTCTTCCTTTGGTGTTTTCCTGATGCCGTTCCATGTTTTCCCCTAGGAATTGCTTGAAGGCACCATTCGTCAGGACAACATAAGAACCACTGGAGGAGTCATTTGCTTGTGGCTCAAAAAAAATGGTGCCAAAATGGCTTGCCCTAGTAAGTGGAAGCATGGACCAAACCCTGCGGCTTGCCCCTGATTAATTTTGAGCCACACCCATTTCGCCCGATTCCGGCGCGGTTCGCGGGTCGATTCGTCGGCGAGCGTCAGAACTGCGTTGGGCGCATCCAGCGGCGCACTGGTGGCCAGGCCCAGGCCGTGCTTCAGCCGCCGCCACCTGAAAACCCACTAGGTCCTCCAGTAGAGAGGTTAGAATAAGTTGGTACCTGTTTTTTTCAATCTATGTTTTGTTTCTTGTAGTCTATTTTAGTTGGGGGACCCTCGGCCAAAAAGGGGTAAAAAGGGCACCCAGCTGGACCTCCCTTTTGCGCTTGCGGTTGGAGCGCGGCGAAAGCCTCGGGTTGGGTACTTGGTGAGGCTTCTTTGCCATGGCCCGAAAGAAAGTCCCAAGGAGGATTCACGAGGTGAAAAAAGTGATGGCTTCGGATCTGTCTCAATTTGGAGGCTGGGTCCTTTGGGGTTGATTGAAAGGGGGGAAACCAAGTTTTCCACTTGGGGCCCTCTGAGAGGATCTGTACCAAGCGAGCATTCGAACTTGGACGGGTTAGTTGCTTCAACACCTTTCATCCAACAAAGAGATCTCCGCTAAAAGTTGAGGGAATACGGAGCTCTCTCTCTCTCTCTCCTTCAAGGGAAGAACCATTTCCGGGAAGCAGGGACAGCAACATTTGTAGGGGGGCATCTGTTTCGAAACTAATGCACGTGAATCGGGTCGCGCATCGGGTGGGGTCCCAGATGTTGATGCTTAAAACACGTTATGGCGATATTTGTGCACGCTGGCTGACTGGATTGAGGAGCAACACAAACATTGGCTAAATCACCTGTGACACGTGTTGCTCAACAAATCCATAAAGCCGAATGAGCAAAACCAACTGCGGCCTGTTCAAGACATTCTTCCAAGCCAAAGCCCACAAATCTTCTAGAGACAGGCTCCCAGTTGTGTCTTGTCATCCTCACTTGCGGACATCAAGTTGGAATAGTGGCTTCTGGTTTCACTAAGGTGTAGTTTGCTATGTTTCCTGCCAGGCATAAACCATACAAATCCAGATGCTGGTCCTTCTCACCTACTGTCCATGCTGAGACTTCAACCGTTGTCAAGTCGCAAATCGCGTCAGTACGATCGATGCATGTAATGGCCACCGCTTCAAGGATGTGTTGCTTCGGTCCGACGTGTTCAAGCGACAGGGACCTGGGACCAAACAAAACAGAGAACAGAAACAAAGCCCTCACCAAAGCCCCCTGGATATGGCTTTCCAAATTGGCAATCGGCCAAACGCCTTGGGGTAGAACCAGCAACCTCTGAACATATGTGGCGTGTAGCCGTGGAGCGCATTGGGCCAAAGGGCCGTGAAGAGCCAAGGACAGAGAAAGAGTAATGGCTGGGTCCTCCAGTAGAGAGGCTAGAATAAGGGTACCAACTTTTTTTCTGTAGTCTATTTTAGTAGGGGAACCCTCCCCAAAAAAAGGGGAGTCAAGAGCACCTAGCTGGGGGACCTAGATGGTGACGACGTTGGAACACTAAGCCCTCCCCCCTTTTTCCCCAGGTCCAACTTCAGAGCAAACGGGTTCTGGGAGATAAGGCGGTCTGCGGGAGAGAGTAGTTGCAGGCCGCTGTGCGGGACTGATGCAAACATTGATGGCATCTGCGAGCGTTGCATTGTTTAGGAGAGAGTAGTTGCAGGCCGCTGTGCGGGACTGATGCAAATATTGATGGCATCTGCGAGTGTTGCATTGTTTACTATAAAAAAAAAACAAGATTGTTTTTATTTGAATAAACAAATAAATTATTCAATAAAGGTTTACTTACAAATTTATTTTTAACATCAGTATTTAATACCTTATTATTAAAAAAACTATTGTCTAATTTGCTAGGAATATAATCTAATTCATAAAATAAATAAAATAAAAAAGACAAAAATAAAAAAATATAATAATTTAAATAATATAAATTTGATTTGATCAAATTCATATTAAATTTATTTAAATTGTTTTTTTTATCATATAATAAAAAAATAAATAAATTTAATTTACTAGTAATTTTATATAAATTTGAATTTGTTATAAAAAAAAAAAAAGAATTTGCTTTATTTAAAATTATTTGTTGTAATATGTTATTATTCATAAACAATAAAATAGGAAAATCACTAGAATAGGATTTGTTTTATTTAAAATTACATTTTTAAGTTTATCAGTTTTTAATAGAGCAGTGGGAATGTGGCACCTCATTTGTTAGCATCTGACACCTAAAAGTGAATGTTTCAAAACCTGTGGACCAAAGTGTTGGGGCATTTCCAGAGGCCGATTCAACTTTTTCGACTTGATCAGGTTTTTGCCTTCCATTTTTTTAGGCTCGGAAGCCTGAGACGGTGGCGGTTCCTTTGCTTCCCTTCGACCCAAGGGGTTTCATCCGAGCCACTAAACCAATGTTGACTTGGAGCAATCTGAGCACAAGCCCAGGTATCCATTTTGACCCCTTGCAGGCCTTTTCGCCTCGCTAAGTTTGCGAGCGATCGGTTGCTTCACAGCGACTCACGACTCACATATCCTACCTCAACAAGAGTAGACTCCTTCTTGCTGTCAGCTACCCTGGCTGAAAAAGGCCTGAGGCTCCAAGTCTTGCTTTCACCCACCCCTGTTCAACCTGAAAAAACACGCGCACAACAATCCTCCACGGGTGCAGGGCCCCGATTCGGAGACTTCCTGCAGCCGCTCGCCCGTGGATTCCCTGCAGCCCCTTCGTCGCCTGAGCTTCAGCAGGCAGAACTGCACGTACTGCCAGGGCAGGAGGTGCACACACCTGCGCCGCCGAGCGCTAAGTCGGGGTTCTGGTGCGGTCTATCGCGTGACGGCGTATCCGACACAGCATGTTTACTTTTTTGTGGGGAGCCTTGCAAAGATGCTTGTGAGTTGATGTGATTCCCTTGGTTTCATAGAACGGGGCCCTCAAACCTTGCCTTCCACATCCATGCATAAGCGTGATCACAAAGACCGGTATTTGGAGTCTGTCCGCATAGATGGACACAAGCGGGCAAATTACTGTACTGCTCAGGGATCCTTTGTAAATGGCGGTTTCCCTCTATTTTGGTGTTGAAAAAGCCACATGTTTCAAATGGTTGCCACATGGAGATTTCCTTTAAGGAGCCCTGCTTCTTAAGCCGGAAACACTTGGACAGCCGCCGGGATTGAAATTCCTTGAGCTCCGTTTCCGCTAGCTCCTTCCAAGTCCCTGTGGAGCGATTCGACGCCCGTGATCAAAGGCTCAAGCGCCGGTGCCAGAGTTGGCCGGTTTGCGTGACTGGAGCCCTTGAAAGGGCGCTGACAGTCCGAAGACTCGGAACTCTGTGACCGGACTGCTTCAATTGGGCCCTTGAGAGTTGGGCCGGAAGTTTGGGTGACTGCTTTTTGGGGACTGCCGGGAGTTGAAAACCCTGAGCACCTTTTCAACAAGTCTTGGGTTTTCTGACTGGGGATCAACTTTCTCTTGGACTCCTGCGTGATGGACCTTCCAAGTCGTCAGACTTGGGTCAAGCTTGATGTTGACCTTGACGGTCGAAGAGGGCTCCCTGGCTTGACGAGCCTTCTGATGGGTGCCAAATTGCTTGGTGGGAGGCAGGAAACCATGGAAGGGTGCGTGCCAAAATCGGGGGATGCAACAAAATTGTGGCTTTCCCCGTTAAGTCCCTTTTCACCCAGGTGAAACGGGTACTCAACAAACACACACACACACACATCTTGGTTGCTGTTGACCCCTCTGCCAAAAAGCTTAACTTGTTGTGGATTCAACGGAAACCCTTGACTTCCCTTCCCCAAAAGTTGAAGTCTAAAGATCCAACCCACTATCTTCTATCAACGTATTATAAATACATATATATATATATACACAAATACTATATGTTTTCGCCTCGAGGTATCGCATCACATTAGTATTGTCTGACTACCCTGAGTGACCGGAAGCACCGATGGCTGCCCACCCAAAGTATGCTGGGGTGTTTCCACAACGGCACACCTCCAGGTGGCTTGCTGCTGTCTTCAAATCCATTGTGTAAAATGCGGAAAAAAGAAGCTCAGGCCATATCCCCAGCAACAACACGCGAGTGTGCGTTCTGCGATTGCGGAAAGAACCACAAGCCACAGCACCCCGCCGGAATTTCCGGAACCTTCCCTGAAGCTTCTTGCGCCAGACGCCAGACCACCCCGCAAACTCTGGAACCTTGGTTTAACCTTTCACCTCTGACCATTCCTTGGACCTCCAGACCTTGGACCTTTCACCGGTCTGCTCCATTCATCAGCCCCCTGCGTCACCTGGCCTGCGCCACACCTCGAGGACCTCGAACCTCCGGAACCCTGCACCAGACCACCCCGAAACATCCGGAACCTTTGTTGAACCTTACGCCAAACCCCGAAACCACCTGGCCTGCACCACACGGAACCTCCGGAACTTTGTTCGAACCTGATATTAGCCCCTTCCCGAACCACCCCCAAACCTGATCTGGGCTCAAAAACCCCCGTAGCCTTCAGCTAATTGATGGAACAACCAGAAAAAACAGAGACAAAAAACACCGTAGCCTTCAGCTGTGCACGGAAAACAAGAAAAAACCACTGGCGGGTTTTCCAACTCCAGAACCCAAAACCTCTTCTCAAACCCTTGGTCTCACCAAACAATATCTCTCCAAGTCCCCGCCTGGTCATGGAAAGCTCGGCCTCCTGGAGAAGCTCGCAGGCCTCACGGGTTTTGGCGGTGGGTCAAAAAGTCAAAACCAATGGTACCATTTTGGGGTAGGTGCACCACCCATTTTAGTCGTTTTTTAGTGGGGATTGGGATGTTCACTGGGGGTACGGGCTTTTGACCCATGGCCTTTTGAGCCCTGCATGGACTCCTTCGAGCGCGAAGGCGGGCTCCAGAAAAAGGAGATCAAGGCCTAGTCCCGTACACTGGGCATGACAACTTTCATGAGGGACCCTATGGTGGACATCATAAATGTTATTGTTTTTTCTCCATCAAGCACTTGTCAGGGGGGTCAATTCTTTAAAACTTCATGGCCGTCTCGTTTCACCTGAAAGGGACCAATTCTTCGACATAGAGTTGAACACCTGAGAATGAAGCTCAATGGACGCCATAGGCAGATCGCGATGGAAAAGGCAACAAAGAGAGCCCCACAAGAACCAGCTCACGACTTTTCTGCAGCTGGCCTTCTTCGTCGTGCGAGCAGCTCCTACGTGTTTCATAGAAGTGCACACTTGGTATGGACGTGGACTGGACAGGGATGCTCGATTTCGACAAGTATTGCGCAATGCGCTTGTGGCCGCTGTTGGCAGCTGACTGCATTGCCGTGTGTCCGTCTTCGTTGACCTTGTTCTTGTCAGCGCCAGCTTCCACTAAGCAGCGCACAATGTCCATGTGGTCAAACAGGGCGGCCAAAATCAGTGCTGTGTCACCTCTAGTGTCGGCCCTTGTCCTTATCAGCGCCAGCTTCCACCAAGAGGCGCACAACTTCCTTGTGGTCGTAGGGGATTGCCAAATGCATGGCCTTCTTTCCCTGATCAGTGACCTTGTTCATGTCAGCGCCGGCTGCCACCAAGCAGCGCACAACACATTCACGGCCATTGTGGACCGCTAAATGCAAGGCTGTCACGCGAAATCCTGCGCCTGTCTCAAAGTCGGGGTCATGGGGCCTATCCAACAGGCTCACCACCTCTGCCGTATCACCGATACGCGCGGCGCGCAGCAATTCCTCCCGGGCATCAGTGCTGTAAGCTTGAACCTCGCTTGCTTTCTGCTCCCCTGCGAAAAGTGACTAACTTTTAGTGGTTTAATTCAGAAAACCCATTCAAGTTGGCAAACAAATTCTCAAGTCCTAACATCCCTTGGCAAAATGCACCAAAGGAACCACCACCACCAGCTCTGCATCCATGGGCTCTCCGCCCCCAGCACCTCATCACCGCAGCTCGCGAGCCGCCGGAGATTCCTGATCTGCATTTCTCCGGCCACCTGGCGCCTAAGCGAATCACAGAAGCTGCCGGCAAGGTGGTGCTCCCACCATGCTGCGAACTCTTCTGACATCACCTCCTCGCCCGTAATTTTGCGGACACGGCCCATGACGCTGGAAAGTCACCATGCCGACAATGACAGGCTCATTAGCCTGGAGCACACTCAGATTTTGGGATGGCACCGTATCACGGCATACTCCGACTGCCTACCTTTGGCCCCTGCGGGGTTCCGCGGTTTTGGTCTGACCGCACAGCGACTCATTTCGATTTTTGCCGCCTGCCCTCGACTTGACCAACGCTGCGGGTGCTGTGGTGCCTGCGTGAAAGGAATACAGCCATGAATCAACAGCGCCGTGGTCAACAATGAATGCCTCGTGATGCTCAAAAAGCATGCTTTCTACTGCGTGTCAGCCTTAGATCCATCGGAATTTCCTCGCCTTGCCAAGAGATCGACCACCTACAAGCGAACCTCTGGTTAGTTTGAGATAGACCATGAGCATGTTGTTCCACTTAGAATACCGCACTGCTACAAGTACTTTGAGGATAATCCGACAAAAAATCCACAGGCAAAGCGCCTCAAATGGCCTGCTTGCCAGTAGTTGGGAACTCGGCCGTTCTCCAGGGAAATAAATCCGGGGGACATGGCTGGATGGGTGATTTGTGGCTTTCCCTTTGGGATAGACCACCTTAACCTGAAAGCGCGATTCCCCAGTCATCTTGCCCCTACTTGTTGGCTTGATTTGGTTCCGTGTTTGGACGTTAGGTGCTACTACCTTACCCTATTTGGCATCAAAAGGAACTGGGGTTCAAACCAACCATTCATGGGCTGGTCTGAAAAAGCTAATATATATATATATATATACATATGAATACACCCACTGAGTAATTATTGACCCCATTTAGGCACATTTCCGGATAAAACCGCGTGTTTTTGAAGCATTCTGGGTCATTTCCCAAGGGTGTAATCCCAGGCTGTACTACCAAAAACCCTTCGACTGGTGACTCATTTCGCCTCCTACGCCTTCTGGTCGTGCCTCTTTGCGCGCGCAGGCGTTGGACACCCTCAGAAATGAAGCCCTGGTCTCACTTGCTGAGTGGATGGCCCAAAAAAAGTTCAAACTTTACATTTACAGCTAAAATGGTCCAAACCCAAAAAGTTCAAAGTTCATGAACTCAGGAAGTGAGAGGTGATGCAAAACGCCCTCGGAACTTAAATCGAACTCCGCGGAAGCCTCGTCGATGAGGCCCAGGTTCAGCCGCAGCGCGGCCAGCTCCAACTGGCAGTGAAGCCTGGCGGCGGAGCCCAAAGCCTCGAGGGCCTCGAGGGCCTCGAGCTGCCCAGAAGCCAAGGGTTGACGTTCAGTGGATTTAGATTTAGCAGGGTTCAGTGGATTTGGATTTCCACCACTCAACCACAATAAGATCAAAAATGGGAAAAATGTTTCAACCAACGACAACCATGGAAGTTCCGTTGGGTCGCAGTGGGGATTGCAGCGGATTGTGCAGGGCTTAAGGCTGGCGGACTCCAACCTGTGGGCCATTTGCGAAGTGCTCCAAGGTCGCGGAGGGGATTTTCTCAGCCCAGAGGCCATGGGTTCAGGTCAACAAGCTCCTGCCGAACCGCAAAAAAGCTCCTGCCCGTTTTCGAATCACTTTGAGTGGGTGAAATGGAAACTGCCGCTAAACACTAAAAAACTAACAGGCTAAGGGGATGGCTGGGAGACACCAAGATAAGTTCCAAGGCCGCAAAGGGGACCTTTTGGTTTTTGGAGTACCCTCTCACCGACTACTTTCAAGATAAGACTACTTTCCGCTTGGAAAGGGGCTTTGAGCACTCATGTTAGTTGGCGGAAGGGTATCTCGCTTTACGCCTTAAGCAACCCGGTTTGGGGACCCACCCAAGAAATTGAGTGCGCTAGGCCCCACAAGGGTTGCCGTCCACCTCCAAGGAAGACAATCGTTGAAGCGGATAATGGTTTCTGCAGCAAACCGCTTGGAAACAAACTGATTGCACGATGCACAAACTTGGGTGCTGCAATGATTACATTGTTTTATGTTTGATGAAGGCAGCATGGTCGAACAAACGTTGGTGTTGCAATCCTTCCGCTGCGCTCCAGCTGCCTTCATCAAAAAAAGCATCTGATTCGTCTGATTTTAGTGAGCCCGGAAATATGCGATGCCACGTTTCAAGGAAGAGGCAAAGTTTTTTGGGGAAGACTCGTTTGGCGACTGGCCAAAGCAAGTGGGGAGTAGAGGCATACTCACAGCCTGCCACTCAAAGCAATCAATGCCCAAAATCGCTTCTGTGTAAATAATCAACAGGGGCAGACAGCCGCATTTACTTCTGGCTGCAGGTTTTGATTGTTGCTCAGCTGATGAAAGCAAAGGCGCTCAGCCAGTAAAAAAATGGCTCTGTTTGCCTTGGTCCAATGCACTGGCTGGCTGGCTGGCTGGCTGGCTGGAAACTTCAAATGGCCCAACTTTCAACATGCCTATCATACAGCACAGCTTTGGCAAAGAAAAGCAATACCATGAAAACAAAGTCACACACGGGTGTGCAATGTGAATATCAATTGGCACAAACCAGCATTGAACATACCACCAAAGTGATCTTCCCAAAACGAATTGAGGCCAGAAACAAATGGGAAGCCGTTGCCAAATGGGATGTGTCAAACCAAGTACTTAGACACCCCTCCCAAAAACAGCATTGCTGTCCTTTCGTTACCTTTCAAAAGAGGCACCACCAAAGGGTTTGGCCACAGGGCAAATGAATCTACAGCAAATGGCCCCAAAGCACCCTGAATGCAGTAGAATTTCCTGTAGAATTTCCTGCACCCCAACCTTTGACACAAAGAGAACCCGCCCAAAACTCTAGGGCTATCTTCTCCATTCTTTCCAGGAATCCTTGATTCTAGAAAACCTCCAGAAAAAATCAGGGAAAATTGCGATCGGTTGTTGAAAAGAACGATGGTTGAGCAGAATGGAAAAGGAATCAACCCCTAGAGCTTTCCACATATGGCCATGAACTTGAATGGGAACCACTGCACAAAGTGGTTGGTGGACATGATTCCACACCTAAATCATGTTCAACCCGTAGAAAAAAAAACCTAGAATAGTTGGTGTGGTTTGGACTATCGACTTAGTTGGTGGTTTGGATTGCTGGCATCAACCCCCAGAAAAACCCACTTCTCCCAAGTCGATTTTTCATCGGAGCAAATTCATATCGCGAGCCTCAATGGCATGAGCTCCAAGTAGATGCTGGGCCTCAGCGCGTGTCTCAAATTGATCCATTGCTTTTGGTGGTTTAGTGGTTGAATGGACAACGCATTGGTGCTTTATTGAAAAAAATATAAACTTCTAGTGGTTTAATGGATTCATGGAAAACCCATTAGTAGTTTAACTTTTGGTGGTTTCACGGAAAACCCACTAGTTGGCAAAAAGTTAAAGTCCTAACATCCAAGCAAAATGCACCAAAGAAAAAAGAGGACATGGAGCTGATGGGTGGATCCCCTTCTGTCGCCCTTTTAAAGCCGTCCAAGGGGGCTATGAACTAGAGGGAGATGACTGGCATTCATCTCAATGGTCCTCCACTGGCTGTTCGTTGCTACTGAAGCAAAACCGCCCAGCAAGACAAAGCTGGCTCCATTGTTCGTGGAGCCACAGTTTCGAGCGTTGAATGAATTAACTCGACAACATCGTCAGTCAAACACGAGACAATAATTGGGGCAAGCATTCTCAAGCTAACCTGAGCCAAAGGCAGGCACTGAGCATTGCTGGACAGCCACAAACCATGGGGGGTATGCCTGTTCAGCTCACCATACGCCTTTGGTCATAACCGGAAGGTCCGAATGCATGGTTCCAACGGGGGTTCCCCGCACAGTGGTTACACTTTCACTCATGTGGGCCAGGTATGTTCAGGCAAAGCCCCAACTCTGTGTGCAGTGGGGGGAAACCAACACCAATCCTCTGCTGTTGGTCATCTTTTGTGCTGACCCTGCAGCAGTTAGCACGTTTGGGGGGGAGTCCCGCAACGGTGGCGCGACAACGGGCAGGCATTCGATCGGTTCGCCGCATGGATGCGCATCTTTTCTGAGACCTCGATGCATTTCGCCGAGCGCAGCTCCAAATGGCACTCGAGATCCTCAGCCAAACCCATCGGACCGTTTCAGGGCTGATTTCTTTGAAGGAAAAGTGCAAACCGACCACTTTGGTTTTAGTCTACCTTGAAACCCTGGCTCCAACTTAGTTAACTTACGTGGACTAAAACAAAGTGGTAAACAAAGGGCTACAAAAGGCTACTTTAGTCTACGTGGACTAAAACAAAGGTTACCAAACAAAAACATAACGGAACCCTGGCTCCAACAAAGCGGTCAAAAAGGCCTTTGACTTCAACCTAGTATGCCAGCGGTGCAAAAACGGCGGACTTCTAGCAACTGACACGTGGGTGTCTCGTCTTTCCTGCTTGCCGGTGGGAAAGAAGAAGGAAAGCCAAAAGTAAAGCCACATGTTTTGGAGACTTTTTGGAGTCCCCCTGCAAAAAGATGCCCACATATCACAACAACTGAGCCACCCGTATCGATACAGTGCAACCGACCCGAGCCATGTGAGCATCCTCAAAATGGCCGTTGCCCCAAAGCTGATAGCGGAAATGGCCTTCTGTTTGCGCTCAACTCAGGTTTCGACCTCCCCGATTTGTCGCCGTTTCAAGGCAAAATTGCTGGCTTCTTTGTTTGGGCCCTGAGCAGTGGCCGTCAGCAACATGTGACGCATGGAGGCTGCGAGGGGCTCTGGTCTCTGCCAGGCACTGGAGGAAGCCGTCGCCGTTTTGAACACCGGGGGTCGCAGCGGCTGCGAACCATGGTGCCCAATGGGGAGACAAACGCACACGCAGCAAAAAGCATGCTTTTTGGGCATCACGCGGCATTGATTGATCATGGGGCTGTTGATCATCTCTACTCTTGGTATGGTAGCTAAAAACTTTGTTTTTTGCAGACCCCCAGTAAAAATGAACAGAACCAAAAAACTAAAAAACCAAAAACAACGTGCCAAGGACAGTGAAGTGATTCATTGCGAACCCGCGAAGCGCATTTTGCCAAAAGGGCCCCTGTCGGACCCTGCGGCCCTGTCCGTCCCCCTTTTTGGGATACCAAAAGCGATCCCGAGTAGATGTGCCGAGAAAAAGAAGTCCGAACATTTTGTGAACCACTCAAACAAAATGGTGTGAGCCATATATTTTGTGAACCACATTCTGTGAACCCAATTGGCCATGGGTCAAAATCCCGTAGCCGTGAACATCCCAATCCCCAGTTAGACTAAAATGGGTGGTGAATTCACCTACCGCCAACATGGGATCCCAAAGCGGATTTGACAACCACAGCCAAATGGTCGTCTCAGAAGCTTCAAGTCCAGGCACGGGAGTGAGCCAAAGGATCTCACTCAAAAGGAGAGGTCGGTTTCCTGGAGCCAACCACTCCATGTAGAAGCAAGACTTACGGGCCATCTGGGAGGATGAACTTTCAAAAACACACGGAAAGGATAGAAACAAAAAGGAACTCGGATCATGGTACTTTTTCAATGGACCCTTTCGCAAATATATCAAACCGGAAACTCTTGGTGTTTCTTTTCAATGGACCCTTTCGAGAAAAAAATGATTTCACATGAGAACTCAGGTCCACACACACACAGACACACACATGTTCACATGTCGTGTGCCAAGAAGCGGTCGGAGAGTCGAAGTGCCAGGGCGCTGACCAGATTGCGTGGCTCTCCGCCTGATCCCCCGCTACAAGTTTAACCTTTAGTGGAGCAAATGGAAAGTGCCACTAAACACTAAAAAGCTAAAAGGCTGGGAGCTAGCAAGTGATAAGACCCAGACATGTTCTTTAACCAGCATTCTGAAGGGTGCTCCTCTAGTGACAGCCAGTCTCTACATTCAGTTGAACTTCGTGGGCAAAACCACGCTTCCCACCAAAAAGCATTTAAGTCCAGAGGCCCCTTTCAACGACTACTTTCCCTGTTGGCAAGCGCTTACGTGCACTTCGGTGTGGGCAAACCTTAGCCCTTGAATGGTGGCCAGTATTCAGGATTCATACACCTGGCCTCATTCCATCAAAGTCACCCGAGCGGTAGGTTCTTAGAGACTTCCCCCAGCTCGGCAAACGCGTGTAATCCGCCGACAACAGACGGCGTGTTGGACATAAGAAATGCTCCTTACCTCTTTACCTGTTACGCCTCCCCTAACCCCTCCCCAGAGGCAGCGTTTCAGACTAGTGCGGGGGGGGGGGGAGGGGGGGGGCACCACGCGGTGATTCGAAGACGCTTCACTAAATCTGTTCATTGCGCGGGCTTGCGCAACCCAGTTTGTCAAAAACATTGGGGTGTTCGATTCCCCCCGGGTGCGCTTTCGCATCCTTAGCAGCTCCAGCGGCACATCGCCAGCATCACCTGCATCATCCGCATCAGCGCCTGCCAAGGATGCAGATGATGCAAGTGATGCTGGGGATGTTGCCCATGCTGGTGAAGGAAATGAAGGGGGGAAAGGGGGAAAGGAACAGCGAAAGGGGGGGAAAGATCTCAGGGAGGACAGGGAGAAGATCTGGGGACAAAATGCCTTAAGGGGGAAAGGGGGGAAAAGATCTTTGGGAGGAAAAGGGAAATCTTTCTCGGGGGGAACAGGCCCTAAGGGGCAATGGGGGGACAGGATCTCAAACGGGAAAGGGGGGAAAAGACTTTGGGAAGAGAAGGGTGGAGATCTTGGGGGGAAAAGGCCTTAGGGGGGAAACGAGGGAAAGGATCTTAAGCGGGAAAGGGGGGAAAAGATCTTAGGGAGGCAAAGGGAGACGAACTCAGGGAAAAGGACTTAGGGAGGAAAGGGGGGGAAAGATCTTTGGGAGGAAAAGGGAGAAGAACTGAGGGTGGGAAAAGGCCTTAGAAGGAAAAGCGGGAAAATAAATGATCTCAACAGGGAACTGGGCGGGGGGAAAGATCTTAGGGAGGAAAGGCAGAAGATCTGGGGCAAAAAGGCCTTAGGGGGGAAAGGGGAGAAATGATCTCAACAGGGAAAGGGGTGGAAAAGATCTTAGGGAGGAAAGGGAGAAGATCTGGGGAAAAAAGGCCACCAGGGAAAGGGGGGAAAAGATCTTAGGAAGGAAAAGGGAGAAGCTCTCAGGGGGGGAGAGGCCTTGGGAGGGAAAGGGGGGAAAGGATCTCAACATGGAAAGGGTGGGAACGATCTTAGGGAGGAAAGGGGGGGGGGAAGATCTTAGGGAGGAAAGGACTTAGGGGGGAAAGCCCAACAGGGAAAGGGGGGAAAAGATTTAGGAAGGAAAAGGGAGAAGCTCTCAGGGGGGGGAAAGGCCTTAGGGGGAAAGGGGAGAAATGATCTCAACAGGGGGGGGAAAGAGGGGGAAAGGGGGAAAAGGATCTCAGCAGGGAAAGGGGGGGGGGGGAAAGATCTTAGGGAGGAAAGGGAGAAGATCTGGGGACAAAGGCCTTAGGGGGGAAAGGGGAGAATGATCTCAACAGCAGGGGAAAGATCTCAGGGAGGACAGGGAGAGGGAGAAAGGGCCTTAGGGGGGAAAGGGGGAATGGATCTCAACAGGGAAAAATTGCAAAAGATCTTAGGGAGGAAAAGGGAGAAGATCTCAGGGGGGGAAAGGCCTTAGGGGGGAAAGGGGGGAAAGGATCTGAGCAGGGAAAGGGGGGGAAAGATCTTAGGGAGGAAAGGGAGAAGATCTGGGGGCAAAGGCCGTAGGGGGGAAAGGGGAGAAATGATCTCAACAGGGAAAGGGGTGGAAAAGATCTTAAGGAGGAAAGGGAGAAGATCTGGGGGAAAAAAGGCCAACAGGGAAAGGGGGGAAAGATCTAAGGAAGGAAAAGGGAGAAGCTCTCAGGGGGGGGGAAAGGCCTGAGGGGGGAAAGGGTGGGAAGGATCTCAACAGGGAAAGGGGGGAAACAATCTTAGGAAGGAAAAGGGAGAAGATCTGGAAAGGCCTTAAAGGGAAGGGGGGAAAGGATCTCAACAGGGAAAGGGGGCAAAGGATCTTAAGGAGGAATAGGGAGAAGATCTCAGCGGGGGGAAAGGCCGTAGGGGGGAAAGGGGGGAAAGGATCTCAACAGGGAAAGGGGGGGAAAGATCTCAGGGAGGAAAGGAAAAAGATCCCAGGGAGGAAAAGGCCGTAGGGGGGAAAGTGGGGGAAAGGGAGGAAAAGGGAGAAGATCTCAGGGGGGAAAAGGCCTTAGGGGGGAAAGGGGGGAAAGGATCTCAACAGGGAGAGGGGGGAAAACATCTTAGGGAGGAACAGGGAAAAAATCAGAGGGAGAAAAGGCCTTAGGGCGGAAAGGGGGAATGGATCTCAACAAAGAAAGGGGGGCAAAAATCTCAGAGGGGAAGGGGGCAAGGGGACAATTCCAAAGGGACGCAAATAAGAAAGCAGGCCTGTAATGTCGGCGGCCTGAGCCGGAGGCACTAAAATTTACCGAGCACCGGGGATCCTATGAAGAAACCTTCATGATGGACATCGCAAACACTCCGAAACGAGATTTCATTATAAATCGCGCATGTAAATTTGCCCAGGGTTTGCCATTATGAAAGTCACCCCAACTGATAAATGATATATATATATATATATATGGGTGTGGCTCAGAATTAAACAAAAGGGGTTACGCAGGTTTTGGTCCATGTTTCCACTTACCAGGGCTCCATTTTGGTACCGGTTTTTTGAGCCACAGCCATATATCACCAACCACTTTCCGATACGCAGCAGTGAAACTGTGTTTCTTTGGGGGGTACCCTCTTTGCGCTTGGCTCAGAGTTGCTCAGATGCCCAGTGGCCATGGCGAAAAAAAAACGGCCCCCATTTTTGGTTGGTTGAGTTTCAAGGAATTGGAACCCTTCCCCCAAAAAAAACACCTTTGTTTTTGGTTAGTTGAGTTGTTGGTTCCCAAAAACAGGTCGAACAAACAAAGCGGGGCGGAATCCACTAGTCAACATGGGCTTGGCAAACCCCGACACCGCTGCGCCCAAAGCGCCCGCGCCTCCTCACAGGGCCCGTCCAGCTGGAGCCTTGTCCACACCTCCAAGTCGTCCAAGACCTCGCGGGAGTTTTCCGCGGCTGGGGATCGCTTCCCTCTCGGGGCCAAGCCAGCCCTCTTGGGGCCAACCAGCCCATGAATCAAATCAAGTTCTAGCTTTAGATAAGGAAATAGAGTGGGTGAGCTGGCAAGGTAGGTAGCAAACATGTGTGACTCTACTTGGAGGTTTAAATTTTAACTCGGGACTGGCAACCAACCAACCAACCAACCAACCAACCAACCAACCAACCAACCAACCAACCAACCAACCAACCAACCAACCAACCAACCAACCAACCAACCAACCATGTTGACACACAGCTTACGCTAAAGACCTGCCTCGCCACCAGCGCAGACGTAGAGGCACAGCAACACATCTACGCCTTGGAAAAAGATAGCAAATGGGCCTCGCGGAGGTAGGGCTGGCTCGTCCTTTTCTTTGGGGTCGCTACCCTTTGTGTTGGGGTAAAGGGAAACCAAAAGGAACACCGAAATCCTCTCTGAAGGGTCCGATTCCCCCAAAAATGACACACTCAACTTGAAGCCACAAGGCTTTGTGGAAGCGATTTGCGCTCAAGGAGAAACCAAACACTAAACAATTTGGTCCGTGGCTTCTCTCCCTTTTTGGACGGCTCCGCGAAAATTTATCGACCGATGCCAAGGAGCTGATTGCGGCGGAGGTTTGCACTGTGACATGGAACTCGCAGATGTCCAACTCCTGAAGACATTGGAAGGCGGATCGGGGAGGGAGGGACTTATGGTGAAAACGCCTGGCGGTTTGGTCAAAACCAATAGGAAGCATTGACACGGGTATTAAGGATCCTTTCTGTGACATTGTGGATGACCATCCTGCTTCATTAACCCCAAGCGAAAGTGTCTTAAACTTGAATAGGCATCATTAAAATGGTTGAGCTGGCTTGGGATGACCATCACGTTAACCCCAAAGCAACCGGACTTTCGATGGCACATCTGGGTGTGTCTGTCTTTGAGGGCACCCTTGTGCAAAGGAAAACCCACCAGTTTGGGATCCCCCCATGTCAAATGACACACCCAGTTCGCGGTCATTTTTCCCAAACAGCTGGAAGCCTTGGGGTCTCAGCCCAGACAGGCTCCGGGGCGGCCCTGAGGTAAGGTTCCACCAGGGTTCCACCAGGGTTCCACAAGGGTTCCACGAGGGTTCCACGAGGGTTCCACGAGGGTTCCACGAGGGTTCCGAGAGGGTTCCGAGAGCTGCGGGGTGGTGCGAGCACTAAAAAGAACGCCGCATGCTGTTGGGGATATCACCTGAGCTTGTTTTTTTCGCTAGAGGTGCTCATTGGCCAAGAGACTTCTCGCCAATTGTCCTGAGAACAATGAGCACGAACCACCGAAAATTCAGACATTACAGTTTGTCTGTTGGTCCTCTTGTTTATACAAACTGTAACAGCGTTTGTTACCAGTACCCCGCCACAAACCCCAACGTGCCTGCTTTCCTCACCTACATCCCAAGTACTGTCCCAAAAGCTGAGGGTGGGACAGTGGAACCCGGGTATGTTGTATAGGGAGGGACTACCATGCTGTGGATGGACGAAATCCGTTCGCACCACCTCAGAAACCCTGGTTGAAGCCATTTATTGGCATTTGCAGGGGAATAATCATTCCAGGGATTCTGAACGGTGCGGAATGAATAATTTCGTCCGTCCACAGTAGGGGTGGTTTGGAGGTTAAGGGTTGGTTTCCCATTTACCATTTACACAAAAATATATAAAGATCCGAGTCGAAACCAACTACGGACTCTCTGAATAAGATATCCGATTCCAAACCACAAATCCAAGCCACCAACTAAGGCGACCTGATAGTCCAAACCACATCAACTAATCTATATAGGGGGTTGATTCCCCATTCTGTTCAACCATTGTTGTTTTCAAAAAACCGGCCATTTTGGTGGGTTTCTGGAGGTAGCCCTAGAACTAAGCCCAAACCGCCAATTAAGGAGACCTGATACTCCAAACCACCGATCCAAATCACCAATCTACTGGAGACCGACGAAGGAGATCTCATAAGATTCTAGGGCTACCTTCCCCATTTTTTCCCGGATTCCTTTCTACAAAACCTCCAGAAACATTCAGGGAAAATGGCGATCGGTTTTTGGAGAGACCCATGGTTGAACCGCATGGGGAGTCAACCCCTAGAAAAATATGACAGCTTCTCCCAGAATCAATGACAGCCCCAAGTTCAACGCGGGGCCTCGGGAGCACCGCCGGGCAAGCTCGCCCGACCGAAGGAGAAATCTCCGACCGATGCACTTCTCACTTGCCCAAAGGACCCAGAAATAAAAGGTGATCACCTTTTGGGGCCTTCATGAAACCTAGACCAAACAGGAGAAACCAAAAGTTGTCAGATCCGGTCGATTCGCTTTGGGCGACCGATGCACTTTGCTCCTTCTCCTTTTCAAAGCGCAGGCTCAGGATCCAGAGCAGCTCTGGGAATGCCCCAAGCCGCTCGCGCACACATGGCGCCGGCGCCTGCGCCTGAAGGAACACTGTTCATAGTGCTTTCCCAAGTCAACCATGTTTTGCATGTTTGATATATACATGTATATATATAGTTATATACAAATATGTACGTATTGTATGTATAATATACAATGTGTAAACATACATATACATATATACATATATATATATATGTAGTGAATATATACCTGGAATATCCAACTTAAAAATGGGTGATTGCCCCAAACTATGGTGTGACTTCCCTCTTCTCAGGGGAGTTTGACGGTCCGGGTATGTCAGAAAACAATCACAGCATTCCGCAGTTTCTTGATCCCGCTAAAAGTGATACTTTTAGTGGGATGCATCACACATCCCAATCAAAAGTCGAAAGGTCTAAGGGCATGGCTGGGAGAATAGTCTTTAGAATCAGCGCCCCGAGGGAACCACCCGAATCCCCAAACAGGCAAACACTCCACTGGCGCCATGAAAAGGCGGGCCCCAAATCAAGGAGAGAAAGCAAGCAAGCACCCCACGTAGAGCACTGAATTGGATCAACCGAACACCCAAGATGTCAGTTACTTGTATTGAGCAATGTCACCAGACCAGTCCGTCTTTCCACACCTTGAGCTCCACCCCATCCACCGCCAGGACAATCCTCGGGTGTCGGGTGCCAGATGGCTTTGTCGAAAGGATGCCCCCCCTCCAAGATGAGTGACCTGTTGGTTTCCTTTGCAAAAACCAATCGAAGGCGGAATCCCTCTGAAAATGTGGGCTTCTCTCAAAGGGGCACTCGCCAAACTTCCCGTTAATTCTCATCCCTCCCAAAAAGTCAAACATACACCCAAACAGGGGGTGCGTCTGTCTCTTTAGTAGCGAGATCTCTCTGTGGCGATCTGCCGAGCATCTCGTCGAAGTTGGAAGACAACGTGCTCAGCTGCTCTTTGGCCTACGGACCGCTTCAGAGCAGGGCTGTGGGAAATGCCCACTTCTGTGATACAAGACAAAGGTCTCCCAAAGACAACCCCGCCCATTTCAACCGGGGATTTCCTTGTATCACAGAAGTGGGGATAAACCCCTTGATCCCACAACCCTGCTTCAGAGACACGAATCGACCCCCCCCCCACAAAGAAAGCAGAAGGGCCGCTCACAGGGATGTAGTTTTACGCCTCCAATGCTTCCAAAACACTGGAAATACCATGCGTTTCTGCATGCGCAGACGCTGGCGACTAGGGTGAATACTAGGAGAATACTAGAGAACTATCTTAAACCATCCAAACACATGCCTCATTTGCACTTGCTGCAAAGAATTCATGATCATGCAAAAGCCTACCAGTATTTGGACCAAAATCGTGTTTTCGCCTCATTCCCAGCACAGGTTTGGTCAGAAAACACCGTAAAATACAGTGCTTTTGACAACTGTTCAATCACAAATCACATCCCCACGAACGGCCGAACTCAAAACAAGTGGGCGTTATTCTAAGGGGCCCAAATTAAATAGATGGATGTGTCTCAAAATAGGACACCCTCCAACATGTTCCTTGTGGTTTCCTTTAAAACCACCAAAGAAAGGGGGGAAGAAAAAGAAGAAGCCTCCAAACACACGGAGAGTCTTGCCCCATGAGGTTTGGTGTACTCGGCTTTGCCCCGCCCAATCCGCGAGACGGACGCGACGCCTGCTCTGCACGTTCGCGCAGCTTGGCGTGCTCCCGGAGGACGGTGAAGCGAATCACCTCCGAGGCACTGTGAATAAAACTTCCCTATCTCTACTCTTGGTAGCTAAAAACTGACTGTTTTTTGCAGACCAGTAAAAATGAACAGAACCAAAAAAATAAAAAACCAAAAAACATGCCAAGAACAGTGAAGCTATGGTTTCCTTTCAGGGAATCCCCAGGGTTCATTCACAAAACCTTGAGTCATTCCCTATCGCGCCAGCAAGTTTAGGAGCACATGAGTCATAATCAAACCCGGTAGTAAAATGGTCGTAATCCCAGAGCCATAGAAAGAATCAAGACAAAATATCCGCAGCTATTTATGGTTAACATCGTCCCTTACTAACCTTCATCTACCCAGGTATTGATTGTGGACATCACAGGATTCATGTAGCGTTTATTTTCACAGCCAGTTTGATCACTTGGACAACATATTTGGTGTAGACCGCCCCACCAAGCCCTTCGAAGAAGCCAGCCCAAAGAAATTAAGCAAGATCAGAATCAAGCTGCCCTGCTGAAAAGCTGCATCAAGGATGAATTTCTTGGTTGACGTTGGGTTTGGGGAGCAAACATTCTCAACTTTGAGCAGTTCAGTGGTTGGATTTCAACCACTAAATCACAATAAGCAAAAATGCAAAATGTTTCCCAACCATTGAGGAATGGTGGTGTCATGCTGAGGTGAAATGTTTGAATTCTTAATGGGGGAGGTACCTATTCTGCATGGTTTTAAAGGGAATCGGAAAGGAAACCACCCATTCTCATAGTCCCTTCATGTCCCCTGGTCTGAGACAAACCCAAGAGAACTCAAGTGGTGGTTTCAACGATTCCACCAATTCCCATCCCGCCCGTCCAGCCCATCCAGCAGGATTTCCTTTTCGGATGAAACAAATAAAACGACCTCCCCCCCCCTCCCCCGAAAACAAAACAAAGTGGAGGATTGCTTTCTGCTTCGGCAAACACGTCAAAAGGTACTGTCCAACCACTGACATGGATTCGTTTTCTAGCAAATCGGTCTTTTCAGGCACCTCCAGACAGCTTACATGTTCAAACAACAAACTCGCCCTTTTTGTTGACCAGTTTGCCACACATGTTGCCTGGTGTTCAAAAAAAGTCGACAACGACGCTCTCTTTTCGTCGCCTCCAAATGCCGCTGCACATCCAGATGCGCCGTGCTCGCGACGGCGTAGCCGCCATAGCCGCCCCGTGCGCTCTGAGGATAACCCAAGCGGGTCGTCTCCGGAGCCGTGGACCTTCGCTCGGGTTTGCTGGGCTCCGTTTTGGAATGTCGCTGGGCCAAAGCACAAGTGAACAGCCATGTCCTCCAGAGCGTCCCAACCAAACAAAATGTCTGATGTTGGTCCATGTTTAGTGAACCTAAACATGTTTCTCAGAAAACCTGGCGGCTTCGTTGTCTTGTTTTCTCAAGATCCGGCCACGCTTGGACGAAGGTCTTGAATGTGGACAGGCAAGCCTGGACCCACATTTTTCCGGAGCGCCCTGTAGTCAGGGAAACATGAAGGTCGCACAGCGCGGCTCAGGTTATTTCTCCCTTGACAGACCCTGGAATCAAAGAGTCATCTGAAATCCTGACTACTAATAATAGAGGGGTGGATCTGGCAGAACCTACATTTTGGCAGAAGCCAAGGGAAAACGACTGGCCCAACGGTCAAATTTCGTCATCCTGTCGCGCCTTGAGTTCGGAAAGCATCGAGGAGTTCCGGAAACGCCGCGGCTCGCCCAAAAACTTGGAGATCCAATCCATTAGCAAACAGGAAGAAGTGCAACATCCAGCCCCCCCAACAACTTTGCATCCCCATGTCCAAACTCCCAAGTACTGTTTCAAAAAGCAGTGGTTGGGACCCGGGCGTTTCTGCGCAGAAAATGACCTGAACCATCGTATTTTTGTTGGTTGGTTTGGTTTAGGTTCGGTTAGGTTTAGGTTTGGCTTGGTTTAGGTTTGGTTTGGTTTAGGTTTGGTTAGGTTTGGTTTGGTTTGCAACCACCGTATTTCGTGAGCCAAGTTTATGGACGTCAGCGGCGCGCCTGGGTGAGGTGCGGGACGTGCGGGAGGTCCACTCGCTGGACACTGCAGGACTTGGCAGCCTCGGCAGCCGTTGACGTTTCTGGCTGAAAGGACCTGGAAATCAAAGGTTCAGGTTGGGTGAGCTTATGAGAGTGGGTAGGTGGGTGGGTGGGTGGGTGGGTGGGTGGGTGGGTGGGTGGGTGGGCAAGTTTAGGAGCACATGAGTCAAAATCAAAACCTGGTACAAAAATGGTCGTAATCCCAGAACCATGTACAGGATTAAAAAGGCGGATATCCGCAGCTGTTGGCTGGGATCGTCCCTTACTAAGCTTCATCTACCCAGGTTTTGATTGTGACTCAGGTTGGGTGAGCTTATGAGAGTGGGTGGGTGGCTGGGCGGGCGGGCGGGCGGGCGGGCGGGCGGTCATTTGCGTAAAGATGGGTGAGCGGTTTCCCTACCAGCCTTTTCACATCTGACGTTGGGACCCGGCGCCTAAGGAGCATGGCCCAAACCAGGACACCCGAACGTTGCATGCTCATTGGTGGGAGGGTAACCTTGAGTGAGTGTATTCTGCTGCCATGGGGTTGTTGGATCTTCTCAAAACCTCATCAGCTGAGCCTTTTGCGACCTTCACGAAATACTGTGTGCACCGCTTGGGGAAACCGTTGTTGGTTGGTATTTCCAGCAAACTACCAATTCCTGCAGGTGGTGCAGGATTTCCTCCATCCACAGCATGGACCGCGGGAAGACCAAAATGTCGAAAGGTCGACTGGGCAACTGATGGTTCTTACTCATGAGGCTCCAATGGGCGGAAAGCAGACCTACCACTGGAGCCTGGGATAATCTGAGCCAAGGAAAAGCCCCTAAGCGGCTGTCCCGCCCCGCCATTTTCCGCCGTTGCGGGTCGATTGACCTTTGGTTCTGAACCAGAACATTCGATCGGATAGCCACATACCTACCTGGTTTTGGCATTTGTTCTGTCCACATAGCCACTGGAATCATCGAATAGCTGACGGGATACCGGCATCAAATTATCCAGATGCTCTATGGACTACACTTCACACTACTCCTGAACGTTTCAGTGGCACAAACCACATTTAACAAAGCACTCGCTCGTGGCAAGCGTATTGTTAGGCAAAGCACGTCAGACTTGTGGGAAGCAACATCACAACCAGGTTGAATGGTCAAACATCGTGCCAGGCTTGTGGTTCAATGGAAGTTCCCTCATGGGTAAGAGACAAGGGGAAACATCGAATGGCCAGACTAGATAGCCTTATGTTTATTTGAGGGACCATGTTTTAGGTTGGTTTAAAGGGAAACCGCAAGGAACACCGCCTTTCCAGTGTTGTTCTCAGTGGCCATGGCACAAAATCGGCCATCCTTTTTGGTTGGTTACGTTGCAAGGGGAACCCTTCCTCCGAGAAAAAACGGCGGACCGCCCACAAGGGCTCCAACGGGCGCCCGGTTCAACGCGCCGCTCGCGACATTTGTTTTTTTCAAAAATCTGACTTCGGGGAGACTAGGATCATGATTTTGACCGTTTCTGTGGTGTATCACAGTCAGAAAATGGAATCGCTTGTTTCCCTTTAACCCATCACTTAGGAGGTGACTTTGAGCATGACAAAACAATGAGGCCAGGGAGAGGCGCGGGGAGGCCGCGGACTCGTCCCGGCGGATGTCTTGCAGCGGCAGCCGCCGCACCTCCCGCGGGGTGCCGCGCTCCGAGCGGCCCGTGAAGGTGCCGCTGCGCGCGCTGTCCTCGCGCCGGCGGTGAGGGCTTCGCATTTTGGGCATAGCTGGGGATCAAACCATCGAAACCAAGGGGGTTAATACCTGGGGAGTGGTTTGATCATCATCCAAATTGGATCAAACAACCATTGAAGCAAAGGGGGTTAGTACAGGGACCATCATCATCCATTGTGGTTTGATCCAGGAGTGGGTATCCCCCTTTGGAGAAACGAATATCAAACCACCATTTGATCACCATTCAGGGGATGAAACCACCATTATCTACCGAAGGAGTTTCATCATCCAAATTGGATCCTTGCCATTCTTTTCATATGAGTTGAACCAAGGGTTTACCTAGAGCCTCGCACATTTTTGCCCACCGAAAAAATGGTTGGTGTTGCAACCCAAAGTGGGTGGTGAATTCCTTCATTGCTGGAGGGTTCAGGTACATGTGTATTCTCACCTCCTGAGTGAATGGCAAAAAAAAAGCAGATCCTTTGTGAACCACTGAAATGGTTCTACCAAAAAGTTTCAGGAACTCTGGGAGTGAGTATATATATATACGGTGTGTATATATATATATGTATAACACAAACAAGCAATAAACTCAGTGGTTCATGGATCCCTTGCCAAAAGTGGTATAAATTCCAACCTCTGAAAATCTAGATATCTAAGGGTGTGGATCAGCTAGTTGGTTTCCCTTTCAATCGGGAGCAATGCGACCAACAAATGCAAAAACTTGCTGGACTCCCCGCTGCCCCACAAAAACGAGGGATTCTCCTTTGGCTAGGTCCTCCAGTAGTTTGAAGATAGAGTAAGGGTACCCATTTTTCTCCGAAACCATCGTGGATGTTTCATCCAGATGTGCAATAGGGGAACTGCTAGTTCGATCACCAAACACTCAGCTTCCCTCCAATTGGTGGTTTGGATTGCTAGCTTGGTGAAGGCTTCAAATCCGAACCCACTCCAAACCAAAGGGACACCTGAAACAGGGTACCCTCAAAATCCAAATCGTACCCCCAGTGAACATCCCTATCCCCACTAAAACAGACTGACATGGGTGGTGTACCTACCCCACAATGGGATCCCATTAGTTTTGACAACCACAGCCAAGTGGCTGGCTCAAAAACATGGAAGCCCAACATGGCAGCCTACTCAAACCGGCGGTCCCCTGGCTGCTCCACCCCAAGACCCCTGGGGCCCGGGCGGGGTTACGCAGTCCGCCCAGCTGCAAGGAGAAACCCATGCCATGCGGCATCCGCGGCCAAAAAAAATCGGCTCCCGCGAAGCAAAGAACTTCCAGTTACCACGTGTAAGCACGGAAACCATCCGTGGAAAACCGGGTAGTGTCGCACCTGCATATCTATGGAAAATAGAATAGATGTTTGATTTTGCAAAACCAAATATATCATGTGAATGTTGGTCGAAACTCATATGGCCGGTTGGGTCATTGATACTGGTAACGATTTTGTTTCGGATCCTTTGCTGGATGACCAAGCATGTTAACCCCAAGTGAAGGGTTTGTTTGACCATGGCACAAATGGGGAAAACACCTTGTGGGGAAGAACTCATGGGGATAAACCTCAGCAACCTTCTGACGCGAGAATTCGAATTGCCATCTCACAGGGTACCTTGCTGGTGTTCGATCACTTTGCTGCATTTATTTGTCTAATGAAGGTAGCTTCAACATGCTTCAACCTATGTCTGCATCCCTTAGAACCCTTCCACGGCTGTCGGAATGCCTTGCCGCGCAAAGCCTTAATGATCCCCATTCTATGTTTATGTCCGCAAGCTTAACTTTATTCCAGTCGGTGTAGGTATTTATATTATATATATATATATGTATTCGTACACATGAGTACACACATGTGCATACACGCAGCTTACTGTCTGACATACCCTTGCATGTTGCAAGTGTGTCTTTGCCTGGACGCGTTCTGTTGCACCAAAGGATCCATGCGTGAATCCCCGGGCTCGGTCCGATCTGTGAACCAGCGGCTTCCAGTTTGTTCGCACTGGCCGAGCCGGCCACAGGCAAGCTTTAAACATGTGGTATTATCATTGATACAAACCTAAATGTGAACCCCAAACCTGGCAGTTGAACCCATAAATAAGCCCAACATGTGAACAAGAAGTCGTGACTGTAAACCAAATGAATGGCAACGCACGTGGGTATTGCAACCATAACCGCATCTTGTAGGTGTTAAAAGGAGACTCCAGGACTCGCCAGCACGGGAGTTTCCCTTTTGTATTGAGCATCCAGTTGGCAAACTGGTGACCAAGGCTGGGCACTTCCTCAGTTACAATGCACAAAAACAGCTCCCAAAAGAGGACCACTTGTGTGGATGGACGACATCCACTTCACACATCAGTTGGGAAGTGGTTCATGACAGTACTTTATTTATAGGCCTTTATTCATCCCAACTGCTGCAGGAATTCGTCCACAGAATGTCTGACACCCCCACCCGTCGCGGAAATCAAACATCCTTCACAATCCAGGGTGTCGCCAAAGCGAAATCGAGACCTCCCAAATTTTGGCATGCCCTCCATAAAAGTAGGTCGCCCTTATAGGAACATCTCCAAAAAGGCCATCCAGCCGGAAATTTGGTCGCCGGCAGCTCGCGGGAGTCATTGTGGGAGAGCTTGCAGAAGCCTCGATGACAGCAATCAGCAGGGGTCACAACATGAAGAAAATTCCTAGACGGGGTTCATCAAAAGGACCGTCTACAAATTCAGCACCTGTTTTAGGGGATGCATGTGAGAGTGGGGTGAAATAGGGGCTTCCAAAAGCAAAGCCATACACTATATACATGCAACAATAGTTACATGATAAATGCGTTGCTAATCTTATTCACCTGAGCAATCGGGTCCATGGCAAGTTAGCAACGATCAATATTCACTGTCGTCCATTCTAACAAACAGGGTGCGGTACAGCTGAACTCCAACTAATTGGGGTCTGAAAAGCAGACCCCTCAAAGTCCAATGTTAGTTGGGCTCAGCTATTACTTGGATTTATCCACCCCACCAATCTGTTTTCCTATTGGTTCTCACCCAAGAACTTCTTGGTAGGTAGTGCTTCCACCCGCACACTACATGTGTCTTGTGGAATCGGACCTCATGGGGCAGCTTTCCTTTTGGTTTTCCTTTGAAGCCACCAAAGGGGTAGCCCCGAAAGACAGACTCAAAAGGGTTCTCAGAAATCGGGCCCCTGTGCCGTGCTTGGAATCCTTCGAGCCATAAAATCGGTGCAAACACCTGGCTTAAAATGCTGGATCCGCTTTTTCCCGGTTGCTTTCTGCTCCCCTGCTAAAAGTTTAACTTTTAGTGGTTGAGTGGAAAACCCAGTAGTTGGCAAAAAGTTAAGGTCCTAACAGCCAAGCAAAATGCACCAAAGTTTTGGTAGGATAAAGGAAAACCAAACCGGAAACATCGGGATTCTTGGAGACCATCGGCCCTGCCTTCAGCCCAGAACTTGGTCAACGGAGTGGGTGTGTGCCTTTTCAGGGTACCCGTTGGGTTGGTGGCAAATTATATTTGTTGTGCGCCCAATCCGAAATTATGCAACGGCATGTTCCCCTTGCATCGTGCATTCTTGCATAGCAAAGCAAGCAAACAAACAAACACGCAAGCAAACGAGAAAAAAACAAGCAAACCAATGATACAAAAAACGGTAAGCCAAGAAAGACAAAAATAAAGAAACAAAGAAGGAAATAAATAAAGAAAGAAAGAAAAAAGAAAGAAAGAAAGAAACACCAAGCTCAAGAAAAGAGACAGATAAAGAGAAAGAGATAACGATGCAGAGACTGAAAAGAACAAAGACAAATATCAAGAGCAAGACACGCATACAGCAAGAAAGACAGACACACCTAAAAGCAAAACACAAAAAAGAAGAGCGCACAATTGCTACGTAACCTAGTGACCTTGCACCTCGGGGTCATTCACAAAGATGTGAGTCACTTCTCATTCCTTGATCATCGGAGTTTGGTTCTGCAGTGCTCACAACAGTAAACAAACCTCAAGGCTTGAGGGTCCCTTCAGTACCTTGTGAGGTAATTTGATTTGATTGGACCCTGGCATGGCCTTGCAGGGAAAAGTTAAGGAATCGACCCTGAATGAACAGTCCGCCGAATTGTGTGCTAGTCAATGTCAATGTCACCCATCGGCTTGTGGAACAGCTGGTTGTAGGGAACATGGCTGTGGCTCAAAAAAACCGGTACCAAAATGGAACCCTGGTAAGTGGAAACATGGACCAACACCTGCGTAACCCCTCCTGTTTAATTTTGAGCCACACCCACATGGTGTTCTCAGAAAGTTCCCTTTTGGTGCGGCCCAAACCTTTGGTTCCTGAGGCGCCCTGCTGGCTTTGGGCTTCGGCAGCAAAGGCGGGTCCGGCAAAGGCTTAAAGGCCTGCGGCGTCGGATGCGGTCGATGTCGCTTCCTCTTTCTTGAACAACAAATCCACAGAAAGGACCTGCAGCACCCCTCCCCTCTCACCCTGGAGACCCCGGAGGTTTTTTCAGGCTTCAATCTTTGGGGTTTGGCCTAAATGCTTTAGGCCCTGGCTAAGGAGCTAGACATAGTGGCACGACGACCACGCCACACTGCTCGAAAATCGCAACCAACGTTGGGTCAACCTCTTCTTGAACATGTGTTAAAGCACCTATTGCTTACACCAACCTCCGATGTTGCTTCCCGTGAAAGGGGATTTGGGTCTGGCTTAAGTACACCAACGTGCGCCAGCCTCACCCACTCAAAGCATCTCAAAGCGCGCGCCTCGCTGCCGCTGCCATCCTCCCCAAAGTCGCAGTAGCTGTTCACATTCCGCGGGGCCATTTGGAGCCTCGCATTCGAGTCGCCAACTCGCGCGTCGCGCGCCGCACGTCGCGAGCCCGCGAGTCGCGAGCCCGCGAGTCGAAGCCGCAGGGTGCCGGCGGAGTGGGGTTTCTCTGAACAAAAGAGCATGCAAGCAGGCAAGCACCTCGAGACTTGAATGAGACTTGGCGCCGGGCACGTGGCTGGCTTCCCTTTGCTGGTTCTTTAAACTTTAAGCCACACCCGGTTGGAGGGCAGCGTCAACAAAAACACTTGGAGGTAGGTTTGTGACTCCGATGCATCAGCCTGGTGAGCCGGATTTCCAGAATTGGTTGCGCCTTATGATAAAGCCAACCAGGGGTTGACTGATCCGGGCTTCCCCTTTACACCCCATCCAGTCGAAGCTGACATCGAACATGCCACTCTCAAGTGGCAACCTGTCTGCTCCATGTGTGGGAAACTTGCACTGGGTGGGATGAGCCTGGCGTTTGTGTGCCGTCACAGCCCAAACACTTTCAACAAAATTTCTTGTGTCAAGATGCAGCGGTCTCCAAATCTTTGAGTGCAAAGATTCCAAGACTCATTAAATTTCAAGCGATGAACGAGCAGAAACGCCACTGAGCAGCTCACAAATGCGTCTCAAAATCGAGAAACAAATAAACAAAAAACACATGACTTCGACTTCACTTGCCCTCCACATCAGCGTGCCGTGGACACAACTCTGTAGGTCATGGCCAGCGGATTGCTTTCAACTTACAATGCTTGTTTAAATTTCCGCGAAGAGGTCCATCACCATCCCGTTGCGGACCCCAACTAAAAGGAACCCAACAGGGCATGGGACATTTAGGGCTTGAATTTTTGTGACGAATTGAGTCTCTTCCCTTCATGTCCCTCCCAAATGGACCATAGACAGAAAATGTTCACCGAACCTCCTTCGGGTTTCTCCAAATAGGAATCGGACCCCTGAAAGAAACAAAAAAGATTTCCTTTGGGTGTCCCGAGCCGAAAAAGCATCCACCGTCCTGAGAAACCTGTGGCGCTCGTTCCTAGGCGAAGGGCCCCATGATGCTCAGCAGGTTGTCCACATCTTGGAGACTCTGTGCGACCAGGTCCTGAGAACCAGCGGGCACAAGAACACCAAGCGGTTTATAGACACTTGTTCAAACAGATCAGTGCTATATATATATAAACAACTAATTCGTGCATTAATATGAATGTAATGTGTGTGTGTATATATATATATATCTTGTATATACACATGCACGCTAGTGGGGCAAAGACTTCTACCTGAGAGTTTTCGCGGGGATGCGGAGGTGGCAGGTGGCAGGTGAGAGGTGGGAGGTGAGAGGTGGGGGGGGGGGGGGGATTTGAGGGTTTTTGTATTACAGAGAGGTTCAAAATAGCACGGTTTTATCCGGACATGCGCCAAAATGGGGTCAATACCCAGTGGGTGTATCCCCGAATACAAAAACCCTTGGATCTAAGTTCATCGGTCCAACACTAAGCAAATGCAAGCCCATTAGCACATGAGTCGGATTTGATAGGACCAAACACAAACATCGTGATCCAACCGTTTCATGACACATACTATGAAGACAAATGGAGTCTCTAGACGCATTCCGATTTCTGTTTACAATCTAGATTTTGGTATAACTTTTTCATCTGGGAATGTTCGTCTTGTGACAACAACAAAAACCACGCCCCTTGTAGGGTCCAACTCCTCGACAATGGCTCATTCCAACCACCTGTTGACCCATCCGATCGCTGACAGGCCGTCAGTCCAATGGAGTGATTGTATGTGCCTCCGAATTCACTTTTTCGCCAGCTCTACGTGGGTCTGTCTTTCTTGGGGAAGCTCCTGTTGGTTGGCTTTGAAGGGAAAATAATAGGAAAACAACATGTTGTTTTTTCCCCAACAGCTGAAAGCTTTGGGGTCTCAGCCCAGATAGGCTCCGGGGTGGTCCGGGGCGGCCCTGAGGTAAGGTTCCACGAGGGTTCCACGAGGGTTCCACCAAGGTTCCTCGAGGTTCTGCGAGGGCTCTGGGGTGGTGCGAGCACTAAAAAGAGCACCGCGTGCTGTTGGGGATATCACCTGAGCTTTTTTTTTGGGGAGGGTACATATATATATATATATGCTACCCCCCCCTTGAAATACTCAAGTGTTGGGCCAAAACTGAGGTTTTTGTTTGCCAGACTGGGGGTGACAAATTCCTTGCGACTCTGAAATGAACTGACTGGACGCTCAACTCCACGCAAATTCCAACCAAGCAGAAGTTAAGCTCAACGTTGAAGGAGTTGCGAGTTGTGTGACCGTCACATTGCGTGCGCGAAGTGCACTTGACGTCACATTGGAGTATGCAAAGTTCACTTTGGCAGCTCCAAGTCAAAAAGCACAACTGTCCAGTACAAGAGTAGGGCGCGAAGTATGCTTTGGCAGCCTCAATGCGCCTGTAGCAGCTCTACTATTGCGTGTTTATTATTTTTGTTTGGCTGCGAAATTCAGCAAATCGTCAACTTGGGAAAAGGAACTCATTCTTACTTCATGTCCTGGCGCATTTGCATTTTCATGTGAACTCGAGTGTTGTGCAGAATTCCATGTACATGCCAGTTCAATATGATTGAAACATATGTTGCAAAGCAACTATCCCATGTGTGTGTGTGTGTTGCTTGTCTAACTTGGTTCAATCATCGCCAATAACAAGTATTGAAATTCAAGTAAGGGAAGGATATCCAGTTTAAAACGCTTTCGAGTTCAAACCAAATTCAAGTTTACTCGTTTGGAGTTTCTTGTGCATTTCAAAAATCAACTGGAGAAGATGGCTATTGTCCTTATCGAACTCCATGTGGTTTGAACCAAGCAAGAACTAAGCCAAGCCAATGCCTGGAACATGCCTTCAATCACAGATCTTATTATTGGCATAAATGCTGTAAAACACAGTGTTTTTCAGCATTTGCTCAGATCGTGTTGCCTTAGATCGAAGATCGAGTATACAAGATTCCACAAACATATGTTTAGAGCATCCTCAATCCTGGTCCCCTAAAAACTTGACAGTTTGTTCTAGACTCATTAAGGTTTTGCCCCCTGCATTAAAGATTGAAGATCTACTATATTTTCTATTGAGAATTGAGAATCTTCAATCCTGGCCAGCCCTCAAGTCCACACAAAACCTGTAAAGATGTCAACAACATTTTTCCCCCCTGGCCAAATGCAGGCAGTGCAAGTGCACATTCACAATTTGATTCTGACAACGTGCACTCCCGGTTTGGCAGCGAAATTCAGCAAATCATCAACTTGGGGAAAAGGAACTCATTCCTACTTCATGTCCTGGTGCATTTGCATTTTCATGTTAACTCGAGTGTTGTGCAGAATTCCATGTGCATGCCAGTTCAATATGATTGAAACATATGTTGCAAAGCAACTATCCCATGTGTGTGTGTGTGTTGCTTGTCTAACTTAGTTCCATCATCGCCAATAACAAGTATTGAAATTCAAGTAAGGGAAGGATATCCAGTTTAAAACGCTTTCGAGTTCAAACCAAATTCAAGTTTTCTCGTTTGGAGTTTCTTGTGGATTTCAAAAATCAACTGGAGAAGATAGCTCCCCTAAAAACTTGACAGTTTGTTCTAGACTCATTAAGGTTTTGCCCCCTGCATTGAAGATTGAAGATCTACTATATTTTCGATTGAGAATCTTCCATCCTGGCCAGCCCTCAAGTCCACAAAAAAAACCTGTAAAGATGTCAACAACATGTTTCCCCCTGGCCAAATGCAGGTGCTTGGCAGTGCAAGTGCACATCCACAATTTGATTCTGACAACGTGCACTCCGGGTATGCCTTTTAGATTCTTCAAATCTGCACTTAGGGCAATCCAGGATCTGAAGATTGAAGATTCTCTGACAACTCTTTCTGAAATTCTCCAAATATGTACTTAGGGCAATCCAGGATGTGCTAGCACGTGCTAGCACATCCTGGATTGAAGATTGAAGATTGAAGATTCTCGGGCCACTTGTTCTGGAAATCGTCAATCCTTAGGACAAACTGATATGTGCTAGCACGTGCTAGCACATCTTGGATTGAAGATTGAAGATTGAAGAATCCCAGAGAGAGTTGTCAGAGAATCTTCAATCTTCAATCTTCAGTCCAGGATGTGCTAGCACATATCAGTTTGTCCTATCGATGGGTTGAAGATTTCCAGAACAAGTGGTCTCAGAATCTTCAATCTTCAATCTTCAATCCGGGATGTGCTAGCACGTGCTAGCACATCCTGGATTGACCTAAGTACCGATGCTAGAATTTAAGTCTAAAACGGAGTGCATTTTTGGAGCCTAATTTTAGAAGCTGGAACGTGTGTTTTGCATGCATTTTTACCGCCAAAATGTCAAGTTCTGGCCAAAAACCTGAGTATTCCAGGGGGGGTACCATATATATATATATGTTTATCAAGTTCAATCAAGTAGTGGCAACTCACCAGTTGCTCAGGTAACTTCCGGGCCCAAGTCCATTTGGTTGTCTGTCACAGCAAAATGACTTCCGAGATCTTCACTCGGATCTGAGACCCAAAACCTTTGAGGTCTTTGGCTCAGTCCTTGTAGCGTCTGCGGTTTGTGAAAAGATTGTAAAACTTCACACGAAATCGATGGAACCCAAGACCGGGGATCGGATATTTCTAAATAGCCTGGGTTTGTGCCAAAGGGAACCCCTAAACAGATTGCTTCTCCTTATGGCTTGCCTGAACATGGTATCCCCCAAACACAAATCACATATCCACTGGTCCCCCGCAGAAAGGGGGGGGTGTCACTGCATCACGTTCGCATCGAGGCCCCGAGCCGCCAGCAGCTTCTGCTGCTCATGGAAGCTCGCCTGAATCTTCGATGCGCTTGCGACGGATTCCGTTGGAGTGTCTGGGGTTTGTTCTTCTCGCCGGATGGGGCCTGGGCTTTCAAAGGCGATCGCCTTTTTGCTTGACCTTTACTCTTTTGGAAGGGAGAAGGTCAAAGGGTATAAAAAAAAGTGATTCCCTCTGGGAGCCTGGCTCTTGCCACAGGGAGTTCATCCCCGGGGTTTACCTTTGACCCAGAGGCTTCGAACCTAGGTCGGTTGGGCTTTCTGTAAAGAACAAGTGCCAACAGCCAGGTGAGTTGGTTTAAGCGTGTCAGTCGAGTGTATCCAAAGGCCGATGGCTACTTCAGACAACCTCTTTGAGGTTGCTAGTGTGTCCCACATCGGCCAACTGCCTTGATCTTCAACCCATGATACTGTGCATGGACAAAATATTTTGCACCAGTTGGGTTGGGATTCCCTTCCCTTCCACTAACGTAGCACCTCACAGAAGGTTCCTTCAAGAGGAAACTGATCTTCCAGGTACCTTCCCACATGCGCTACGTTTGTTGGAGGAAGGATAAACTCGATTTGAAAACTGGTTCATACATCACCAGTCCCATCTTGTGCGAAGTGGATTTTGTAACCATCCACATTTTTTACCCTATACCATCCACTCCGGAACTGGACTGGAAGAGTCCAGGAACCCTCCGGTTGTTTCCTAGATGGGCTTTCCCGTGTTTCCCAGAATGGTTCAAAATAACCCGGCTTGGGAAATGTGCCTAAATGGGGTCAATACCCAGTGGGTGTATTCCCAGGGTGTAATACAACAACCCTTAGAGAGATGCAGGGAATGACTGAGCCCCATTGCTGGTTTCCTTTAATCTCTGGATTCAATCACACTCACCTACTGAGCTCCAGCAAGTGTTTGGGAGGGTTAGGGTTGGGGGTTGCACTAGTTGGTGCATTGTGTCAAAACGAGGGACCCCATCCACACGTTGATGCTATGCTTGTCCTGTCTGCGTAGGGCCCTGCAGTGCATATTATCAGCTCCTGTTCGCACTCCAAAACCGCCAGTAAGAAGTGAGCTCGGACCAAGGGAAACAAAACTCGCAACTCAGGGCAGGCAACTTATGGTGAATCTTCATCCCGTCTGAATCACCATCTATCTCTACCAAAAGGACACCCATTGTGCTCTGCCTGTGCCATCTGTTTTTGAGTTTTAGGATCCTGCCTCTGCCTGCCCCTTTCGGCGGCCATTACTTTCTAAGCGGCCG
>CAUJNA010003500.1:128169-403169 GCA_963377175.1 Effrenium voratum | reverse complement strand
GGGACGCGAAGGAGGAGGAGTGGGGGTCGGGGATCCACTTATGGGCTTCAGTGCTTGGGGGAGTGTACATGCGGGCTGCCACAAAGTCGCCCAAAAGTGAGTCCGGTTGAAGGGACACATACCGCTGGCCCTGGCAGAACTGCATCTACCCATCTTGTTGCCGGAGTCCTTCGTATCACGTGCGGTGCACTCAAAAGTCTACGAGTCATCGCACATCCCTTTGCACATCCCGAGTTGGAGAGTTGTGAACTTCCCCGTCGGTTGCGGAGTCTTTGCCAAATCACACCCCCTGTAAAATTGGTCCTGGGGATGTAAACAAAATTAGGTCCTCCAGTAGAGAGGTTAGAATAAGGGTACCAACTGTTTTCTGGACGTCTATTTTAGTAGGGGAACCCTCCCAACCCAAAAAGTTGCTAATAAAAAGCACCTAGGTGGGGGATCTAAACAAAGATCTGGAGACCGGTGCCCGGAAAGGCCCACGCCATTGGCGGCCCCACCCCAGCTGAGGCCTTTCAATGGGGCGCCCTGCACAGTGCACAGCATCATCCGTGCATAGACCGCGCCGGGCGTCGGCATGGGCAGTCTCCTGAACAAAAAATCGGTCGGAGATTGGTGCGAGTCCCATCGCAACAAGGGGGGAAGGGCAAACAAAACGAGAAGTGAGGTCGAAGGCTTCTAAAACTGGGCATCCAAAACGACAAGTGATATGTCAAACCAAAACTTCCCCGCAGCCAGCCCTGGTACTCTTTCTCACAGTCTATTTGCCCAATGGCCCGCCTTTCGCAGTCCTTTCGTCGCCCTCAGGCTTTCTTTTACGGAAAGGCTACATGTTCGAACAAATCATCGCGTGCAGCATGCGATGCTCATGCCATTCCTTTCGCGGCACGGCATCAGCCCATCTTCAGGGAGGCGGGTCTAGTGGAATTCCAGATGGGAATTGGGCCTTGTTACATACCTAATCTACGAATCTTCAATTTCAACAGATTCCTCCTGACTGGGTATGTGTCGAATCTTTCTTTTTTCAACAGATTCCTCCTAACTGGGTATGTGTTCTGTGAGGATCCCCAGATATGTGTTTGCCTTGCTCCCTCCAACAAGGTGAAAAACGGTCAAATCCCAAATGTCTCCTACCAACCACATGGGTGTGAATAGGGAACCCTTTGGTGGACATCATGGCGCGGATTCATGTCCACCCACTTGTGATGTGGTCCCCAACTAAAACTCATGGCCACCAACCATCCACCCAATCACCCATCCACCCATCCACCAACCATCCAACCCAAGCACCTAACTCCACCTGGAGATCACCTGCTCCGCGTCAAACAAACCCCCTACTCAAAATACCCATACTTTTTTCAGGTGGTATTTTCGGGAAACCGGGGCTTTCCATGGTGAATACGTCCTTTTGTAGTAGAGGGTCGACATGATACCCTGAAAAAAGGCCGGGTATTTGGAGTAATGTTAACCCCGGATGAATAAACCCCTGGTTGATTTTGATTGGGGGGTGTCCCCTGTTCGTGGGGAGTCAGACCACTTTTGGAGGGAACACCCCAAGAATGGGACGGTTTATTAATCCTGGGTCAACATTAATACAACTCCTTGCTTCCATTTGCTGAAGAATATGTTTATTATTATTTTCCCCTGTTGGTTTTGAAGGGAATCGACTTCACTAATGGACACATTTTTTTGGAGTAGGGGGGACTTCTCGCTCCAACCGGATCGTCGATTTCTCGACCTCGACTCGTCCTGGCGAGAGCCAGGCAGCACTCGGCCGCCGGCACGGCCCCCAGGTGCCGCGCGCCCTGCAGCTCCAGCAGCCGCCCTGAGAGCACCTGCCAGGCGAACGAGGGACCCCAATGGCAGCTGCCATTGGCTTTTTCGCCCGAGATGGCTAAAAAGTGAGCAACCCTTGGGGATTTCCACTAAAACCTGCCATGTTTGCTTTTTCTCCCCCTGGAAGAAAATGAAAAAATATTTGTCCAGTGGTGAAATCGTTTCCCTTTATTCAACCAACAGGGGAACATAAAAACAAATACTCATTTCAGCAAATGGAAGCTACGGCCTGAAGACTGTCCCATCTGGGTGGCTCGTCGTTTTGGAGCTGCTGCCGCTTTTGGCTTGGAAAACCCAAAGGAAGATCCACAACTTTTTTCCGGGGGCGGGGGGGGTCCGCACCCGTGTTTAAATTTGGGGTTCGTCCCTGAAATTTGAGGGTACCCTTTTTGGGGAACCAAAAGGAAACCTGTGAGCGTTCCTATTTGACACAACTCCAACTGGGTTGTGCCAAGCCCGGAGCAAACGGTGGAGCACCTTTCGTAGGTTTAAGGCAAAAGCAGTTTGGTCACTCAGACCAGCAAAAGTCTTTGGAAGGGATATGTTTGCCTGCGGGTTTCCGTGTTGAAAGCAACTAAGGGGAAAGACTGGGGGGGAAAATTGAATACCTGGTGAAATAGATCCACACCTCTTGAACAGATTGCCTATCCATTGACTTAGGGGTTCGGCTGATGTGTGGCACTCATCGAGCAAAGGCCCAGAGCTGTTCTGAAGACCCGATCGCAGAAACTTGGTCTTTGGTCTCTTCTTCGAGCCACGTCGAACTGCATGCGACTGCGTCTTGCTGGAGGTACCCGTTTCGTTTTTTTTGTGTTTTTTTTGGCAAGCAAAAGGAACGTTTCGAAGATACTTTTTCAGGGTCCAAGCTCAAAAAGAGACCTCCCCACACATGGCTTCCCTTTGGGTTCCCTTCAAAGCAACGCCCTTTAGGGGGCCCTTGAAAGACACACACACACACACACCCACATGGTGAGGTCTTAAGGTTGGTCCAATGGGAAAGCAAAAGGACGCCATTTTCGGGCCACCTATTTTGACACATTCCAACCTATGTCTGCGATGTGCTGGATACAATTCGCGTCCTTGAACGCAACATCCGACTGAAGCCCCCGATACCCGAGGTAGCTGGGAACCAGGCAAGCGACAAGCTCCGGATACCTTCTCAACTCTTGAGGTTGCCTAACTTTCGCAGCTCCACGATCTTCCGGGCTGCAACTCTCAAGACACAGTCAATCCGGACTTGGTACCCTGGTACACGTCACAAGTGCCCAAGTCAAGTGCCAACAGGCCAGCAAACTGTCCCCCTCAGCTGACCGGTGTTTGCTCGTTAAACACATATATTTGTTGCTCACAGTTGGAGATCTGAGCGCCAGCTCAAGACACTCGACAGAACCAGATGCGCCACAAGACACTCAAAAGAAAGAAAGTGCGTCCTAAAATTCGATGTATGTACAGTATACATAATATGTATATATATATATATATCTATATGTACATGTATACACATACCCGTACGCAATATATATATATATATATACACAAACTCTTGTGCATGAGTTTCGTTACTTGGCATTTTTCAGACTAGGGCTTTTTGACCAAACCCCATCTAAATATATATATATATATGTCTATACATTACGAACGACACACCCATATGGGGGTTGGCATTTTTCAGGGTTAGCATTTTTGGGATCAACAA
Source organism: Effrenium voratum (assembly GCA_963377175.1). NCBI lineage: Eukaryota > Dinophyceae > Suessiales > Symbiodiniaceae > Effrenium > Effrenium voratum. The sequence continues at coordinate 399,640 of CAUJNA010003500.1, read as the reverse complement.
AAACACGACCCATTTGGGGTCTCTCTTCATACACATCTCGTTCTATCCACTCGCTTGTATAATAACGTCACAATATGCTGTTTGCTCTTCTTCCAGTCTATGTAGACCATCCAGGTTAGAGTCATCCAGGTACCATGTTCCTCTACTGGCCCTCTGGCTTCCCCCCGTTGAAAAGGTGGAACCAGGCTTCAGCCAACCGTTCTCAGCTATCAAACCATAGGTGTCCTTTTGGAAAAGGATTAGAAAGACAGAGAAACCACTGGAATCAATCTATTTTCAAACAAACCAACGCAAATGGGACACCCATGAGTCAAACAAATTTGCCTGTTTTATGGCTTCACAGGAAAACCAACAAGGCCAATCGCCATTCTGTCCCCTAAAAAAAAAGAAAGGCCGCCCATTCTCACCTTTCAAGCCAGGGCTGTAGGAAGTAACCGCTTCTGTGATACAAGAAGGGCTTAAAGACGAACCCATGGGCGGGATTCCCTTGTATCACAGTGGGGATAAACCCCGAGTGATCCCACCAAAAATGAACACAACCAAAAAAAACATGTAACAAAAACTTGCCAAGAAGAGTGAAGAATAATTGTTTTCTGCAGCCCCAACTAAAAATGAACAGAACCAAACACAGAACAAAAGCTTGCCAAGAACACCTCCCATTGAAATTGAATTTGAAACCCTTTGAATTTTGAAAAGAAACACATTGAACATGAAAACCATGAAACGCCCAACCAAAAAAAAACATTTAACAAAAACTTGCCAAGAAGAGTGAAGAATAATTGTTTTCTGCAGCCCCAACTAAAAATGAACAGAACCAAACACAGAACAAAAGCTTGCCAAGAACACCTCCCATTGAAATTGAATTTGAAACCCTTGTTTGAGAAACACATTGAACATGAAAACCATGAAACGCCCAACCAAAAAAAAACATTTAACAAAAACTTGCCAAGAAGAGTGAAGAATAATTGTTTTCTGCAGCCCCAACTAAAAATGAACAGAACCAAACACAGAACAAAAGCTTGCCAAGAACACCTCCCATTGAAATTGGTTGAAAACAAACACATTGAACTTCAAAAAAAAACCTCTGCAGCCCCAACTAAAATGAACACCCATTGAAATTGAATTTGAAACCCTTTGAATTTTGAAAAAAAACACATTGAACATGAAAACCATGAAACGCCCAACCAAAAAAAAACATTTAACAAAAACTTGCCAAGAAGAGTGACGAATAATTGTTTTCAGCCCCAACTAAAAATGAACAGAACCAAACACAGAACAAAAGCTTGCCAAGAACACCTCCCATTGAAATTGAATTTGAAACCCTTTGAATTTTGAAAAGAAACACATTGAACATGAAAACCATGAAACGCCCAACCAAAAAAAAACATTTAACAAAAACTTGCCAAGAAGAGTGAACGAATAATTGTTTTCTGCAGCCCCAACTAAAAATGAACAGAACCAAACACAGAACAAAAGCTTGCCAAGAACACCTCCCATTGAAATTGAATTTGAAACCCTTTGAATTTTGAAAAGAAACACATTGAACATGAAAACCATGAAACGCCCAACCAAAAAAAAACATTTAACAAAAACTTGCCAAGAAGAGTGAAGAATAATTGTTTTCTGCAGCCCCAACTAAAAATGAACAGAACCAAACACAGAACAAAAGCTTGCCAAGAACACCTCCCATTGAAATTGAATTTGAAACCCTTTGAATTTTGAAAAAAAACACATTGAACATGAAAACCATGAAACGCCCAACCAAAAAAAAACATTTAACAAAAACTTGCCAAGAAGAGTGAAGAATAATTGTTTTCTGCAGCCCCAACTAAAAATGAACAGAACCAAACACAGAACAAAAGCTTGCCAAGAACACCTCCCATTGAAATTGAATTTGAAACCCTTTGAATTTTGAAAAGAAACACATTGAACATGAAAACCATGAAACGCCCAACCAAAAAAAAAACATTTAACAAAAACTTGCCAAGAAGAGTGACGAATAATTGTTTTCTGCAGCCCCAACTAAAAATGAACAGAACCAAACACAGAACAAAAGCTTGCCAAGAACACCTCCCATTGAAATTGAATTTGAAACCCTTTGAATTTTGAAAAGAAACACATTGAACATGAAAACCATGAAACGCCCAACCAAAAAAAAAACATTTAACAAAAACTTGCCAAGAAGAGTGACGAATAATTGTTTTCTGCAGCCCCAACTAAAAATGAACAGAACCAAACACAGAACAAAAGCTTGCCAAGAACACCTCCCATTGAAATTGAATTTGAAACCCTTTGAATTTTGAAAAAAAACACATTGAACATGAAAACCATGAAACGCCCAACCAAAAAAAACATTTAACAAAAACTTGCCAAGAAGAGTGAAGAATAATTGTTTTCTGCAGCCCCAACTAAAAATGAACAGAACCAAACACAGAACAAAAGCTTGCCAAGAACACCTCCCATTGAAATTGAATTTGAAACCCTTTGAATTTTGAAAAAAAAACCACATTGAACATGAACACCATGAAACGCCCAACCAAAAAAAAACATTTAACAAAAACTTGCCAAGAAGAGTGAAGAATCTTTGTTTTTTGCAGCCCCAACTAAAAATGAACAGAACCAAACACAGAACAAAAGCTTGCCAAGAACACCTCCCTTTGAAATTGAAATTGAAACCCTTTGAATTTTGAAAGAACCCTTTGAACATTGAAAAACATGAACAACCCAACCAAAAAAAACATTTAACAAAAACTTGCCAAGAAGAGTGAAGAATCCCTTTGACTTTGACCCCCCTCGCCTCGACGCGGACCTTTGCCATCAGCAGCTCCACCCTTGCCACGTCGTGCAGCGTGCTGCGCGTCTCCTCCAGGCCCTGGCCGGAAGGACTCGGAGCGCCCCAAAATGGCCCTCGCTGTGCCTTAAGGCAGAAACCAAAAGTTGGGGTTGGGGTTCCCCCCCAAAAAGTGTTTTTTTGTTTTTTTTTTGGGTTCATTTTTTTTCCGGAGGAAACATCGAGGTTTTCCTGTTGGTTCCCCGGGTTTTTTCCATTTCAACACCCAGAAGCAAAAAATGGAGGAAACATCGAGGTTCTCCTGTTGGTTCCCCACAAAGGGTACCCACAACCCCCGGGTGGACCCCAGACTTTATAAAGATGCGTACTGTCTTTTTTAGGGGACCCCCTCCCCTCTCCCCCCCCAAAAAAAGAGGCCCTTTAGAACAAAAAAAAAGAGTACCAACCAACAAAGAACAAAACCACACACACACATGTGCTTGTTTCAGGGGCGGAAGTTCTTTGCTTACCCTCTTTCCAACAATCATGGAAGTCAGGACTCCCCAACAGGAAACTAGACTTCCCACACCTTCTCAGTTTTGATTCTTGGGACGGAGGGTAAGCAATCTGGAAACTCCGTACCGAGTGAACATCCCAATCCCCACTAAAATAGACTACAATGGATATTCCCAAAATGGTAGCATTGGTGTTGCCCCACGGCCATCCGATATTGGCTTCCCTTTTGCAGGGGACCGCGCTGGGCCCCGCCCGGAACGGCCGCGAGGAACGGCCGCAAGGTCGGCCTGCTGGATGTGGGCGCTTGCAGCCTTCAGCCGACCTTGACCTGACGGCGGTGCCATTGGCAGTTGAGCTCGGTGAACCGATGACTCGACAGTTCTCAGAGCATCGGTGGCTTTCTGCGAAGCCCTGCTAAAAGTGACTAACTTTTAGTGGGTTTAATACGGAAACCCCATTAGTTGGCAAAAAGTTGAACTCCTAACATCCCTTGGCAATATGCACCAAAGATTGAATCTGGGAAAATGATACGGGCGCCAAAGAACCTACAAAAACAAGAGGAAATAGAACCTTTCAAGTGGGTGCTTGCCAATTGATTGTCTCGGGAGTCTGTCCAAGCAAAGGGCGCCTAAGTCAAATGGAGGGTCAATTGAGAGCCAACAACCAGCAACAAACTACAGCCATCATGAGTCAAACCAAATCTGACATGCTTCTTATCTTTCAGTCTGTAAGGGTCAAGGTTGCAGCGATTCGAGCCTTCATGCCTGCCTAGTGGAAGCAGTGACTGCAAGCGCACCAAGCTGTCTTCCCTCACCCCGTGACTCCAGGAAGACAGGCAGTACAAGTAGATAGGTTTCTCGGGAAAGGCAGCATTCAAGAGCTATATGGCTATATCAAAGAATCTCTGGTCATATGTCAGGTACTGCAGTGGCAAAATGCAAAGGGTCAACGCGCGACGAGCTTGTTTTACAGGGCTGCATACAATCCTATCTCGGTACTCGAGACCACGTGACCCAAAGCGTAGACAGAGCTGCTCAAAGCATCTCAAAGCGCCTCTCTCCCGGCCCCTCACCCGACCACTTTGCCATTCTCATGCTCATTTCGGCCGTCCACCTTGGCTTTTTTTACAACGCTCTCGGGGTTGTACTCATCTCTGGCCAAGATGCTGCCGGGCGCAGGCCGAGGGGGCTGCACCGGCAAGGTCTTTGGCGGGCCCTCACGCCGTGCCTGAACCCACTGCAAGTCGTAGTCCTGGTCTGCGCTGTCGCTGAAGCCCCAAGCACCGGTGTTCCCCGCGACCCGCCGTGAAGCTGCCATGGGCCCAGCAGCGCCCGTGAGATAGGCCGTGTCGTGCCCGGATTTGAGGACCGTCGCCTTTCCGTCGGGTGCGATCGTCAGTGTGAGCGCGCTGCAGGGAGCGAGCTTGCCTGGATCGTCCAGGCTCACCGCATTCATGAGCGCGGCAACGAGGGCAATGGAGGCGGCATGGGTGACCAAAGCGACTCGCTTGCCAGCAAATGCCGGGCTCTGCAGCGCGCCTGCCAAGAAAAGCATGCGACGCAGGTGCTCCACACGCGGCTCGACTCCAAGCTTCTCGCCATCCGGAAGCTCGTCACCCTCCTGGTATGTGGCCACCCACTGCATGAGCGGCTGGTAGCCCTCGTCAATCTCAGGAAAGTACGGCAAGCGCTCATCGACCGTCGGAAGGGCGCCTGGCCGCTGATGTGACTCAGCGAGAGCCCACTCGACCAGAAGCGGCAGGCCTGTGGCGCGAGCAAGCGGCTGAGCAGTCTGCAGTGCACGCAGGTACGGAGACGTAAGGATCGCCTCAATACCCTCGTCGGCCAGATGGGCAGCCAACTCTCGCGCTTGCTCGTGCCCGAGTGCGGATAATGGGGGATCGGATGGTGTCAGGGCGGTGCTTCCGTCGCATCGCCGCTTCCAGCCCTGCTTGTCCTGGTAGTCGTAGCGGTCGCCATGGCGTATGAGGAACAGCGTGGTCGTCATTGCCAGACACTTGCTGATCTGCGGGCTATACCCTCCTTAACAATGTTAGTGTCACATGACTAGCTGTCTTGGTTCTGCTGGAAAGGACAGAAGGGTGAGTGAGCAAGATAAAACAGCAAGCTTGTCTCAGAAATCGATCTGCCCTTCCTGTGGTTTGCACACATGCAAATCGAATGTAAGCACAAAGCTATGTCTGAGCAAAACCCAACGTGACCATGAGTCTCCCGGCGTTCACGCAAACCTGTCACGTGTTCAAAGCCCATGGTCCACATCCCGTACCCACTCCAGGAGCAAAGGCCCGGACCGATGAGCAGATGTACCATGTAGCAACCTGAGCTCGCAACTGACCAGGTATGCGTTGGCGAACAGGGAAGTAGAGATCACTAAACTGATAAAATGCCTGGTACAATACAGGGGAACTTCAAAAATGGATAAAACACAAAGAACCTCCCAAACCGTTTCTCAAAAAGAGCAGGCACCCACCTCCTTGTTCAAATCTTATACTTATCAGGGCGCGACTCCTATGAGCAATCAAGTTTCAGCGCTTTAAGTAGAACCCTTGTAGTGCTTTCCAATCTCTACAGCTCCCAGTGGGCACAGTGTTCTTTGCCATTGGGAACCAAGTGACGACGTTGGTTGAGAAAGTCAACCAATGCAGAGACAGGCATCAAATATCGACCCCCTCACTCTTGCGAAACTTGCAACCGGAACCAACAGAAACATAGACTTTATTCCTGAGCGAATAGGCCAAACAATTTAAAAAACTGTTTGTTTGCCAAGTCTAGTTTGGTGAGCCCCCCATCCAGGAAACGCATGCAAACCAAAAGAATGAAGCACCTTTAGTATTGTGGTCCGTGAATATTGCATCACATTTCAGGTTGCAAAGCTGATGCCACAATAAGAAACAAGTAGTAACTGTTGCCGTCTTCCAACCCCAGTGGCCAACTTCCAACTCGAGTGATCTGTCCCCTAAGTGTTGGTTTTCGTCTCTTTAAGCCAGCCAAACGGGGTCCAGCATTTTGAGAACAGAAGGGCCTGCCATAAAGCCTGCGTTTCAGCATAACACCCAGATGCGGACATCACCGCATCACCGAGAAAAAAACACATGAGTGCACCATAATGTTAACCCCGGATTAATAAACCCCTGGTTGACTAATAGGGGGGTGTCCCCTTTTAGTGGGGATTCATCACTTTTGGAGGGAACACCCCCCTAATAGTGGGACGGGTTTATTAATCCTGAGTCAACATTATTCAGGTAGTCTGGAAAAGCACGTCCGACCCAAACCTCGGGGAAAACCGAAATCCTCTGGAACTGCCAATTTCTGCAGGTTTTGCTTGCTGCATCTCAAGGAGTACTAGGGGAATACTAGGGGAATACTAGAGAAAGTTTTTTTTTTTCCCCCGAGGATCTTGCATTCCTGCATCTCAAGGAATACTAGGGTAATACCAAGGGAATACTAAGGGAATAGTAGGGGAATACTACGGGTGAATACTATGAGGCTACAAGGGGAATATTGAGGAAATACTTGGGAACTGATGGGCCGGAGTAGGTCACCGTGACACCTGAATCAACCGCATGAGAGACAACGGGATTTTTTTTTCATGTAGTCAGCAGTTTGGAGGACCTTCCAAGCTTTCCGTCCCTGGGGAGTGACGGCCCATGCCCACGACTTATCGTATGCGATGGATTGACCGGTCTTATTCAAAGCTAAGGCCGGTCCATTTAGCGCAGAATGATTAGCCTACCTCCTCTTCTGGGAAATCCCAGAGGAAAACTCAACGATCGCGTGGAAATCTCGGAGTCGGAGAAGGCCACTCAGCGCTTGCAACTGAGAGAGGCGCTCCCGCTATTGGCACTTCCTCCTCAGATGCTGGCGCTTCCTTTGCCTCCGCATCTTTCGAGCCGAAAGCCCCGTTGCCATCAAGATCCTTTTGGGCATTCCCGGCTGACACCTCCAGCGCCCTCCATAGCACGAGCTCCGTGACTTAAAGTTGAGTGCCTGCGGCCAAGCTGGCAAACATAGATACGTGAACTTCCAACTACAAGAATGGTGGGGAATCTCGAAAAATACTAGAACAGGTAGCAAGGGTGAATACTGGAAATACTAGGGGAACACTGAGGCGAATACTAAAGATTATACTAAGAGAATACTCAACAAATACTAGAGATACCGAGGGGCAATAGGGGACTAATAGCAGAATACTAGGAGAATACTAGGAGAATACTAGGGGAATACACGGAGAATGCTAGGGGAATAATTTTGGTGAATTCCAGGAGAAAGCTAGGGACTCAGCAAGACATTATTGAGGGAATGCTAGGGGAGTACCAAGATAACACTAGGAGTATACCGAGAACATGCTGAGCAAAGTCCAAAATCAAAACACCAATATACCCAAGCCCTGGTGGTTTCATTTGGCCCCATACCCATATCAAGACCCCAAACGCCGCATCCTGCCAAAATTATCACAATTTCATTTGGGTGTGTCTCAAGAATGGGAATCGGCACCCGCAAAAAGGTGGTGTTATTTGGTTTCTCTCGCAAAATGGCCCTCAAAAAACCAAATCCATTTCAAAGGAAGCCAACATGACATCAACTGACGTGACTCCTGAACATTTGTTTCTAGGCACCGAAGGTTAGATACATTTCCATGTTCCTGTCCACAGTCACCCCCCTCCCATGGACTCTATACAAAAAGTTGTGTATATATATATATATTCACAGGACATATGTATATATATATATATATGGTACCCCCCCCCCCAGAGATCGACCATTTTCTGTGTTTTATCTCTGGTGAGACATCCCAGAATCTGCAAGGTCTCGGGCTTCTGGCTTCCCAACTTCATCTTGCATCTGCCTTTTGGCTGCACAGGATGAACATGTTGGAAAAAACCCGAAGAAAAAAAATAAAAAAAATCAGGGTCCTGGAACAGAATGCCCAGGTCAGAATCTCGGAAAGTGAATAAACCTCGAAGAAATCAAACAAAATGAAAAAAAAACAAAACAAAAATCAAGGTCCTGGAGCAGAATGCCCAGACCCAGTGACTATCTCTCTCAAGGCCTTGATTTTTTTGATTTTTTGATTTTCTCGAGGTTTTTCATTTTTCCAGGTCAGAATCTCGGAAAGTGAATAAACCTCGAAGAAATCAAAAAAATCAAAAAAATCAAGGTCCTGGAGCAGAATGCCCAGACCCAGTGACTATCTCTCTCAAGGCCTTGATTTGTTTTGATTTTTTTGATTTTTTTGATTTTCTCGAGGTTTTTCACTTTTCCAGGTCAGAGTCTCGGAAAGTGAATAAACCTCGAAGAAATCAAAAAAATAAAAAAAAAACAAAAAATCAAGGTCCTGGAACAGAATGCCCAGACCCAGTGACTATCTCTCTCAAGGCCTTGATTTTTTTGTTTTTTGTTTTTTTCTATTTTCTCGAGGTTTTTCACTTTTCCTGATTCTGACCTGGGCAATCTCTCCCAGGACCCTGATTTGTTTTGACTTTTTGTTTTTTTTTTGATTTCTTCGAGGTTTTTGCAGCTTCATGCGTTTCTTGCCCTTCGCCCCTGAGCATCTTCCTTGCAGTGTTGGAGCTTTGGCGTACAGAGCTGCAGTTTTGCAGCCCTGCCAAGTCTGTATTGCAACCAAGGCCTGCAGTGTTGGAACTCTTGTTGGAAATGCCTTGCTTGCCTGTAGTTTGGCAGCCTTGCCAGGGCAGCAGGGAAGCCTGCAGTGTTGAAACTTTGGCAGGTGAGGCGCTCAAGTCTTGCAGTGGCCTTAGTGTTCAACTCTTGCCAAGTGGGTTGCAGTTTTGAGCTGGAACCCAGTTTGGCAGCTTGCTTGGGCAGTGTGCTGGAAGTGCCAGTTTGGTGGTGGAAGTCTTGTAGCAGGTGGCAAGAACCCTTGCCAGGGTATTGAAACTTGGCAGGTTGGCAGGTTGCAGTTTTTTGCAGCCTTGCCCTGCAGATTGGCAGCCTTGCTGGAAATTGTGGAATGTTGCGCTGGGCCAGCAACCAAGTTTCAAGCCTTCCTTGCAGTGTGGGAGCTTTGGCAGACAGAGCTCCCAAGTTTGTTTTGCAAACAGGCCTGTGTTGGAACTTCTGTTTGAACTCGCTTGTCTGTAGTTCAGTGTTGGTGCAGTTGGTTGCAGATTGGATTGGCAATTTTGCAACCTCCAGGTCTGTAGTTTGGCAGCCTTGCTTGGGAAGTCTTGCAGTGTTGAGTTAGCAAGAGGTTGTAGTTTGCAACCTTGCTCTGCAGTTTAGCAGACTGCTTGGCAGGCTTGAAAAGCCTTGCAGTTGGGTGTGCCTGCAGTGTTGGAGCCTTGCAGTTTGGATTTTGCAGCCTTATTTGTAGTTTGGCAGACCTTGCAGCAAGTGGGAAGCCTGCAGTGTTGAAACTTTGGCAGGTTGGCAAGGTTGGCAAGGGCTGTAGTTTTGCAACCCTGCAGTGTTGGAGCTTTGGCGTACAGAGCTGCAGTTTTGCAGCCCTGCCAAGTCTGTATTGCAACCAAGGCCTGCAGTGTTGGAACTCTTGTTGGAAATGCCTTGCTTGCCTGTAGTTTGGCAGCCTTGCCAGGGCAGCAGGGAAGCCTGCAGTGTTGAAACTTTGGCAGGTGAGGCGCTCAAGTCTTGCAGTGGCCTTAGTGTTCAACTCTTGCCAAGTGGGTTGCAGTTTTGAGCTGGAACCCAGTTTGGCAGCTTGCTTGGGCAGTGTGCTGGAAGTGCCAGTTTGGTGGTGGAAGTCTTGTAGCAGGTGGCAAGAACCCTTGCCAGGGTATTGAAACTTGGCAGGTTGGCAGGTTGCAGTTTTTTGCAGCCTTGCCCTGCAGATTGGCAGCCTTGCTGGAAATTGTGGAATGTTGCGCTGGGCCAGCAACCAAGTTTCAAGCCTTCCTTGCAGTGTGGGAGCTTTGGCAGACAGAGCTCCCAAGTTTGTTTTGCAAACAGGCCTGTGTTGGAACTTCTGTTTGAACTCGCTTGTCTGTAGTTCAGTGTTGGTGCAGTTGGTTGCAGATTGGATTGGCAATTTTGCAACCTCCAGGTCTGTAGTTTGGCAGCCTTGCTTGGGAAGTCTTGCAGTGTTGAGTTAGCAAGAGGTTGTAGTTTGCAACCTTGCTCTGCAGTTTAGCAGACTGCTTGGCAGGCTTGAAAAGCCTTGCAGTTGGGTGTGCCTGCAGTGTTGGAGCCTTGCAGTTTGGATTTTGCAGCCTTATTTGTAGTTTGGCAGACCTTGCAGCAAGTGGGAAGCCTGCAGTGTTGAAACTTTGGCAGGTTGGCAAGGTTGGCAAGGGCTGTAGTTTTGCAACCCTGCAGTGTTGGAGCCCTTGCAGGTTGGCAATTTTGCAACCTTGCCAGGGCTCTGCAGTTTAGCAGACTTGCTTGGAAAGTCTTGCAGTGTTGGAGCTGGCCCTGCAGTGTTGGAACCTTGCAGGTTGGCAATTTTGCAATCTTGCCAGGTCTGTAGTTTGGCACCTTTGCTTGGCAGTGCTTTGGCTGGTTGGTAGGGGCTTGCTTTGCCAGATCTGTAGTTTGGCAGCTTTGCCCAAGTGTCTTGGACACTCTTGAAGTTTTGAAACTTCAGGTTGCCAGGGGCTGCAGTTTTGCAAAGCCTTGCAGTGTTGCAGCCCTGGCAGGTGCGCAATTTTGCAACCGTCCTCAACAACACTGCACTTGAATGTCGACCCCAGCATATGCACATCTGTTTCTTGCAGTAATGCACCGCATCTTTCTCAAAACACAGAAAATGGTCGATCTTTGGGGGGGGGATAGCTAATATATATATATATATACACACAGGACATATGTATATATATATATGTATATATATGTATATATATATGTATATATATATATATGTGTAAACTATGTGCTATATATATATATATTATCAGTGCGTGTGCGCGTTTTTTCCTGGAGGGTACTTGTTGCGTAAGTCAGTCAAGTCCACGTGCGTTGCTCTCCGCCTTCCGCTTGGCTCCCCAGCGCAGGCGCATCCAACACTTGGAGCCCGGGTGCGGGCGCAGGTGCGAGGACCCGCTGCCGAACTTGCACTCCTCGCCGTAAAAAAAAGAAGGCTGTTTTGCCCGTAGGGTTTGAATTGGGGTGTGGGGTTTGGGCGGGAGTTAGGGGGGGTAGGCTCGGGATAGGATTAGGATGGTTTAGAGTGGGTTTAAGCCTATGCAGAGGGTGTAAAGACAAACTTCACATACATGGGAGTAGAAATGAGTATAAAGATTGATAGAAGGCGTATAGACAAAAGGTCCCCCAAAAAGAGACAGACCCAAATGGGTATAAAGTTTTATGGAGGGTTCCACTATAGAAGGCTTGTAGAGTCCTAAACCCTTCATTCGTTGGATCTTCATGTTCAGGGATGTTAGGTGACTTGCAAAGTGGTTCCTTGGGGCAACCCAAAGCCAGACTTAAACCCTGTTGAATTTGCTCCCCCCGTGGGTCTCTGTGAGACAAAATCGCCTCAGAGACTTCACGGAGGTTCCCTGAAGTCACAGTGGACAAAATGCGCCCGACAAATCCCGAGGAAACACAAGAAGGATCGGGAGAAGAACGCCATTGCTACTGGGGTCCCACCATTCAAGGCATAAACTAATAAACTGCCCTGCCAATGGGCACCTCAGAATGGTACAAAACATAGCAAGTCAAAATCCACTCTTTGAGTACAGGTTGTTGTGTCTACGGCCTGCGCGACAATCAACATGCACAGGGGCAAAAAAACCAACTGGATTCAATTCGGGGGCGCAATGTCATGAACAGGTGTTGAACCTTGGTTGCTTTCTGCTCCCCTGCTAAAAGTTTAACTTTTAGTGGTTTAATGGAAAACCCATTAGTTAGCAAAAAGTTAAAGTTCTAGCATCCAAGAAAGATGCACCAAAGGAACCACTACCAATCGCAAGGCACCCATGGCTCCACCACACAACTGAGCCGGGTGTTTCCTGGAGCCACAGTCTGCTGGTTCGCTCCACTTTTTTACTCGGTTGCGAACTCTGCCCCGCTAAAAGTGAATAAAATTTAGTGGTTTCATGCGGAAAACCCATTAGTTGGCAAAAAGTTAAAGTCCCAAACATCCCTTGGCAAAATGCACAAAAGAAAAGGGGCCGTCTTTTGTCGGTGGACTCCCAACCTGGTTTTCCTTTCGGTTTCCCATTGAAACCATAAAACAAGGGGTATCCGCACCAATTTCCAACCACAAGACATCCCATCCATCCCCAAAGCAAATCCCCAAGACTCCTGGCACGAGACGGTGCGCGCCGTGCGTCGCAGGAACTCCATGCCGTAGAGCACCTGCAAGAGCTGCAGGAGCAGATTGAGCAGATTGCCCAAACGGGCATGGGCAAACATGATTGGGAGACCCAACGAGGGCATCCAGAATGGTTTTCAATGGCAAAGAAACCAACCGAAGGATCCATTTCAAGACATACCCAGTCATGGGGTTGCACCTTCAAAAGCTGCAGAAGTGCTATAAGCAGATTGCCTAGGTCCTCCAGTCAGAGGTTGGTTCTAATAAGGGTACCCATTTTTTGCTAGGGTCTATTTTAGTAGGGAAACCCTCCCAACCGAAAAAGTTGGTGAGAAAGGGCACCTAGCTGGGCCTAGTTGCCCAGGCTTGTGAATGAAACGGGTATGGGTCAAAATTAACCCACCAGGGGACTGCAGGTTTTTTGGTCCATGCCTGGGTTCCAGTTTGGGTAGCTGCTTTTGACCCACCCAAAGGTCAAAAGCCCCTGTTTGCTTGGGAGTTGGCTTTTACCGGTCCCCAATCAGAGGTCTACATGGCTGATCCAGACTGGCAAGGTTTCCAGGACGCATCAGAGTCTTTGAGGGTCCCGGCGATTCGTGGAGAAATGTGCCAGCATGCGGTTTGAGTAACAGACAAAGGTCAGGGGTCACAGGACTTCCACTTAAGATTCAGCTTTCTGGTGGCTTCCAACAAGCTTTCCACTTGCGGATCTCCAAAAAGCAGGACCTGACTCATTAGAGGTCCCAAAGCAAACCACATGAATTAACTCCAAGGCCACATGCGAAACCACTGATCACGGGCCGGATCAAAAGTGAGTGGGTGTTGCCAAGTTTTTGGGGGAAACAGAGACCCATTCAAGACTGGGCTGCCCTCAGATCCCCCGCTAAAAGTCTAACTTTTAGTGGGTTAAATGGAAACTGCCACTAAACACTAAAATTCTAAGAGGCTAAGGGGCTGGCTGGGAGCCACAAAGAAGACAGTTGCTACACCTCCCCTCCCCTCCCCTCCCCTCCCCTCCCCCAAGAACGCCTGTCAACCCAATTTCGGGAGCCCCACTAGACACTGAAACATCGATTTCTGGAAGAGCCAAACTTAGCGCCCAAAGTTAATTTACTTTGGTACTACCATTTGCTTAAATAAGCCCAGGCTGTATCCCCAACCCTCGGAACCCTTCCAGAACCCTCCCTGAAATCTGCCCCGAACCACCCCTAATTTGGGCAGAGGCCCCAAGCCTTCAGCTGTTGAGAAAAAGGTAGCAGAACCACAGTTGTACCACCTAAAATGGTCAGGGGACTTTGCCAAGACAAGTCGGAGTGGGGCCGGTAGTAAAAACGCACCATGAAGAGTCCTCTGATTCGAGTGCAATCGTTGGGCCTGGCAGAACTAGGGTTTGGCAGATGCTAGTTCCTCCCTCCAGTAGACAGTAGAAGGCTAGAATAAGTTGGTACCGTTTCTTTTTTCTGGTTTGTCTATAGTAGGGGAACCATCCCCCCCAAAAAGGGTAAAAGGGGTACTCTTTCTTTTGTAGTCTATTCTAGGGAAACCCTCCCCCCCTTTAAAAAGGGGAGAGAAGGGCACTACTGGAAAACTTAGGATGGCTGTTTTCTTCTTACAGCGGCGTTGGACTAGCACCACCCGTGTTCTTCGACTGCTGTGTACTCATTAGAGACCTCAAGCGATTGAGAAGCGTCCAAGGCCATTGTCTTTGTTCATGGCTGCTAGCTTCTACAGTACGCCATTGAATTTTAGTTACATCAGAGACTGCCAAGGCGTGAGTTCTCGTCCGTTCCCTTCTGCCAACCCCATACAATGCCCGGGAAATAGACAATAACCTTCTGGGGCCCTGTCTAGCAGTACCCAGACATTGGGAAAATTCAAAGGTTTTAATTTCCAAAGGCGCAACTCCGGTTAGGACGTTTTGCAGCCCCCCGCCTCCAAACAACAAAAACCTGTGTGCGTGTGCAAATATATATATATATATATATATTAGCACATACACACATATTATCTGACTTTCAAAGTGGCCTCGAAAGAGGAATGGCTCTTTGCAAAAAAAACAGGGCACAGAGCAAAACCCCGAACGGCAATACAAAACGTTGAATCCTTCCAAGAACCAAAACCATTTTTTGTCTGGGGGGGCGTCTATCCTGGCGGCTTGGCTCTCGCTCGATGTTTGGCGCCTCCTGGATGGCCTTGCCCAGGTCGCCCTGGCCCTCTTGGATCTGCGCGCTTCGGCTTGGTGCCGAACGTGAAAGCAACGGCTTCGTGGGGAGCTCCGTGGGGGGTCGGGGGGAAAACAAAAACACTCCGGGTGACTTTTTGAGGGTGACGTTTTTTGGGTTAAGAAGACCCTGTTCTGACAGAGTTCGTAGATAAAATCAGTCCACGACAGGATACCAAGGATGAAGGTTCCATGAAACCATTCCCATGCTCGCACGTGGCAAGAGCCACACAAAAGCCAAATAACTCCATTTAGAGCTTCACGGGCAAAGAGACAAATTATGGGGCAAGCTGTGTTTCGGTTGCTAATCCCTTGCGGAGAACCAACTGGAAGAAACAAACAAGACCGGAGATACAAGCAGAAACACTGCCACTACATCAAGCACATATTTCCTTAAAACTGCTCCAGACTCTGTTCGGGTGTTTTGGGCAAAGCCTTGTCATGTCAGCCACACCTACCAGCCCACAGCGCATTGGGCGATTCGCAGGGCGCTATGTCCCAACCTGTCGTCAAGAGTATGTTGCTGGCCTAGTGCTAGCTATCTCAAAAAGAGCCACAGGACGTCACGCTCACTTGCCCTTATGCCGAGTTGGTGGGCCTGAGGAGGGTGCAGCTCCCGCCTCCATACTTTCCCTAAGATAGAAGGGCAGCGGCTGGTTAAACTCTGAGCTGCCCCGATGACGTGTGCGGAGGAGCGACTGCGATGGTCACCCCCATTTATCCATCCATCCGTCCGTCCATCCGTCCGTCCATCCATCCATCCATCCATGCATGCATGCATCCATCCATCCATCCATCCATCCTTAAAACTGTTTCCAAAGAGAATCCAGGTCTACTCCATTTTCCAGTACCACATTGCCACCAAATCAGGCCCTTGGCTTGGTCTTTTGAGCAAGTACATCGTGTGCAAAGCGCTGCTTGAAGATGGATATGGTTGTGTCTCTTTTTGAGGAGCATCCCCATGTGCGCAAACAAAAAGGCCTTCCTTCCGCTAACATAGCCACCTGGTAAAATCTTCTCTCTCCCAAGTGCCCCGAGTCAGGTCGTTGGCCTCGCAGCTCATTGGATCGTGACAAGAACCCTCATGGCAAATAACCCGAAGCTTGGCTCAGCTGATGATACTCAGGTACTTAAAATGCTGAAGCCCACCTCTCTGCAGAAGGCAGCATCCTATTGCCTCAATCAATGACTGCGATCCGCTGACGCTGGACGAAGATATGGGGCTGCTTAGGAAGGGATTTCTGGCAGGATACTGTCCAAAAACCTGCAAGGTCAGATTCCCTTTTCGCAGGCTACATCTGGATATTCTCTGGATATGGATATATATATATATATATATACACATTGTAACTGATATGCAAGTGTGCGTGTCAAAACTAGAGAGCCCTCCTTGGTGAACTGGAATAACATCACCTACATCAGGAGGACGAAAGTTTATGCCTCTTGCTGGTTTCTACGAAGCCGTATGGATCGCCTGCGGGTCGAATTTCCAATTCGGTTTTGTGTGGCAGGGGCGGGGCGGTCAATTATCACCCTCTTTTAAAATTAACATACTTTTAAAGGTTTTGGAGTGTGAAAATTCGACCACGAGTGACCCAGCATCAGCTTGCAGGAATACTTTAAAGGTTTTGGAGTGTGAAAATTCGACCACGAGTGACCCAGCATCAGCTTGCAGGAATACTTTAAAGGTTTTGGAGTGTGAAAATTCGACCACGAGTGACCCAGCATCAGCTTGCAGGAATACTTTAAAGGTTTTGGAGTGTGAAAATTCGACCACGAGTGACCCAGCATCAGCTTGCATCATTCTAGGGGGAAAGGGTTGTGTGCTCTGAGAAGGCCTGAGAGGCGCAACTTTTGTCCTGGCAGTGTATTTCTCAGTTCAGTGACCCTGCAAAAAACAGGGAACCCTTTTTGGGGCTTGGACCACTTTTAGTGGGGCAGCCACCAAAAAAGAGTTGGAAAAATAATTGGTGCCACTGAACAACTGAGGAATTTGCGTCCGGCATAGAAAGTGACGCGCGTCCGCCTCTCCCTCGCCCGAAGCTCCCCCGCGCCTTTCCCCTCATGAGCCGAACTTCCGCACAAAGCTCCCCCTCTTCTTCCGGGAGTGGCCTCGAGAATGCGGGCGCGAAATGGCAGCTCTCAAGTCAGGAACGCGCACGGAAAACTTCAATTTGCTTTTTCGATCCCTGGAAAAAATGAGAAATTGATTTCCAGTAGTGATAGCTTCCCTTTAAAACCAACAGGGGAAAATAACAAATATTCTTAAGCAAATGGAAAGAAAAGCATGTACCCCTTTGAAGTCCTGCGCAACCTCCCAATTAGCCTCCAAGGCCAACAAGCCCTGTCCAGTTTATTCCCTTCCTCCAACTAAGATGGCACCTGTGGGGAGGTACCTGGAAGATGAATTTCCTTTTGAAGGGACCCCTCAATTGCCATGTTAGTTGGAGGGCGGGTATCTGCTGGAGCTTTGCCGAAAGGGGCGTAGCTCTTGGGCGTTTTTGTCTTTGGCTCCGAACAGGGCGACCGGGTAACCCAAAGCACAGGCTCCAGCTTCAAAAGAATACTCGTCTCATCTTTCTTCGCTAAAGAAAGGGGGCATGGCTCAAAAAAAGGTGGCCAAAAAGACCAACCCTTTGAGCCATCCCCTGTCGGGGGGCGTTCGTTTGAGCCAGACCCATTGGCTATTGGCTTGAAAGCCATAAGAACAAGCTCCCACCTTCCCGGAGGTGGGATGAGGAGGTTGCAGCGGCTGAGTTGCATTCGTTGCACGTGCAGCTTTGCGCACGATACATGTTCATGAACTTGCGACCAACTCAATACAGGACATGTGTCAAAAAAAAAGAAAAGATTCTGCTCACTTTTGGAGGAAGGTCCTTCCAAACATATGCCCAAAACCGGGCTCATCTTCTAACATCCAGGTCCTTAAGCTGCCACGAGCCGTCCTTCCCAGGCTGCCTACCAACTCGCGCAGAGCCTCTGTCCCACCCAACGGCTCGCTGGCATTTCAGTGGCCTGGTGGGCTCCTGGAAGGTGGGCTCCTGGCGAATTTCTGGCGTCAGACGCGTAAAAAGTCGATGCCACCGGGGTGCAACGTAAGCGAAAATGGACAGCAAGAGGCATGTTTGCTGGGCTCTCTGCTTTTTGAACCTGCCATGGTTGCGACTATGTTAAATGGAATGCGATGTGCTGGGCTGTCCGTTTTCTGCGCTAAAAAGGTGAAGGTTTAGTGGCTCGAATGGAAAGCAACATGCAGTTTTACTGGGCTCTCCGTTTTTCTGAGCCTGCAATGGTTGCGACGATGCAACGAAATGGAATGCAATGTACTGGGCTCTCCGTTTTCTGACCTGCGAAAAAGGTGAACGTTACGTGGGTCAAATGGACCCCACTAAACCCTAGACCTAAAAGCCTAAGGGGATGGCTGGGAACCACGAAGTGCATTGACATGAAATGCAGACGCGATGAACTGTGTAAGTGACGTAACGTATGCAATGAACATTTGGTGCCGGGTCATGACATGGAAGGTGATGCCGCTTCAAATATGTGTGAATGGACATGCGACCAATGTAGTGTGGTTGTATGCGCCTATAACTATATCAAATACTGTGTTGATTGTGTGGGATGCTTTGAACATGACTCGAACACCCTTTGGGGCACGCGGGAAACTTTGCTGCCATGCAGTGTGCAGACTCTGCCAGAAACTGAGCGCATTATCCGCCCGGCACCCTTTCCCAGGATTCAGAAGGGCAACCTCTTAGAGGGGGTCTTTTTGCCACCTTTGGTGGAAAAATGATCGACCCCCCTGTAGTAGTGAAGCTTTCCTTGTTGAGGGGGTCGCAAATTTTCGCACAAAAGGTGGCAACAAGACCCCCTGCAATCTCGGGAATGCTTTGGCTGCTTTGGCCGCGCATAGACTAGGTCCTCCAGTGGAGAGGTTAGAATAAGGGTACCCGATTTTTTCTGTAGTCTCTTTTACTAGGGGAACCCTCCCGCCAAAAAAAGTTGGTAAAAGGGCACTACTGAAACACCTAGGCATAGATTTTAAGCCAACCACCTCCCAAGGTTCGACGGTCGCGGGGCGCGTCCTCTCCGCCAGTCTCGCGGAAGGTGCGGCTGGAGTTGGACCAGGCCTCCGGCCAAAACGCGGCTTGGCATTTCTGTCAAGCGCCTGGAGCTCTCGGTGGGGACTCGCTGGAAAAGGCGGATGTGGGTCAAAATTAAACCATCAGGGGACCGCAGGTTGAAGTCCATGTTACCACTTACAGGCGTCAATTTTGGGTACCTATTATTGACCCCACACCATGTGGGTCTGTCTCTTTTCTTAGGGACCCCTAAAATGGGTGTTTTCCCCCACATGGAGTTCGGCCTTCCTTTTGGTGTTCCTTGAAGACCAAAAAGGGGTGCCATCAAAAACAAACATATGGGAGTTTCTCAAACTGGCAAACACCCTGTTGGTATTGAAATGGTCTTCCCTTTTGGTGTCCCTGGAAGCCAAAGAAACACGGCACCGACCAACAAAAACACGCATTTTCCCGCAGTAGGCATCACAAGAACATGCGAACGTTGGCTGGTTAAGCCGAAAGGTACGACAGGGACGATCATTCACCATACATCAGAATTCATGACAAGACCAAGACTTGAAATAACCATGCACCTGTTGAAATATTCCTTCGAATCGCTCATCTTAAGACTTGAAATGACCACCTGCTGAAATATTCCTTCGAATCGCTCATCTTATCAGGCTCGCTGAGCCGGAAACGAATGCGACTCAAATCAGACCTAGAAGTCCATGTAAGGCATCCAATTGCTGCGCTGCACGCACCATGCATGTGGATGACATATACTCTCGAGCTATATAGCCATACCGGTTTGTAGCCTTGGATCGGCTGACTTCAAGCGGACGCGCACCCAGAAAGGAAGTAGGGCAAACCCGCTCAGAACGACTTGCGCCCTGATGCGAAAGCGCCTCTCGGTCGTCCGCATTGCCGGTCATCTCCTGTGAAGCAGAAGGGCTTCAAAAAATGGGCTGAAAGGCTAACAGTAGCCAATGATTGCCTTGGGACAGCTTCATCCAACATAAGCACCATCTGGAGGATCCCTAGTTGCACAAGCCTAAAAATGGCCCAACCTTCAGATGCTGAGTCATCCCTCCCCCCGAAGGGCATGGTTGATTCTACAAGGGCACCCTCCAAAAACAAGTTGGTCTGCAAAACTTAGAGACGCCGGCTGTGCGGGTAAGGATTCTCATCCCTGTTTGGATGGCTCAACATGGAAACCAGAAGGAATTATTGTGTTTGGTTCTCGGTAGAACTATTTACTCCCCTCTCTCCTTCTTGGAACCATCCAGTGGCCATGGACAAAATAGAAGCTTCTTCATACGAGAGGTGGACTTCAAAGGCACTGGAGGTCTGAGACACCAGGGCACCGGCCTTCCAAATGTCCACCAGGAGAGCATCCGCTTTGTCCAGAAGCACCAGCCGGTCCTTTCCGGGACCGAAAAAAGAGAAGAGTTTGCCAGGGTTGGGTGTTCAATGAACCAAAACATGAACATATATGGCCGTGGGTCAACACCAATGGTACCATTTTGGGGTAGGCGAATTCACCACCCATTTTGGTATATTTTAGTGGGGATTGGGATGTTCACTGGGGGTACGGGCTTGGGATTTTGACCCATGGCCATATAGCTGTCCACTGCTTAAGACATGGAACACCATTGGTTTCTGCAGGCCCTCGAGACTCTTGGCTTAGGCCCTATGTCCCTTGCCCTGTGAGGCGAGGATGTCTCCCAGACATGGAACCGAAGTATTCCCTGCCACCAACGGGGCAGCAGCAGCCGCTGCAAATTCAGGGTGACTGCCGCAGACTTCTTGACACAGGCACAACCCCTGGAAGTGCACAAAGAAAACCAAACAAATCTGAGTGTTACTTAATATGTGTATGAACAATATATAGAAAATATACTACGACTATGGTCCGTAAGCAAATAAATGTACTACATCACACTTCTCGTTTCAATCCATCATTCACAAATGAGCCCCGTTTGTGGAGGGCATTGGAATAGGGTCTACCCCTTAATCAAACATGGCTGGTGTGCAAACAAACGAGAGACTTGAATACATCTGATTCAGCATTCACCATTGAAATCATCCATGGCTGTGCTGACAAGCTGGTGGCATGTGTCATTCTCGCTTTGTGCGCTCGCAACCTCTGCCATGGGAAGAAGCAATGCCAAACCCTGTCTCTCTCTCTCTGCTGCTGTCCGAGGGCAGTGCCCGCTAGCTGCGTGAAACCGTAAATTATCATGCAAAAACAAAATCCCTTTGAGCAACTAGAAATCGCCCTATGTCAAAGGCAGCGGTCTGCGCTCATGCGGTGTGCATGCGGTGTGCATGCGGTGTGCATGCGGTGTGCATGCCGTGTGCATGCGGTGTGCTTGTCGCCGCCTTCTCCTGCGGCTCATTCATCTTGGGAAAGACTCGCTGGTAGGAGCACACCTCATGGACATCGTGAAATTTGTCAAAGCCAAAGACCCTCCCTCCAACTAACATGGCAACTGACAGGGACCCGCTCCTTTCAAAAGGAAATGAATCTTCCAGGTACCTTTTGACAGGTGCCATTTTAGTTGGAGGATGGGTAACCGTTTTGGGATGGGTTTTCCAGGGAACCCAAAAAAGGCACTTGAAGGGGCCCAGGCTTTCGACAGACAAAGCTCACCTGAAGGAGAAGAAACAACATTGGCAAAAAGCAGCCACAACCACCCGAGACGCCGAGACGCCTGACACGGCAGAACAGGAAGGCCACAATGGCAAAGGGGAATGCAACCTATAAATTGAATTTGAGGAACTCTGCTCTGAAAAGACGTGCCCATCATCTTTAACCAAGCTCGCCATAGTGCAACATCTGCTCCCCCCAGTGGCCAAGGGACACACCTTGCTGTTGACTTCAAGCAGAGGCCCTCCACACACAACACACAAGCAACAGCAGCAGCAGCCACTGGGCAACTGTGACGTATCAGTACCTGCGGCATGGTCCATGAAGACCCACTTCACCAAAAACGTAGCCAACTCTGTGAGAGAAAACCTGTGGGTCTAGGGGTTGATTCCTTTTCCATTATTTTTCAACCATCCTTCTTTTCAAAAACCGGATCTGTTTCCAACCTGGGTTTGGTTTTGGTTCCTGAAAAGATTCGGATGACATGGAAGGTACCCCTAGAAGGTACGGAACTCGCAGACCTCAAGCATCAAAGGGCAGCTTCAAGAAAACCTGCGGAGAAGTGCCCCTTGGCTCGCTCTCCCCGGCCCCCCACTATTGTACCATTGTCAAAGTCACCCCCCAAAATGGTGGGGTAAAGGAAACAACCGATTCCAAGTTCTGACTTTGATAACCCCTAGAAACGGTCAACATGATGACCCCAGTCTCCTGTATGAAACTCATTCGCGCAACCAGACACGCCTTCGGATGGTTGACTCAAAGCCCCAAGAAGACCGACAGCTGGCCGATTTCAAAGGGGACCAACTCAGAATCAAACTGGTGGAACCCGCTCGACACCGAGATTGGCCGCTTGGCTTACGGTTGCGTGGCCTAAAATACTTGAACTGGGTCTTGCAACCCGACACATTACCTTCTGGTGTTCCTTTGAACACAACATGAGTCATCATCAAAACCCGGTACTAAAATGATCGACCCAGAACCATGTAAAGAATTAAGAAGGCGGCCGCAGCTATTTATGGTTGGGATTGTCCCTTGCTAACCTTCATCTCTTCAAACACCGACCAAAGCGAGAATTCCAGTTCAAACGCCAACCAAAACAGAGTTCCTTGAAGACCAATTAAGAAAGGTATTGCGGTTGAAACGCCAACCAAAACAGGAATATTCCTCAAAACACAGACCAGAAAGATGGTCTAAGTGCATGCCTTTTATTTCGACGCGCCTGAACTGCCCTCACCCCCCCCCCAAAACCCCCCTCCTCACCCCGCCCAGTTAGGGCCAAGGCTGTAACCAAGAACTCCGCCTCTCCGACGCTTGGGCCGTCTCAAAGCGCTTGGGATTGGGATCTGGTGCTTCAGGATGCGGATCTTTTGAGGCGTCGTCTTCAAGGAAACCAGAGGCAGACCACGTTTTTTAACGGGGGGTCCCCATGTTGAAACATCAGTTGCCAGGAACCCTTTATGGGCAAGCGCGGGTGAAAGCCACCTCCTTGATCTCGTTGCTGAACTGCAAAGGAGGAAACCCCAATGGCTCACACGGGGCATTCCACTAACTTCAGGCGCCAGATCTCGGCTTTGTCCCAGGCCTCCGGTGGCTCAGACTAACCAAGAAAACCTACTACTCCGGGATGCGAGTCAACTTGATCGAGCTGAGTCGGGAAAAAATAGAAATAAAACAAAGTAGGTAACGCCCGCAAAGCATGGGTCAAATGACTCTTTCTGGCGCAGGCACGAATATGTATGTGTATATATATATATACATATATTTGACCTGCCCCACCACTTGGTAGCGGATGTTTGCAGCCATATCTTGACCTATATTCCCCACCTGGCAGACCGGGGAAGCAAAATAATAATAATAATAAACCTCCGGCCCATTTCTTCTCGCGGCGGGTTGGTCGGGGCGGTCGGCGAGGCGAAAGGGGCCTTGAGGTACTTGAAGAGCCACTGGCTGAAAGCTTCGGAGCCCGACGCCTGCGCATCGATTTTACGCCTAACTAGGACCTTCTGGGGGGATGGATGGAGGGTTTGTTGTTCCAGATTAGGTTAGTAACTAGGTCCGGCCAGATTTGAGAGGTTTGAATAAGTTGGTACCAACTTTTGTTTTGTTTTTCTGGTTGGTCTATTTTAGCAGGGGAAGCCTCCCAACCAAAAACGGAACGGTGAGAAAGTTGGCACCTAGCCGGAAAACCGAGTTGATCAACTGGTGGCTTCCCGGACCCAGCACCACTTTTCGGAGCTTCCAAACAGGTGGAGAGTTGATCAATTGACTGGTGGTTTCCATTGAGAGGTGATCGCCCATAGGTGTCTTTTTAGGTTGGAAATAGATGGGTTTCCCTGGTGAATGATTAAACCACCAGGTGAACCAGGAATCGCCCTCTATTTTTCGAGCAAAACATCCGAAAAGGACACCTATGCGATCGCCACTTTTGCGAGGTTCCAAAAAGGGAAAGGGGAGGAAACCCTGGACCGCAAGAAAGCCGATGTCGGAACAGGCCTTGCTGGGCTCATGTTCTCGGAAGTGCGCATCGCAGAAATTGGCACAAGGTGAGCATTGACACGTGATCACAAGCAGTGATTCTGCAACTTGCACCAAGTGCCTCATGTCAACATCCAGTGGTACAGCTGCAAGGTGCGAAAAGATCGAAACATAGTCACTTGCTTGGCTGTGATCAACTTTTGAACCGTGACTTGGACATCACTCACCCTGTGCACTCCCTCCCCCGTTCAACATTCCAGGAGATTGTTGCATTGTGAACGCTAGCTGAGACAGGCACGTGCCCTTCACCCTGGTTGACTATCAGCATGTGGGTTCTGGTTAACATTGGGAAGAAAGCAAAAGCTCCGGCACTGTGCAGGAAGCGCTTTGCGGTTTCACAACCGCCAGTACAACCTACTGACAGTACATAGGGCAACTTGCAACCGGCCAAACGAAACATGCAACCCCTTCTAACGCGGATATGGTCTTCCCAAAGCGCAAGACAGACTTTGTATGATCTCAGCAAATCTTGCTGGTTCTCAGTAGGGAATGAAGGAATGACCCCGATAAACCATCACACCATCCTCTATGGTTTCCTTTATGGGAATCCCCTTCCGGTTCATTCCCAACACCCAGAAGGTCATTCCCTACCGAGCACCAGCAAGGGGAACCGTACAGCGCATCTGTTTTTGGAGTTGGTACCCTTTTGTTTGCTTGTTTACAGGAAAACCAAAGGGAAAACCATGGAAAACCACCATTTTGGTGGGTCCCCTATAAACAGGCAACACAAAGATGGCCGAAGTTGCTCTAGGCAATCCCACCATTCGGAAGAACTATTCGTGTTCCCCAGCTGGTAAAAGACTCCAAGAAGCTCTTGGGAATCAAGGTTCCTATGCCTGACCGTGATAGATTCTCAAAACCGTTGACTGAAACTCAACCCATCACAAAGGCTCCAACTTAGACCACTACAAAGAACGACCCTCAAGAACAAGAATAACCGCCGCCCCGCATATGTTGCCACTGCCATATCGTGCTGATCATTCAAAGCAGACCCAACAAGTTTCACATCCTGAGAGCCAAGTTCCTACTGTAGACTCAGACTCGTCCCAGAAGGCCAACGTCCCATGGCCGACTTATCCAAGGAATCCCACTCCCCCCCCCCAAAACGCCGCCGCAAAACGCCCGCGAGACGCATATCCCAGCCTCTGGCAGGGTGAACTCCATCAGCTGGTTGATCGCCTGCCGGTTTGGAGCCCCGGCACACCTCGCCCCAAAACCACAGAGCGCGCTGAGCGCGCTGAGCGCTTCCTATCAGCTTCTGCGAGGTTGGGGGTTTGGATTGGTGGCTTCCCCCCATGTCCGCTGTAGGGGCCCGGGGCTTGAAATCCCAAATCGATCAAGGGGTCGCCTGAATTGAACGGTCCTGAGAAGAACAAAAATAAGTTCCCCCATGCCAAAGTCAATCAGAAGAGTCGCCGGCCCCAACTGCAGAAGACATCACTCGCGCGGTCGCCTTCACGTTGGCTTCCGATGACGGCTCCTCGTATTGCCGGAAGGGCCTCAACAGCAGAGCGCGATCGGAGATCGGATTTTTCCCCGCGGCGCTTCCCGGACCAAGGACATATTCGGGTACGGCGCAAAAACCACTACATGGTGCTGCATGGAAATCAAGTGGAAACCTATATCTACATATACATATATATATATCTAGATATACATATGTGTGAAAAGCAGCCCCGGAAAATTTCATTATTTTCGGGGCGGTTCTCTTCAGGGCCTTGACACTCGGCCTGCCCAGCCCTTCGAATGCTTCTCTTCTGGATCCGGCTCATTCTGAGATGCATGACATGTTTGGAATTCCCCCGAATGGGTCAGCTCAAGTCCTGATCGCATCACCCCAAGGGAGGGCAGTTCTCAATCCACAGAAAACGTCAAAACATATTCATAGCAGACAAGAGTTTGTCACAGCTCAAACACGGATCCAGGCGCACAAAGGCCCACGAAAACCTTGTTGGGTCGAAAACGGCCAGCACGCAAACGTTCGAATCGATGCTCCTTCGCATGCACGACACCTTGAAACATTGGAAAGCCCAACCAAGGATATACATGTTGATGGCTGAACACATGACTGTCCCAACGAAAGGGCACACAAGAGGCCCCAGAAGGCTAATTTCTCCACATGAATCATGTGGTTCCGTCAAACGCTCTCGCCCTCAAACAACAATACGGGCAGTGACCCTGCCATCCGTCTACCAGCGTTGTCTCACTTCGACACTGTGCCACTTTCCAGCTGAAAAAAGTATTGGCCTAGCTGCGATGTTTGACCCTTCCCCACACAGACACCCACGCACACACACACACACACCTGCCAGACTATGAGATTTGAATCTTCAAACAAACAAAGCAAACAAGAAACAAACACAACACAAGCAAACAAACAAACAAACAAACAAACAAACAAACAAACAACCAAACAACCAAACAAACAAACAAACCAACAAACAAACAAACAAACAAACAAACAAAAACAAACAAACAAACAAACAAACAAACAAACAAACAAACAAACAAACAAACAAACAAACAAACAAACAAACACACAAACAACGCAAACACACAGACAGACAGGCAGACAGATAGACACAGACACAGACACAGACACAGACACAGACACAGACAGAGACAGAGACAGAGACAGAGACAGAGACAGACAGAGACAGACAGAGATACACAGAGACAAACACACAGACAGGCAGACAGACTGACTGACAGACTGACGGACAAACTGACAAACGAACAAACGAACAAAAACAAACCCACAAACAAGCAAAACACAACACAACCAACCCACCACCTTGTAACCAACCAAAAAAGACGCGGAGCCGTCGCTGGGATTTCCGCAAGAAGGGCGAGAACTCCTGCAGTGCTCGGGTCCCTGGCTCTGCCGCCGCCATCTCCTGCGCCTCGACCACCGCGGTGTCCAGCGCCTGAGGATGTTTGCATCTGGGAAAATGAACCCCGCATGGGCGGCTCGTCTTTCTTTCAGGGTACCCCTTTTGTTGGTTGGACACCCACCCATTCTGGGGTGTACCTGGCCCGCAAAATGCCAACTGAAACTGGGGAAAAAGGCGAACCAACATTTGGGGGTGGATTCCCCTTGGGTCCAAGTACCCCTTTGTGTAGCCTTTTGTCGGTTGGTTTAAACAGAAACCAAAAGGAACACGTTGCCATTTTTGGGGGGTCCTCCCAAAGACACACCATGGACAAATAACGACCATGACGTTTCATGCGTCAAGTGGGCACTTCCCATGGGCTGGAAAAAAAACAAAAAAAAAAAAAAAAAAACGTCCCATGCGGAAATGGCCAATTCGCCCTGTTGGACAACCATTTCCCACAACCACCATTTGGGTCGTTATAATTCACCCAGAAACATGGAATGCAGACATGGAGAAATGCCAAATGGAAACATGCCATGAAAAGCAAAGATAGGCCTATACAAGGGAAACCATGCCATTAAGTCTTCACTTAACACATCAAATGGAAAGACAGGAAAAGAACGAAACGCATACACTACTTGGTCAGGAACACAAGGCGCAAGAATCCCAGTCTCAAGTCGTGAAGAATCCCAACGGCGCTGAAATGGCTTCGTGTTTCACAGGAATCAATGGTCTGCTTAGGAGAGATACATTCATCCTAGCCATCCGGTTCCTTTGGTTCGGCTTTCAGTTGGTTTAGCTTCCATTTGCTCAAGCCTGGAAAGAATAAAGCATACCCTACTCCAAGTACCCGCCTTTTTCAGGGTATCATGTCGACCCTCTACTAAACAAGGAGGTATTTACCATGGAAAACCCGGGTTTCCCAAAAGTAGCCTGAAAAAAACGGGTATTTTGAGTAGGGGGTATTTCCAGTAGTGATAGACTCCCTTTAAAACCGACAGGGGGACATAAACATATTCTGAAGCAAATGGAAGGTCACCCACTTCTTTTCCACAAAATCGCAGGGCGAGAACCGATACGATCCGATCCCCTCGCCTCGGCTTCCACCAAGCCTTTAGGCCTGGACAAAATCGGCTTGGGCCGGTTGCGTCCTACGATCATATGTTTTCTTGGCCGGGAAACACATGCAGAGTTCACAAGTTGATCAATCTGTTTAGGGCCCCAACAGGGCCATGTGTAGCTTTTCCCGTTTAGTGGTGAAAGTCATATTCTGATTTTTTGGTTTCTTTAATGGTCCGCATATGTAAAGGACCTATTGATCAATCCTTAGGCTGACATGTGCTGGTTCGGGGCCTTTTGAAGGGCCCGAAGCTAGGCAATGGTATAGAGTAACGTCCCCAGTGGGATGGAACGACCACAACAACGTCTTCCAAACGAGCTGTCAGTGGCGTGGGTCAACGCACCTGGTCATCAAGCAATTCCCTGCGACGAGGAGAGAGAAACGACCCAAATCACCGATGCCACTGAGCCATATCTGCTCTCCACTGGGGCGTGGGGCAGCCAACTATTCTTCATCAAAGGATCAAAACCTTGATGTCAAGAAAGTTATTGCCTTCAAGAAGGGTGGCCACTTTATAATAGGCGGATCATGGGATCTAGCTAAACTGGACAAATTGCAGCCCGGGGCGCAGCCACAGCCATGGTCACAAACCCTTCTCTGGTGGTCCCTGAACATGGCTGCTGAGAAAATTCACGGGGGGGTTCTTAACAATCCCTGCCTAAAGGGTGTGTTGTGACCATGGCGCACATCATACAAAGCACCATCAACCTCGCCAGGGATGCTGGTCGTGGCCACGGGACAAGGAGTAGAGCGCCAGCCAAGCCTGCCAGGAAAGGTCGCAAAGCCTGAATGTACATATATACACACATCTAAATATATACACATACTATACTCGCATCATTAGATATGCCCATATGGATTGCCCCCATGATTGATACCTAAAGTGACGGCTGGCACACAAGCCACATGCGGGAACTGATTCTGTCACAAACAGCTTTCCAATTCAGGTCTTAAGGAGACTGGCTGCAAACCTTGACTGGTTCCAGCCGGCATGGCAAGCAGAGCTCGAAGCCACCGTTGGGAGCGCCAACGAGCTTGGGCTAACACGGGCGCATGCTAAGCCTCCATGATGCGAATTAATACGGTTACCATGGTTACCCAGTTCCTGAGTCAGGATGGCTCCCGTCCATAGTTACCTTCTTGGGGCTCCCCATTAGTTTACCATTCGCAAAGTAAGCCTTTCAGCAGATCAAAAAGAACCCAATTTGGAAAGATGCTACAAACAGATCTAACATAGTTTCACTTCGTTTCCCAAGTTTCTGACTTTGACGCCACAATTCGAGCCCCTTGGAAAACAAACAGGGAACCCTTTTTCTTGGTACTTGGCTTTCAAAACAGAACCCCCCGCCCAAAAACAGGCAAACAAAGGGCCTGGGGCTTTGGGTCATGTTCCTCACCTTCTGGGTAGTTGCTGAAAACAAACAAAAGAAGAAGGACAAAAGGGCCGGGGGTGGGTGGGTGGGTTACCACTGGGCGTTCCTTTTTTGGGCGAGCCACCTCTGTGAAGGAGCGGCAGCGCAGGAGCGCCTGCACCGTCAACAGCCTCAGCAAATCCGATGGCGAAAAAGCGCGCCGAAGGAACGGCTGGAGGGGTTCCAAAAATGTACGCACTTCTTGAGTGGATTGGTAAATACAACAAGCTCTTTGTTTAATATAGTCTTCCGTAAAAGTACAAAGTCCAGCACCTCTTGTGTGTGAATTACTCTTGGGACACGGCACACTCTTTTTTAACTCGTAGGGTCCTCACAGCAGACAGCTGGCCTGCTGCTGACTGCCTGACTGCATCTCACCGAAAGACCAACCCCACAAAGGATACCCTCAGAAAATAAAACACCAAGGGGGGCTGGACAATTGACACAAGACGCCATCACCTTTTGGGTTTCCTTTCATTTTCAATCTTGCGGGCGATGTATCATTCAGGGGCCTGGAGCAAAAATCGATATCTCGTTTTGGCGTCCTCGGGCGGAATTACACGCTCCGGGCTGTTTCGCACGCAAAGCCGATAGGCAACCAACCCAGTTCCATCCGCCCTAGCAAAAGAACCGAAAGGAACATCGCTGGTTACCTGTTATACTAAGCCGGATGTTGGGGAAGCTGGAAGGAACTCAAAGGGCGTTGCCCCCTTTCGGACTAAAAAAGCTCACAGCTTGGCGATACCTGCGGTTTTTCCTGTTTTTACGACCCAAGGGAATTCTATGAAAGGAGTCTTCAAGAGCCCAGAACCCTGGAATCGGCCCAGTGGCAACCAAGGTGAGTCCAAAAAAAGAGACTGGATTTTGATAGGTGAATGATTCGCACGCGAACACCCGCGCCGATGTTGAAGGAACAAACCTTAGGACATGTGACGGGAATCCATAGCCCATCTCTTATCACTTCGAGTTGGTGCTTTTTGGATTGTTGATGAACCAAGTCGCTAAGTGAATTAGCCCATCTGATGCATACCTAGAACACCCGGAGCGGAGAATTTCTGCTTCTTGCCGTAACTACAGAACTTTTAGTTGTTTCCATCAAAAGTCGCCTTTTCCTTCAAAAAGCGCCTTTGGGACACGTGCCATACCAACGGATAGGCAACAATGCCTTTACGTCGCGAAACAAACGCCGTTGTGTCGGGGAAAAACCGCCTCCGCCAGTTTGTTGCATACATCCAAAATGACAAGATTCAGGCAAATCGCTTCAAGGCAAAAATATGATGACCTTCCCTGAAAAGGCAGTTTTCCACGGAAAGGTGGAAAAAACGGACTTAGGAAGACCCAAATATGTGGAAGTATTGCCAAAGTCCACTGAGTTGTTCCATGTCATCTTGAGAACATTCACGCGCCTGATGTAGCAATTGCAAACAGAAAATGACATAAAGCTCCACTTCCAAACGGGTGTGGCTCCAAATTAAACAGGAGGGGTTACGCAGGGTTTGGTCCATGTTTCCACTTACCAGGGTTCCATTTTGGTCCGGTTTTTTGAGCCACAGCCAAATCTCGCTGTCTGTCTGACCCAGGCCAGCCACGCAGCAATCTAAGACAAGCGCCGACCCTTGGCAGCAAGCGCTGCATTCCTGCACAAGCTGAGTATAGCCGTTGGGACCCATAGGTCTCCAAATGGAAAGCTTGAGATTGACATAGCCATTGGTGCATGCTTTGTAAGGAGGAAACGTTTAAGACCTGGATAGTTCTAGGGGTTGATTCCTTTTCCATTCTTTTCAACCATCGTTTGTTTTTTTGAACCAGCTGTTTCCCCTGGTTCTGGACGGCTTTCTGGAAAGATTCGGATCCCTGGGTTCAGAATGGAAATGGAAGTGTCCCCTAGAATAGTCGCCCAATGGTTTAGCTGCAGCTGAAGCAGAAATTCGCCTAAATGGCCATGGGTCAAAATCCAAATCGGTTATCCAACCACTAAAATAGGTTCTACAATGAGAGGTGACTTCTCCATTGGTTTTGAAGCATGGCCACATATCCAGCTGCCCTTGGCTCAAACAACTGTCCCAGGAAGCCTGTGATGGCAAAACATGAAGCCTCAGAAATGGGTAATCCCCCAAAATGGGATCCCGTTGAACGGTTTGGACCACCACAGCCAAATTCCGTTGCTCATCTCTGGCATCTCCTTGCCCCAGCACCTTGCGCAAGCTGCCGGCAACTTCTTTGCTCGTATTCACCCGAGCGGATTGGCAAAACAGGTCCAAAGTGTTGTTTACCACGCAAATGGTCCAAGCCAAAAGAGTATCAAGTCCATGAACTCAGCTGCAAATACTTTAGAGCCCCCCCCAAAAAAAAACAGGCGCATCATTCCTAGGTCCTCCAGTAGGGAGGTTAGAATAAGGGTACCAACTTTCTTCTGTAGTCTACTTTAGTAGGGGAACCCTCCCAAAAAGGGTAAAACAGAGCTCCCTATATTTCCCCTCAAAACATCAGCTTTATGAAGCGAGGCTCACCTTAAATGGGCAAAAAAGGTGATGTTCAAATGCACCAAAAAGGGAAATATAGGGACCCCTGTAAAAGGGCACTACCGGAACACCTAGATTCGCAGCGGCCGTGTCCTGCACACATCGGTAGCGATGTAATTGTAGAGGGCGCAGATGGGCAAGCAGCGTGCTGGCTGGTAGTCCATTACCTCACCAAAAAGGTCGAAACAGTGATGGAAGCAAGCCAGTGGCAAAATGGCGATGGGTCAAAATTGAAGTACTAGGATATAGACCGCAGGTCTTTTAGTCAACTGGTTTCCATTTTCCAGGGCAACCCATTTTGAGATGTTTTGACCACCCAAATCAGCTGCTCCAGAATCCAAACGCCCAAACGGGAAGAAAACGTGGCCTCTGCAAAAAAAGAGAAAAGTCGACCGATGGTCTACGCTTGGGCCGGTGTGGCTCACATCAGCGTGGCAAGCCTTGTAACAGAAGCAATCAGGCTGTGTCGCTTTTGGAGTTGGTACTTAAAGAGAAAGCCACCATTTTGTGGCTAGAGAAAAGTCGACTCGTTTTTTGTGGCCTTTTTCAGGTGGCTTTAAAGGAAATCAAAGAGAAAGCCACCATTTTGTGGGTCCAACCTTAAAGAAACGCACTCTCATCTGGCCATGGGTCACAATCCCGTACCCCCAGTGAACATCCCAATCCAACCACTAAAATAGACCAAACAAATGGGTCGTGAATTCACCAATCCCCCAAATTTTGATCCAAAACGGTTTTGACAACCACAGCCACCTCTACTACACCCCCATCTCTACAGTAATGCTGACCCCAAAATAATCAACCCCCCCAAAAAAATAATATGGTTGTGTGTCCCTGAGCGGGGAATCAGACCACGTTCAGAGAAGGGAACCCCCATTCATCTCTCAGGTTCCGGCCATGAAGGTGTTCAGGAAGAAGCCCAAGGCATTCAGAAAGTTACTGCCGTCCACGCCTGAATCAGCCGTGCAGCGGGGCTGACGTGAAGCTGCAGTCGGGTCCTTCCACGAGGGACACGTAGCAAAAGACTCTAAACATTGGCGTGTGTTGTTTTAGGTTGGACCCCCAAGATTGTGGTTGTCCTTTTGGTTCTCATAACCAACCACAAAACATCGGTACCCCCAAGAAAAGGACACACCCATTTGGGCTTGTGCAGGCCAAATGGTGGACACCGGCATATAATTCGCGCGAAATCCATCCAGGTGCGCGGCCGCCGTATACGCTGCTTGGCGGCATGATCATCCTGCATGGCCAAGATTCCCTGCTGGTTTGGCCATGGGTCAAAACTGGGCTGCCCTCAGATCCCCCGCTAAAAGCTTAACTTTTAGCTACTGAGCTACTCATCGCCAAGTCATGGCCATGTGTTTGAATGGCTGGTGTGTGTCTCTGTGTTTGGTGCACAGTCGTGTCACGCCACTGTACCTGCTTGTCGAGCTAATATCGAGCTTTGAAAAGCATGGCGCAAACACCTACTGCTTGAAGCCCGGCCCCTGCATTTCCATGAGCTCGCCGGACCGCTTTTGGGGTCAAGGCGCATCAGCTGCAAACCCACGGTGCGTCCTTGTCTCCCGCAAGCCGAAGAAGATCTCGCGGAGACGGAACCTAAGGTCGCTCGGGGCGCAGAAACGGAAGACACATAGGAAAATAGATGGCCCTGGTAGATGATTGAACCACCACCAGGGCCCTCTATTTTTCAACCAACCAAATTGCCCACCTATGGGAACACAGCTCCAGCAAAGGGAACTGGGCTCCCTACCGGTCGGACCTAAACAAATTGTCTAGTGTTCCCTTGCCTTTGATGAGCACGCCGTCGGCTGAGGGGGCAATGGACATGCAAACAGCAAGCAGTGCCAACAAGAGCTGAGATGACACAACCAACTGCATACCATGTCCTTACAGCACTCCGGCAATTGTATCAACCCCTAGCTCAAATCACCAGCTAGTAGACCAACACGATTTTGAAAATCTAAACCATGGGGGTCTAACCCAACCCAATGCAGTGTTTCTTGCAAACAAATAAGCCAACAGTGGAACCCCCTGAAACCCAATCTCCAACCTTTTAGCTTGGGGAGAAAGAAGGTAACCATATGTGTTTTGGTTTTGGAGTGCCACACAACCCCAATTCTACGTATTTGTGCCCCTCATCACCCGGTACAACCCCCGCGAAGTCGCAAAAGTTCGCGCAGCGCCGCGATCCGGGATCCCGGCCGCGCGAACTGCTCACGCCGCGAGGGGTTGGGCAGCGAGGTGGTGAGGATCGCCTCGAGTAACTGAGTTGGTGGGGCGGGGTGAGGCGGGGGGGTGGGGGGCGGGGGGGTGGGGGTCGGGGTGGGGTGGGGTTGACAGGTTTGAAGTTTTACTGTGAACCAGATTGCTTGAACAGAATCAACCTACAACTCACATTCTTCGTTACAGAAGCTTGCCAACTCCAAGGATGGAAAACGTGTTGTTCAACACTATGTGGGCGTGGCTCAAAATTAAACAGGAGGGGTTACGCAGGTGTTGGTCCATGTTACCACTTGCCAGGGTTCCATTTTGGTACCGGTTTTTTGAGCCACAGCCATATGCCTCAAGGAACGCAGAAATTACGTTGAAGCAGTGGGCCCTGGAACGCTAAAATAGATCGAGTCTCAGGATTGATCTCCCCACTCCGATCCACTTGTGCACCACCAACCAGCGAATCCTATTTATCCAGCCGTCAAACACAAAAGCATCCAAAAGGGCTGCTGCTCTGCTGCCAATTTACATGCAACATATTCAGACCCCCCCCAAAAAAACGACCTCCACGTGTCCTTATTCCCTCAGGCCTGAGGGGCCTGTATCTGTTCTGGGGACCTCCTCTTCTTGCGGTTCCATGTAAATTTACGCGAACGGGTACACATTTGAAGCCGGGCCGTTCACCCCCCCAAGAAAAGAAAAATACAAAACGGCCGTCTGTCTATGCGTTTCCATAAAACGAAATGAGCAACACGGACTAACAAAGCCCTGGTTGATTTTGATTGGGGGTGCATCACTGGAGGAACACCCGCCCTAACTCGACAGGTTTCAAAAATTCAGGTCAACATTGCATCTCTTTCACCGGTGCTCTGTTTCTTTGAGCATGGAGCATCCCATATCCAAACACGGGGTTCGATAGACCCACCTCTTGGGGAGTGCTTGAACGAAACTTGGCAGACGATCGAATGAAGGAATTCCAGGGGTTTGATTAAACCTCCAAATAGATTCAAAGTGTATCTAGCTTGCTGGTTCTCAGTCGGACATGAACTCAACAGGGGTGAGGGAATGGACCTGGGGATTCCGGGATTCCCTTAAAAGGAAACCACGAGGGATGCCTCAGGGGGATGTTGCTATCCCTGCCTCAATGATGCTGGACGCAAACAGGGCCGCGTTCAGGTGCGCCATCATGTCCTGCCAGCGACAGATGGCGCGTCGGCGACTGGCCTGCGGTTGCAACTGAACTTGACAAGTGAAACCTGGTTCTGGATCTTTGTTTTGAAGTAGGTGGTGGTAGCTTGCGAGTTGCTTCTCGGCATCGGGAGCCAGTTCTTCGGTCATTACACCAGTGTGCTGACCTCCGAAACCACAAAAAAAACACAAGTGGGAGCTGAGCTGGAATGTCTTCCACCAGCAAACGGGGCTTGAGTTGGACCGAAGGCGCCAGAAAACGGCTGGTCATTTTCGGAAAGACGTGCGGTTTGGGCACCTTCTCTCGCTGCCGCTGAGACGCATCAGCGCTTCGGCCGGGACATGGCCAGCCAGCGTTATGTTGAATAGACTTCGTTTCATAGGAATTATTGCAGTTGCTATTTTGCATTTGAACATTATACAGGAATTCATTGCCAAGGAGGAAATCAATTAGACATTAAACTATAGTCGAATAGGGAAAGATACGTTGGCCGTTTCTTCCAATGTGTCTGCCTTTAAAAAAGAAAACAAAAAAGCAAAAAACAACTAGAGACTGAAAGCAACTCGAGATAACACAAATAAACAACTACTAAACTCGAGCAAACAAAACATGACAAACAAAAACAACCAACAATACAAGCGAACCTCCAGAAACCCACAAAAAACACAAGTTCGAGAAATCCCAAACAACAAAAATACTCGAGCAACCTAACACCGGTTTCCAGAAGTCTTTCAACATGAGCTGTTTTCCCTGTTGTCTCCCAGTCATGGTTGCATTGGTTGGCGTGCTGGAGTTGTTTGGGTGCATGGAGTAGCGGTTTGCGCTGGGCTTGTCAGATTCCGTCCCCTGCATTAGTTTGAGCTTGGCAAACCAGCGTGAATTACGGGAGCACTGCAAGCCTTCCAGGCATTTCTGTTCTGCTCACTTCCCAAGTTGACTGGCCAAAAAAAGTTTGAACTTTTTATTTACCACTAAAATTTGTCTTTCCAAAAAGTTTAAAGTCCACCAACTCAGGAAGTGAGTCTGGTTGTTTCATGGTGTCCTTTTGAAGATCCCTTTAGGCCATTCACGAAGGAACTGTTCGCCCCTGGCGTGCGATCCTTGTCACTGGAGCATCCAGCGATCCCCAAGGGCCACTGTTGCCCCCCAATGGCAACTCCTGCGAAATCCCA
Source organism: Effrenium voratum (assembly GCA_963377175.1). Taxonomy (NCBI): domain Eukaryota; class Dinophyceae; order Suessiales; family Symbiodiniaceae; genus Effrenium; species Effrenium voratum. Next base: position 363,130 of record CAUJNA010003500.1, on the reverse strand, counting down.
AAGTGCCCACTGTTGGACTTCAATAATCTCAGACATCGAATCGAAAAACTGACCAAGCTGGCAGGTAGGCAACTGCGACAGCGTTTCATGGCGTCGCTTTCATTCATAGGAATCAAAGCCCGTATCAAAATGGTTGACCCAGAACCATGCTTCAGGAAATCTGTCCCTTACTAACCTTCATCTAGCCGGGTTTTGGGGGGTCGCGGAGCCCCCGAAGAGCTTCGATTTCGAGGCTCGAGGCGACGAAATCGAACCTACCCCTCTCCCGTTTCCACGCCTTGGGGCGAGTCAGGCGTGCATGCTTGGCCAGAAGGACCACCTCGGACAGAAACACGGATCAGACCATCTGACGTGCTGGGAGAAACCGAGCGGCCAAAAGGGTCAAATGTACAGGACCAAGCAAGCATGCATGCGATCAGAGTTTGACTGCGCAGTCTGGCAACCAGAAGGGGTTATGCATGTTTTGGTCCATGTTTCCACTTACCAGGGTTCCATTTTGGTCACGGTTTTGTGAGCCACAGCCGAATCGAGGTGGGGGAGACCATGGGGGTCAGGACAGAAATTTGTGTGTTCACGCTGTCAGGACTCCGCTTGGAACCAGCCTGAAACCAACTAGGGGTCCCATTCACGCTGTGACTTCTGATTTCTCCTCCGAAAGGGTCCCGGCCCCTCGCCAAATAAAGGAGCATTGACAGGGTAAGAGAGGGGATTGGGGCGGATTTCTATGCGCCTAGCTTTTGTTAACTCGCTTGCCCAAATGAGAATAAAATTCTAGGTCCTCCAGATTTGAGAGGTTAGAATAAGTTGGTACCCGATTTGTTTTTCGGTTTTGTCTATTTTAGTAGGGGAACCCTCCCAAAAAACAAGGGGTGAAAAAGGGCACTACTGGGGGACCTAGAAAGGTTCACCTTTTGGAACCTTGACGAAATATGGACCAAATCAGGGAAACCAAAACCTGACACGGTTGGCTTTGGACAAGTGAGTTAAGCGCAGTGAAACGACCAGAGGTGTTGGCTGAGGCCACATAGGATTCTAGGCGCCTTCGCATGTTGTGCGTGCGGGCCACACGTCCTAGGGTGCTTTGATTGCTTAAGGCTTAGTCTTGCTTCTTCTGTCTGACAATACCTGAGACCTGACAATGTCGCCACCAATTTTCGAGGGACGACCCTTTGGTAAACATTCCTTGGGGATAAACGCCACCAACCATGTTTCACCTTACACCTAAGATCGGTGGTTTGGGTTGGTGACTTGGACGCTCGGGCGTACCCTCCCCATTTCTCTTCAGAAGGAGCTGGTGGGGTTCAAACCGAACCAATCGAAACCAATCCGAACCAATCCGAACCAATCCAAAATAATCCAAACCACCAGCACAGGGGAAATTACCTGAAACTGTTGGAAGATGTTCCCCAATGCCCAAAATTCATCGCCACCACTCGAGCCATGGTCTTGGGAAGCCCCAGCGCTCAGCAGCAGAATCTCCACCCGTGCCGAGTCCTGACGACGAATCACTCGATCACCGTGTGTTGTTTTATCACTTGCTTGCTGGTGCGATTGGCAGGGAATTTGAGATGGAATGACCCCTACAAACCATCCCCTACGGCTTCCTTTAAAAAAATCCCCGGGCTCATTCCCTTCCCTGCCTATCGCACCAGCTTCACTGCCAAGGTGCGACCAATGTCTTTAGGTCCAGGAAATCCCCCCTTCCATGGACGCCCATGGGTCTTCCCATTTGGGACATCGGCTTCGAGCCCCATTTGGAGACGTTTTTTTGGATTCCCCCAAAACAATCCAAACAAGCCACAGGGGCTCGCGGGTCCATGGCTAAGACTGAAAAGCTACTGGGATACTGTGGATGGACGAATCCTGCACCACCTAAGAAACCCTGGAATGATGATTCCCATACAAATACCAACAAACAATGGTTTTTTCTGGTTTCAAAGTGGTGCAGGATTTTGTCTATCCACAGTATGTCACAAATCCCTCTCATCCCAAAGTCTTTACGCCGAAACGTCCAATCAAAAAGTCTAAAAGCCTACTAGGTCCTCCAGTGGAGAGGTTATAATAAGGGTGCCAACTTTTTTCCTGTAGTGCATTTTTGTAGGGGAACCCTCCCCCAAAACAAGGGTGAGAAAGGGCACTACTGGGGGACCTAGCCTAACAATCCAAAAGATCCAAACACCCAAAAGCCCCCAAAAAACGTCGAAAACACTAAATATAACCTTCCGCATGCCTGGGAACCGGCATACGCAAAGGGGGAAACAAAAAAACGGGGGAGGAAACGGAACTTTACGCTGCTATCGGCTCGCTCGGCGCTTGATCGGCTCTCCTGAGGAGAGCTCAAGGACGCCTCCATGCACTTGGTGGAGTTCTTGATGGCGTAGGGGAACTGGAAGACCTCTCCGTTGCCAAGCTGCTTTAATCCTTTTGGCTATTTCGAACGCGATACAGGCTAATAATCGTATATCATAGGTCACCAAACAAGTAAAGTATGTATCTTTTCAAATGTAGGCTTTACTATCTTGAAAGTAGTTTCTATGATGGTTATACAGGTTCTTTTGTGGCTTCGCGGCTTTACATTTATGAAAACGGGTAGAGCCATCTGTGCTCAAGTGGCCAATGACTTGTTTTGCGCTGCTCAATGACGTAGAAACGAGGACCCGAAACCACTGTCAAAGTGCCTTTTTGGTAGATGGATCACAACTTCTTTTTGTAGGAGCATTTGCATTCGGGCTGTCAGAGCCGGTGAATCCTTTTGCACTCCAGGCTTAGGATGTAAGCTCGGGACCAGCAACTGTTGGATTCAGAAACGCAAAGTTCGCCCCCACGCTTTTTCCAACATTCCAGGGTGCCTTCCCCTCCTTGTTTCCAGAAACCCTCCACAAACCCGGAAAACAAACGGCCGGTTTTTGGAAAGAACGATGGTTGAAAAGAATGGGGAATCAACCCCTAGAAACATGTTCGACAGCCATCAGCTTTAATTGCACCCTCGTGGTTTCCTTCGGAAACAAACAGGTGGTTGTTTGAACTGCTTTCGCCCAACGGCACAATCTGCCAAACACATCCAAGGCAAAGCTATCTATTCTCTGTATGGGTCTGTCTTCAAATTGGGGGACCCTTGCCAATCCAAAGTAGGATTCCTTCCGGGGATCTCGAAAACTGGCATTTGCGATCTGGGCAGCGGCAAGCCAACCAGCTAAAGCTACCGTAGCTCCCTGAGCAATCCAATGCTTGCATGAACGGAGTCTACCTAAAACCTTGGAAAAGGAACAAGACAGGAAGGCCGGCGCTCCAATGTATGATTGCGACTGTCCCTCCAAAAAGCCAGACTTGGGAAATTGAGGAAAACCCAAAAAGGACAAAACAAAACAAAAAGCCAAGTCGTTTTTTGTGTGCTGCCAAAACGGTCCCAAGAGTATGAACTCCCACAAACTCAGAAGGTGAGTCGTGGCGTAACCTTCTACAGGGGTCACTGGATGTCCCTAAAGTTTATCAATGTAGTGGGGGTGTCCCTTGAAACGATCGCCACTTTTGGATAGAACAAGGGAAATGGAGAAACCCTGCATGAATGCACCCGATATTGATAAATGCTACTGTTCAAGACTTCAAAGCTCCCAATACCAACATAGGATTAGCAAATGCTAGGCGAATTGTGGGTCAGCAAATTTAGCGCCAACCCCACCAGTTGCATTCGGGAACATGTCTGAACCCATGCCAGGCTTGACCAATAATGTTGACCCAGGATTATTAAGCCCGTCCCATTATTAGGGGGGTGTTCCCTCCAAAAGTGGTCTGACTCCCCACGAAAAGGGGACACCCCCCAATCAACCAGGGGTTCATTAATCCTCGCCCCTCTACTAAAAAAGGTTTGGTATTTACCACAGAAAATCGATCGGTTTTCCCAACAACTCCCTGAAAAAAGCGGGTATTTTGAGTAGGGCCGTAGGGGGAATCCCAGGCTGGACCAATATCATCGAGGAACCCTCCGGCGTACCCTTCTGTTTCTCAAGCTTCCCGGCAGTGTCCACAGCATCGCTCCAGGCATCCCTCGCCTCAGCTTCCGTTTTTCCGCTGACCACAAAGGCCGAAGAGTGGACGCCCCAATCAAACTCCAAGTCGGAAACTAGGGAAACCCATTTTTGGGAAGGTTCCTCAAAAGCACTCAGGGAAGTGAATGCACTGAGGCCCACAAAACGTGCACCGTTCTTGCGTTCTTGGGCCCCCCTCGATTTCTGAGAGCAGAGGGTCAACAGGTCGACCTGCATGAGGACACCCAAACGGAATTCTGAAACATGTCAACTCGTGGCGCAAACCCCGTAGGCAGACAAATGTTCACAAGTTGGATATCCGGCCCCGCACCAGGTCCGGGTCAAAACGGGTCTCGCATGGACCTCGCATGGACCTCGCATGGAACATAGATGTTTCTTCAACCCCTTGCGGCACGGAACTTTTGGACCGGAACAGAAAGGACCGACGTTTTTGTTTTTGTTTTTTTTGTTTGCATGGCACTTGGCAGTTGGGATCTTGATCCCTAGGGACGAGCCAACTGCCCAGGACTGTACCAGCTGAAACGGAACCGTTGCAATGAACTGCAAGGCCCCAGCGCCAGCGACATCGCCCTCAAGCCTTGGCTTCAAGGGAAGCACTGGCTGGACTCGTCGAATGCCATCGGCAATATGGCCATGGGTCAAAATCCAAAGCCCGTAGCCCCAGTTAAAACCATAATCCAACAACTAAAATAGGTTCTAAAATGGGTGGTGAATTCACCAATCCCCCAAAATGGGATACCATTGGTTTTGACCCATAGGCATATGTAAGCCCTCCTAGTTTCTTGTAGTCTACTTCATCTGGTACTTAGAGCCCTCCTAGTTTTCCCCAAACAGTCTGCAAGTGCCATCCTAACTCCTGTCAGCGTCCGTGATAGGGAGGGTAGCGGAAATTCTACTGTTGCTTCGGTTTCCCCTCAGTCTCCCTTAACAACGACCAAAAAGGGCATCCTCTTTAAAACCATTCGATAAACCTATACCTGGATCTCCTGGCACCAAAACACATTCAGGCGGAACATGCTGCGCTCAGAAAGGACCAACCACTGTGGCTTGCATGGCACTTGGGGATGGCTTTTGACAACACTGGGTGCGGGATGCAACTCCAGAATTGGTTTCTTCAGACCTGGGGTGACCCTCCTGGTGAAGAATACAACAACAGCACAAGTGAAGTTGGGAGCCATTGGACAGCGGAGTTTGTTGAGATGAAGTGGCCGGTGAAACACTGCTTTTGTGGGTCTTTGACTTGGGTTGGGGCACATTTCACGGCGAGTTCTGCAAGGGAGACAAAGCCAGGGAATTCTGTTTGGTGAGTTGAGGGCACTTGGGCGAGGGTCAACCACACCCCATTAAAAAAGGCATTGCTTCCGCTCTTGGAGGCTCAAATCGTTGAAAAATATGCTTTTTTCTTGCCCTCACTTTTCCAGGCCATCGTTGGGCGGCTGCGCCAAAGCAGGTTGCCCAACTCGTGCAACGCCTGCGACATTTTGGGCCAAGTGGCACCAGCGTGCTGTGGATGGACAAAATCCTAAACCAGTTGGTACTTGTAGGTGGATTCTCCGTTTGTCTCAGTATTCATAGGGTCTTGTCTATCCCAAGTGCTGGATTGTCCGGAAAGTCAATCCCATTTAGCCATGCACCACAAGAAACGCGAAGCCTCTGAACATGCAAACCACCAAGCTGTGGTGTGCACTGAAAGTGCGCTGGCAATTCTCAATAATTATCCTACTTGCACTTGAGGCTAGCAGGACTTGAACCTGCAACCTCCCCCACAAGAACAGGGGTCATTCATGCAAGTTCATTTATTGGGCTCTCTGCAAACAAAGCAAAGCAACTGAAAAGCGAACAACATGACAGCTTCTTAACTCGCAATTTCCACAGTCCCTGCCTCCACCACCAGGTTATTCATCTGCCGTTTGCGGAGCAACTCGACTGCCTGGACGCGCAGTGCAACCGACATACAAGATGATACATTTCCCGATTGATCAACCCCCATGTGCATGTCACTCCTGATTCATGCCCCCTACTCCAAATTCCCTCTTGTTTCAGGATATCATGTCGACCCTCTACTAAAAAAGGAGGTATTTACATGGAAGACCGATCGGTTTTCCCAACAATACCAAAAAGCGGGTATTTGGAGTAGGTGCACGGAAGGCAACGCGACACGCGGCTGGTTTCAGGTAGAGCGCTTCGGGAGGCGATCGGATCGGCCTTCCGATATGAGGACACCAGAGCGGAGGCGGCCAGCCTGAGGCGGCGAGACCATGCCTTTTGCTTTTTCGCCCCCTGGGAACATTAAATATATATATATATATGTGTGTCCAGTAGTGAAATTGATTCCCTTTAAAACCAACAGGGGAAAATAAACAAACATTCCCTTTGAGACCAGAAGGGTATCGGGTACCCTCCGAAAAGACACCTTGGATTTCCTCACTTTCCCTTACAGTGGTCACTGGATTTCCCTAAGTTGATCAACATAGTGGGAGCTTCCCTTTGAATCGATCGCCAATGGTGGAGGCTCCAACAAGGGAAATGGAGGAAACTGGACCAACTCTAAGACAGCAAGTTTTCCACCAACCCCAAATCCAGTTGTATTCACATTTCTGAACAAATACGTACTGGTCCGCGACCAAAACAAATACTAAACCATCAGCCAATACTAAACCGATACGAAACAAACTCGCAATTCAACACCAGCAGATTGCAATGTTGAATTCGGCCCGGACAGGGCGGACGTAGCGGGACTCGTACCAAAATGTACGCCCTTAAAAAAATAAAATTGCAAAAAATCGCTTCGGCCCCAGGCAGGAGTATCTCTACTCTTCGGGGAAGAGATGACTTTCCGGAACTGCCAGGGTTCCTTTTGGTGAAAAAGCAAGCGGATTCCCTCCAAAGAGACCAACCAATCCGCAGGAAAGAAACTCTCCAGGCCCCAACCTGAACAGAGCTGGAGAGGCAGGAGGGTGAGAGATCTGTGATGAGTTCCTGGACTTCATACTGGGTAAAGTTTTGGTGTACCTGGACCCTGAAATGTCCCTTAAGAATAGGTTCTTGCTATGGGGTGGATTCGCATTTTTGAGGGTAGTTTGAGGGTCCAGGTACAAACAGTTTAGACTCGCTTGGCCAACCCACTCAAGTGAGCCTAGGGGTCTTGGCGGTTTTGCCTCTGACTCTATCGGCTTCAACGTCTGATGGCTTCCCCTTGGAGTTGCCCGGCGAAGAAATGCTTCATGCAGGATGGAATCCCCCCGCAAGGGATCATTTGACCCCCGGCCCCCCCCAAAAAAAACATAAATAAATACACACACACAAGTGACACACTGGTCGCCTCACACGCTACTTTTCTCTCCAACACGATGTATGGCAGTCAAAGAATTGGGCTAGAGGTGAAGATCTAGGAATTTATATGTTGTCCGCAAACGAAACGCAAGGAGATTGTTCCCGCACCATGCTATTGGGTTCCATGCTATGCAGGAAGCAAGTCCATAGAGATGCTCCTGTCTCATTTGCTGGGCACCCACATGGCTATGGGTCAAAATCCAAAGCCCGTAGCCCCAGTTAAAGCCATCCCAATCCAACCACTAAAACAAAGCCTAAAATGGGTGGTGAATTCACCTACCAACCAAAATGGGATCCCATTGGTGTCACGGCCACATGTCTCAAGTGTCTCGGGGGTCATGTTGCAGTGTCACAGTTGTCAAACTTGGTTGACGTTGACGGGGAGCAACAAAAATAGATTTTAGCAGTTAAGTGGTTGGATTTCCCACTAAACCACAATAAGCAAAAATGTAAAATGTTTCCCAACAACAACCATGCAAAGGTTGAAACAAACCCCTGTAACCTCCAAATACCCGGCCTTTTTTCAGGGTATCATGTCAACCCTCTACTAAAAAAGGAGGTATTTACCATGAAAAGCCAGGTGCTCCCGAAAATACCCTGAAAAAGGCGGGTATTTTGAGTTGGAGGGAACATATCACATATTTCATCAATTGCTGATTTCGGGATGACACGGAACACGGAATACTGCATGGGGCTCACATAGCAGTCGATGGATGCATTCTCAGCTTTGCTGGCCAGGACTTTTCGACTCCTCCTGACCCTGGCCAGAAGCAGGCTCAGACACAGCCGCATCCAGCTCCGGAGAAACCAAAAAGCTGCATGCCCTCCTGCGAGTCTTCCTGCTTGCGTTGTTTTTGGCCGCGTTCCTCGTCTCTGCTCATCGAATTTCTTCGATGGTGACCCATGCGCGCTTGCTTTTGGCAAACTGGTGCACCTGTGGCCAAGCACAGGTGTCCTTTTAGGGGAAATTGACGGGTTTCCCTGGTAGATGATTGAACCACCAGGTAAACCAGGGAAACCCATCAATTATTTTAGCAAAACATCCAAAAAGGACACCTATGTGGCCACGGTTCTGAATCGAAGTTTCTGAATCGCGGCAAGTTTCTGAATCGGATTTTGTTGGGGCTCACATAGCAGATTTCATAAACCATCTTCTGACCATACTTCTCCTTGTTGCAATCCGCCATTTTCGGGAGCTTTGGTATTTGCAACCGTCCAAGGGCCAACTTACCCCAAATGGACATGCCCCACCTCTAGGCCTGTAAGAATGGGGATTTTGGGGCGTGTTTCCCGTACAACCCGCGCAATATCAACTAATGCGGGGTATGTCCATTTGGGGTATGACGAGCGGCCCTCAGAAACCGCCAAGCGCGTCTTGAAGAATTTCTGTCTGGGACTTTCAGGTGGCATCCTGGAAGCCAATCACTGCTTCAGCAAATCCAACGAAAGCTTCAGGCGTGCGCTCCGAAAATTGGACCAGGGCCCCGTGTGATGCAAGCGCGCTTAAAGCCACGTGGGCCCATCACCAGCTGCCCATAAGCTCACACGAACATGCGCTCAATCAGGACCAAGAGGTCGCCTTTTAGAGGAATCTGATCTTTTAACCGTCAAGGTGCTATGTTAGTGGGAGGGAGGGTAAATCTGCGAATCTTTCAATCAACGTCAAGATAGGGATCAGCGCGCCTCAGCGCCCTCTCCTGGCCCTTGTCCTTGCCCGTCTGGCGTTGGATTTGGATGCTGAACCTGAGGCAGGGTCATTTCAACACCCGACTGGAACATCCAAAGAGGGAAAAGGAGGAACCCCGACAAAAAAGGCCAGAAACCAACAAAACTTCTTGTGATGCAGGAGCCCTGCCTCAGTCTTACATTGTCAGCCAGTTGGTTCTGGCATGCTTGTAGAGGTTTTTAACGCTTACCAGAACCCCATGGTACATGCTCTGGAAACGCAGTAGAACCATTCGCTCAAGTGGCGGATGGGCGTTTGGGGCACTGCTCACCTTGAAGAAGGCTTAACTTGGACTCTCTTGGCCACCGGCGCTTCGCGGTCGTGCAAAAACTCCGCCAGCAGCAAGCGACTCTTGCGCAACCTCGCACGAGTCAAACGACCCAGACGCAACAAAAAGAGCCATAGCACAAGATCTTTGACACAAGAGGCAGAGACCGCCCAGCACCGATAGAAGCGAGATATCGATCCAGCCTCAACACTCCAACGAAAGTTAAAGCACCCGCAGAAAACGAAACACCCAGCCAGGATTTTTTGTTACCTGCGTGCCGAGTTCCAAGCGGCCTACTTACCCGCAGACTCGCCGAAACCTTGGGATCCCCCGAATACTGTGGATGGTTGCGAAATCCATTCCGCATCACCGAAGAGGCCCTGGAATGATTCGATTCCCCAATGTAAGTACCAACGAACACTGGCTTCAACCATGGCTTTAAAGTGGTGCGAACGGATTTCGTCCATCCACAGTAGTAAGTATGCCCCGTTTTTCCCCAACAGCTGAAAGCTTTGGGGTCTCAGCCCAGATAGGCTCCGGGGTGGTCCGGGGCAGCCCTGAGGTAAGGTTCCACCAGGGTTCCACCAGGGTTCCACCAGGGTTCCACCAGGGTTCCACCAAGGTTCCACGAGGTTCTACAAGGGCGGGGTGGTGCGAGCACTAAAAAAAAGCACCGCATGCTGTTGGGGGATATCACCTGAGCTTATTCTGTCCATTTTAGTAGGGGAACCCTCCCAACCAAAAAAAAAGGTTAAAAAGCACCAATCGCTGGGGGACCTAGTCACATATGGGTGCACATGTCTTTTTATGTTTTGACTGCCGCTCCGCGAAGTTGCAAGCCGCTGCCACCTTCAGCTTCAAGCGATCTTCTCAATGCCAGGAAAAGCTGAAAAGGAAACCAACCACCAGGGGTCTCACAGCCAGAGCGCAAGCGTTGGCCGTGTCCAATACCGGTCTTTGCCATCAACCTCAAAGGACACCGGACCAGACCGGCTCACCACTCAAAGTTAAGTTGGTTTGCAAAGTTTATTTGATGTTATCGTTCTTAAACAAATAAGAAAGAACAAGACAAACAAGGCAACAGGTGAAACAATTTCCCTGCAATGGCCATGCTTCCCTACAAACAGCTTCGGGGCTGCCCTCAGATCCCCCGCTAAAAGTTCAACTTTTCGTGGGTGAAATTCGGAAACTGCCACTAGACCACATTCAAAGCTACAAGGCCAAGTTGAACCGGATGGATGATCGGAGCCACCAAGGGGACACTTTTCTTGGTGGGAACGCCATGGGGAGCCTACAAGAAGCTGATCTTGGAGCCCTAGATGTGCCATGTTCGGGATGCTTCCCTACAACAAGAGCTCCGGCAGGTCGGGCGCAAGAGCTCTCGGTCTGGGCTCCGGCTGCTCTGCCGCCGCAGGCACGGCCTTGCCCAGCAGGGAGTGAAGGTCCTCTCAATTCTGAAAGGGCCGCGGGTCTGGCGCAATATGTGAAGGGGGAAAAACTGGAAATGTATGGCTAGGTCCTCCAGATTTGAGAGGCTAGATTTTTTGGGTAACCGTTGTTTTTCTTGTTTGTCTATTTTAGTGTGGAACCCTCCCCAAAAAAAGGGTAAAAGGGCACTGCTGGAGGACCTAGATGGGGTCCCTTTTGTGCAGCATCATGGAACAATGCAATCCAACACATTGACGTGATGCCAGGGGCATGCTCTTTCTCTATTGACTTTTGCTGCAACAAGACGTTCGTTTTCAAGAACTGGGCCTCGGATCCTTGGAGCATGTATATAGATAATTACATATATGTATATGTTTACAAGCTGGGACCCTGGTTGGGAACGGCTTGGCGCAAAAGCATGAGACCGTTGAGGGCACGGTACCAAACGAAACTCCGCAAAGCTCTCGGCACTCCCATCCTCCATCGCTTTGAGCAGCATCCTGGGTGACCGTGGTGCGAAAACGAGTTGCCCCTCGAAATGGTTGGCTTGCTTGTGGCTTTGAACTCCATTTCTGGGATCCTGCAGTTTTCACTCGGCGTCTCTCTCTTCTTGACTCCTGCGTAAGTGTGAAACTGCGGTGCCAGTTAGCACTGCAATAGGTAGCCAAAGGACAAATCAACATTGCCAAGAACCGGGAAAAGTTCCTGGTTTCCAGCTGCAGTAAGCGGGACCTGAATCTGTTTCCTGTGTAAAGAGGCAAGGACCTATCCAACCGTTGTGAGGGCGTCGCCAATGGACAGGCATGCATGCCCTCAGCCTATGAACTCTCCCGTTTTCATGAGCTACTTCGCCGACTTGCATGGGCAATTGTTGCAAAACCCGTACTTGCTGCGGTATCTTGGTGCTGCATGTATCCTATGATGTCCCCTTTGCCGCAGTAGATGGCTGCAATATGCAAAGTGGAAGGCGTGGAAATATTATGGACATGGTAAGCATGCATCAACTGCTCCCAGTTGCAGAGGCATGCTTCTTTGCTGATCCACCTGTTTGTTACGCACACTTGGCACTCCCGTGTGCAAGGCCTTCAATTTTCTGTGCTTAAGTCTTGCCTAATTATGAAGGAGTGAAGCCGCTGCTTCGCGAGTATCTATCCTCTTGCCACTGCGTTGGCACTACACTCGACGGCATGGGACTACCGCGCTGTATCCGTTCTTATGTTTCGTTCTCGACTCAACATGCTCCAACAAGAGCCGGATCTCGTCCATCTTCCATGAGGAGCCGGTTTTTCGGAGCTCAACTTATAGCGTTCCGAGTTCATGGACACGAAATCTCTCCAGATTTGTCCCGTGCCGTCATTTCACATGGCGTGCAACACATGAGTGCGAAAGCAAGAAACGGTGCACTTGTACGGTCATGGAAGACATATCTACTGTTCACTGGCTTCGAGTTGCACAATGTTCTGCTTTCCTGCTTTGTCTTGTGACCCGCCTCCATCTCCATCAAAACAGCATCCTCAGGCCTATTGAGTCCAAACAAAACCTTGGCATCGTATAGTAAGAGTCTAGTCTCCCCAGTCGACACAATCATGCAAGGCGCAAAAACCCTCACGGATTTCTGGCCCAAATCATCCCCACTACCCCGCAAATGACCAGAACATCTCTTTTGGAGTGTGCTGCAATGCCCGCACTCGCCATATCGACCCATCTCGGCCATATGGCTGTGGGTCAAAACCAATGGGATCCCATTTTGGGGTAGGTGAATTCACCACCCATTTTAGAACCTATTTCAGTGGTTGGATTGGGATGGCTTTAACTGGGGGTACGATTTAGATTTTGACCCACAGCCATATCGACCCCCTGAGACCCAGGCGACCAAGAGCCGTGGTTCTGCTGCTGCCGCTTCTGGAAGCCATCGTAATACGCGGACCTGCCGCGTTTTCGTAAGGAACCCCAAGGCCAGTGGTGAGGCTTGCAGTCAACGTCAACAGCATGGTCTCACCTCAGATTTCACACGGGCGGGGTCGGGGTGAAAAAGGTGGGAGTCCACCTTGGAAGAAAGGGAAAAGGCTGGCTGTCAGGACCATGTCGCAAGGATGAGGTAGCAAAGCATGTTGGCCCCCGCGAATATCAATGTGCAGCAGAATCGCTTATGGTTAAGCCGTAAGGACAGGTCCAGTTGGGTACAAGTAGAGGCAGCCCCCAGTTTCCCTTCGCTTGTCCACGGAAAGGAACTGGTGCCAGCTACTTTCGCCCTAACCTAGGCCTCCAGTAGAGAGGTTAGAATAAGTTGGTACCAACTTTTTTTCTGTAGTCTATTCTAGTAGGGGAACCCCCAAAAAGGGTGAGAAAGGGCACTACTGGGGGACCTAGTAACTCAAACCAAGTACAGCTCTATGGATCGGGCCAAAATCTGGCATGGGCCACGGCAAAGCTCCTGAAATTTGGATGCAAATCACTCCTATCCAAAAATCTTCCGGGGCATTGGCTGCTTCTCCGACCAAAAAAGTGAAGAAACCATTTGGGGATGGTGATTATGATGTGTTATTTTTGGATTTCTTGTGCACACATTCTTCATGCATTTGATACACTACGCATGCCACCGCTTACATTTCCCCATGTACCTCTATCACTGTCAATTATGTTTATCCTTTCGAAGTATTTTATTTGTGTGGTTGTATTACCGAAAATTGGTTGTTAACACCATGAAAATCATTAGCAATATCACTGTCACATGATTATTACTGATACTATTACGAGTAAGACGGCTGTTATCATTATTATTGTTCTCGTTCTGTTCATTAGAATATATCATTACTCTTATTTTGTGGTAGTGGCGGTCATCCGTCATCCTCGTAGTACCATTACCATTATAATTATTACTATGATACGTACCCTTCCTCCCACTAACATGGCACCAGTGGGAGGGACCTGGAAGATCAGTTTCCTTTTGGAGGGACCCTATGTCAGGTGCCATGGCAACGTGGGAGAGAGTGTATCATGATGGTTAAAATATTTTACTGTTTCGTTGTGAATTCTCTCCTACCATTGCCGTCTCTCCTGGCGGACAGGTTTTCAGGTGTTCGAGCCGAAATTCGGGATGGCTGGAACATCGTCTTACCGGTTCCGGGGGGATATGTCAGAATCTCTCAACCCATAGGTGTCCTTTTGGTAAAATAGATGGGTTCTGGCTATCGGGGCATACGCCCAATCTAAACCAGTGGAACCCCAGCTCTTTCTAGATCCCAAGGACTCCTATGCCTCTTCCGACTTACCCTCAAGAAGGGGCTCAGCTCCCCAGACTTTTCTTGTGGCTCAAAACCCATGCCTTTCTTGGGGATGGTTACCACTCCACTGTTGACTGTTCACCTGGCTGTGGGTCAGAAAAAAAAAGGAAACCCCAAAATTGAACCTTGGTAAATGGAAACATGGACTTAAACCTGGCTGTGGGTCAAAAAAAAAAAAGGAAACCACAAAATTGAACCTTGGTAAATGGAAACATGGACTAAAAGCTGCGGTCCCCTAGTGGTTTAATTCTGACCCACACCCACCTAATAGCCACGCATCAAAACCAACCAATCAGGGGTTACCTGAATGACCCTCTCGCCCAATCTCCCGGGACTCGCCCAAGGCTTTTTCTAGCCGGGCGAGACTCGCGCTGGGCGAACTGTACAACCGCCGCGCCTTTTCGCCATCGAAAGGATACAAACTTGGGCCACTGAAGAGAGTCTTCTTCCGGAGTCAAAAGCTGATCCCGGGTTTCCATTGAAACGATGGCCACGTTTGAAGATTCCACAAGGGAAACAAAGGACACCTGGTGTTTCCTTTTTGTTTCCTTTTCCAGCCTTCACTGGAATCTCTTAAGCATGTGGCTTTTCGATGTATCCTTCTACCAAACCCCTTGTTTCGGGCTCAGCCAGTGATTGGCCCCGCAAGAGCTCAGGCGGGGGTAAGTCGAAAACAATGGGCGCATTCGTAGGCCTTAGAGCGCAACGACGACGAACAACTTCGTGGTGCTTAGAAACCGGAGTTTCTCAAAATGGTACACACCCTGGTATGTAAGGGAAACCAAAAAGGAAACCAGGCAGTTAAGGGGCGGAACCCTATTTCAGAAAGACCCAAACTGGAAACAGCATTGCTGGAGGTTGGTAGGATGGCAATAAACCCCTGAGATGGGAAGGTTGCACAACTATGGTAAGGTTGGAGCTAAACAACCATGAAAAAGGGTTCTCGTTTTGGGTGGGGCACAAAGGGGTCTGGGAGTGTCAAGCATTTGAACAATAGTAGCGAGCTGTTTGGCCAGGATGTTTCCCTTCAGGGTCATTCTCTGCTTCAGTTCTGAGAACCCTGGCTGTGAACTTTCATGGGGAACCAAACAGTTGGACATAAATCCCAAACGATGTCCCACCAACGGGTCCCGAATTGACATGGCATACGCATTACGCATCTCAGCTTTGCTCGAATTCCACGGTGGGTTTCTCGACACCAACCTCAGTGTACCCTTGCCAAGTCTCCGACACTTGGGTAGAAATTACGCTCGTGGCTAATGTCAAAGGCGTACCAATCACTCTGTTTCGAAAAAAGGTCTGTTTGGAAACTGTTTTTTAAGCACAACAAGCCAGAGAAAACCACAAGAAGCTATGCAATCCCCACAACTTGTAGTGCAAAGCGAGAATGGGCCAACCAATGGTGATGCTACTCTGACCCCAACTTGAATGACCACAAAAACATCTGGACTAACAGCCATCCCTTGCCCCATAGGTAGCGCTGACTCAGGCCGAGTTGCCTGTAAGAGAAGGTGCAAGTCGAGGCATTGATGAAAAGGGTCTTCCCAACTTCAGTGCATCCATAGCCCTGGCCAAGCATGTTTGCGCCGAGTGATCTTGCCACCCCTCCCAGCACTTTAGTGCCTGAATTCGTTCGCTCAGAAAGAAAAACTACGCGTAAGGAGGAGGTTGCAAAGGTAAGCTTGCTCTTTCTCTCTTGTTTTTTCTTCTTTCATTATTTAGTTATTCAATTCTTTCCATCGTGCCTTTTTTCTTTTGTTGCTTATTGTTTCTTTGTGTATTTCTTCTTTCCTTCATTCCTTTCCAAACCACCCGTTTACCCTCAAGGAGGTTCACACCCAAGATGCGCAAGAATGACGTTGTGCGTGAAACATGGACTGCATGCTATGTGTCACAGCTTACTCGCCGCACGGACCAGGAAGTCAAATACAAATCTAAACCACCATGAACCCCCAAAAGCCACCAAACCAAACCACCAATGAGCGGACACCTGATTGAACAGGTTTGCATGAACAGGTTTGTATGCTTTCCAGCAGGAGAAATATAGCGTCAGGCGGCCAGGCGACATGGAGAGAAAGAAAGAAAGAAAGAAAGAAAGAAAGAAAGAAAGACAGAAAGAAAGAAAGCAAAGCAAAGCAAAGCAAAGCAAAGCAAAGCAAAGCAAAGCAAAGCAAAGCAAAGCAAAGCAAAGCAAAGCCAAGCAAGCAAGGAAAAGAAACAGAAAAAAGAAAGAAATCAAAGGAAGGAAGGAAGGAAGGAAGGAAGGAAGGAAGGAAGGAGGGAGGGAGGGAGGGAAGGAAGGAGGCAAGGAAGGAACCCAAACCACCAATTTGAAAAACCTGGACCCATAAACAGCACAATTCCCGGCAATTTTGGGGCAACAAAAACCATTGTTTGTTGAGTTTTGAGGGTCCAGATACCCCGAACACCTGTTCAACACCGACGCAGGATCGCCCCGCTGGTTCAACCGCTGGCCTCATGGATGTGGCCGCTCACATGCACCGGAATCTCCCGCTGCCTCAGAGCGACTGTCGCGCCTGGCACTGAGTCATAATCAAAGCCCGGTATTCAACAAACATGTCCACCCAGTCTAAGGGTTTTTGTGTTACACCGTTACACCCTGGAAATACACCCATCTCTTTCTAGATACACCTAAAAATCTAAGGGGGATATGCAAATGTCCAGGTGTTGATTCCTTTTCCATTCTTTTCAACCATTGTTCTTTTCAAAACCCGGATCGATCTGTTTCCAACCTGGGTTTTTGGATGGTTTCCTGAAAAGATTCGGATCCCTGGAAAGAATGGGGACGGTACCACTAGAAAATGGTCCACCCAGAGCCATGCTTCAAGAAATAAGAAGGCGGACATCCGCGGCTATTTATGGTTGGGAGTGCTTCATGTACCCGGGTTTGGATTGTGGCGCACATGGAACTCAAGGAACCCAACAACGCCCCACCCCGCCCCCAAAAGCCAAAAGGAGCTTCCTCGGGAAGGGCTGTTTTGAGGCTCCATGTTAGAGACCATCTCTGACCCCTGGACAGAGATCCGAACAGGGCACGGATCACATCGCCGGGTGCCAGAACCCTTTGTTTCCGGTGCTGCAGCCAATATCGGATACCCGAATCCCTCTACCGCATTCCTACCCCTGCAATTCTTCCTACCTCTGCAATTTGATGAAGCTAAGCGTCTTGATGGCAGTGAGCAAATCTTCACATCCGGCGTGAAGCCCGCTGTTGCAGTGGTCTAGGATTCCTGACGCACCAGCACACTGTGATGATTCAGCTGCGATAATATGCCTAGCATCTTCAAACATCCATACATAGAATCTCGTGTAATCCTGCCACAAAAGCGCTGATGCCTCATATGACACCGGCTACTTGATTCAATAGAATGCAGTTGGCTGAAGGAATCGCGCAGCTTGATCACACTGGCAAAACAACATGAACTAGGTCCTCCAGTAGAGAGGTTCGAATAAGGGTACCAACTTTTTTCTGTGGCCAATTTTAGACACGGGGAACCCTCCCAACCTCAAAAAGGGACCTAGTAAATCAGCCAGTGGGCGCACACATTCCGTTCTCTTGCCGGCGCTCCGCACAGATCGAGTCTCCCAAAAAAGACCCCGCCACATGAGAATCGCCGTATCTCTTGAATGAACCCAATGGCCTCCCAGGTTTGACATGCCACGCCAGGCACAACGTGTCCAACTCCAATTGCCATTGGCCATCAACGAAAAGCTTTGGCCATGCATGAAGCTTCCCCGGCATTGTGCATTGATCTGATGTCAATGGCTTGCAATGAAGAGAAACACGACTCAGCCTCTCTGCCATTTGCTTAAGCCCCCTGGAAAAAAAAGGAAGATATTTCTAGTAGTGATAGATTCCCTCTAAAACCAACAGGGGAAAATAGCAACTATTCATTTCAGCAAATGGAAGCTCTTGTTTGGCGGCTGTTGGCACACCCCTCATTTTCAGCCCATCCCAAAGGAACCAACGAAAAGGCTGGCAGCTGTGGAAGAACCCAAGCCCCGCCGCCTTGAGCAGGACCATGCGTCATCAGGATGTCCACGGTGTCCGGGATTTTAGCCCAGACCTGGCTCAACGAGTGAAAATGAAACACACACAAAAAAGAAGAAGACTCGGGTGCCCTGGAAGTGCTACAAGCCCATGTTGTAACTCCCTTTCTTCACATGGAACACCCAAAACCCCGCCCAATTCTAAAGGAGACTCTTTTTGTAATACAACCATTTCACTGAATCGGCACTGCTTGGGTGTCACCCTTTCGGGCTCCGCCCCTCCCGAGAAAAAAAACAAAAACAAAAAACAAAAACAAAAAAACACCTCCCACGGCTCGATCCGATCCGATCCGCTCGCCTTGGCGAGGGCTTCGCCCCGCGGCAGGTTGAAGGCCCAGTCGCAGAACTCCGGCTGCCACGGGGAGCCGTAGATCTTGTACCTCGCATGCGTACCTATCACTTCATATGGGCGTGTCATTTAAGGAACCCATATGACAAATGCTGGGTTCGCTTGGTTTTCGGGCGCGCGCCTGTGGCTCACGGGGTTTAGGGGCGCTCGCCTGTGGCGGTGCGAACGGGTTAAAGCGTGCGCCTGTGGCGGCCATCCAGGCTAGCCAGGCTAGCCGGGCTAGCCCGCGGTCCCACGTGACGCCATGGAACGAATTTGTGATGCCCTCAACAAAAGGAAAACATGGGCCAAAGGACCCTCTGGATTGGGCCCATGAGAGCCTCCAAACTTTTGAGTGGGTTTTCGGCTCATGGTTTTCTGAAAACACGGGTTTCGACGTCAAGCTTCGGGCCCTGTGTTCAGCCGCTTCGAGGTTTTTCCGGCCTCGTTCTCACGGGCTCACGGAGGAGCCCCAGGTTTTTGCTGGGCCATGGGAAATTGGAAGCAAGGAGCCCCGTAACCTCCAAATACCCGGCCTTTTTTCAGGGTATCATGTCGACCCTCTACATATTTACCATGGAAAACCTGTTTTTTCGGTTTTCCCCAAAACATACCCTGAAAATAAGCGGGTATTTTGAGTAGGGGGGAGTACAAGAACTCCCCCCTTCTCGCCACCCTACCCATGAAATCCGGCCGCAACCTGCCCTGGTTTGGGTGACTCTTCTGGATCTATGGAGCTTGCAACGGTTGTCTTGGAAAGAGCGCCCAATAGTGGCCAAGTGCAAGTGCAGTTCCGGAGGGGGGAGGGAAACTCTCAAGGAGTAAGGAGTGCCACGGCGAAACATGTCCACTTGCTGCTTGGCGAAGTCAGAGAGCTGCCACTTCTGATCGATGCGACATAGCCACAGCTCTGGCTTTAGCCATGAATTGAAACTAGGGACCCCCTTGCTGTTTTAAAACAATGCAAAAGCAAAGCAAAGCTCACCATTTCCAGGGGTTCCCAAGTTTGGGAAAAATCGAAACACACATTGCTCATAAGGGCCGCATCTGGGACAGGAACTATCTTCGAAAATCCCAGTGAAAGGTGCCAACTACGGGAAGTCCGTAACTGCCATGCGCTCAAGACCCCTGGAAAAACAACAAATCTTTCCAGTTGTGATAGATTCCTTTTAAAACCAACAGGGGAAATAAAACATATTCTTAAGCAAATGGAAGGTAACCTTTTACCACAATGTCACCAGACCTTACACAAGCTCTATGTTCAAGACAGGCAGTCTGGGCTGCCCTTCGTGAGAAACATGTTGGCTGCCTGCCCCGCTTATCTCCGTCTTTATTGAAGTGCGGATATGTTGGCATTCATAAGAATTCCAGCCCCTGAATTAGGTGTATCTTTTTGGGGGGCACCCACCATTGTTTCTTCCTTGTCGTTCCCCTTTAGATCACCAAAAAAGGGGTACCCTAAAAAGAACGACAAACGCTGAAAAGAAAAGGGTACCTCCCGGAACCGCCCCCCCCCAAAAAAAAGAAGACGTTGGTGTCCTTTTGGTTTCCATTTAAAACCACCAAACACAGGGTACCTTCCAAAAAAAACGACAAACGCTGAAATGCCAACCTCCCCAGGTTTTTTGCGATACGACGCCCTCAGGTGAGCGATTTTGACGAGGTGCCCCAGGACCTCCACTAGCTCATCTTCCAGATATATGCAGCTACCTAAGCTTGGTTGGCGTTGCAAGGGGAGCAACAATTCATTTTTTAGCAGTTAAGTGGATTGATTTCAACCACTAAACCACAATAAGCAAAAATATAAAATGTTTCCCAACGACAACCACGTAATCCGGGATCTTTTTCCGGGACAAAAACAACACAGGTGCCAAGTTTGTGAGCAAACACTGTTGCATGTGAAAATGCTATTGTATTGTTCTCTCTCTCTCTCTCTCTCTCCCTCTCTTGCTCGCTTTCTCTCTCTCTCTCTCGCCTTCTCTCTCGCTCGCTCGCTCTCTCTCTCTCCCTCTCTCTCTCTCTCTCTTTCTCTCTCTCTTTCTCTCTCTCTGTCTCTAAAGGTGCCACAAGGCAAAGTTGCCCACACTTCCGGGCCCCGGAAATCACGCCTACCTCACTGAGCAACACAGGACGCTTGGAATCAGCTGGAGAGTTCCACGGACAAACCCTATGCCACCCACTTCGGACCAAATTATGGCCCGCCCCAAATTTCTCAAATTGGTCAAGGGCAGGGGACTCGGCGGCATCTTTTCCTGAGTTTCAGCCGTCAAAAGCAAACGCCCTCAAACAAGGTTGGTGGACATAATCTCCACCTTGCAAGCAAGGGTACCTCAACAACACACACACACACAGCCATCCGGGTCTGTCGGTTTTTACCACCTGAAAATGTGTGTTTGCCTTTTGGTCTTCCTTTGAAACCAACCAAAAAAGTTTGGCAACACCTCTCATGTTTTGTGTGCCTTGTGGTTTTCCTTTAAAACAACCCAAAAGAGGGCGCCGAGCCTCAAAAACAGAGACACCCAAATCAAAACTCGTCCAGGCGCCGGCCAGAGCCGCCTTCGCCTCCGCGCACATGGAGGTCTTCTTCATCTTGGCGAGGCAATAGGCCTCAGAGCTTTTTCCCAGGGATCCCCTAGACTCCGCTGTTTGGTTCTTGTTTGTTTGTAGCACCAGTTGGCAAATGTTAAGTGATTAGATGTTCTTTTGTCAATATCACCAGCTAGGCAAACCTATATTTT
The DNA here is from genome assembly GCA_963377175.1 of Effrenium voratum. Taxonomy (NCBI): domain Eukaryota; class Dinophyceae; order Suessiales; family Symbiodiniaceae; genus Effrenium; species Effrenium voratum. The sequence goes on along the minus strand of CAUJNA010003500.1, from coordinate 341,908 downwards.
CCTCTTTGGTGCTTCTTTGTCCATAGCACCAGTCGGGCAGTATATTAAAGTAATTAGGTGTTCTTTTCCGAATATCACCATTTGGGCATTTTGTTAAGTGATTGCGGTTCCTTTTGGTGGGGTGATGCGGCAGGTGTTTTGGTTGGGTACCCAATGTCTTCAGGTGGTTTGCACAGGACACAGCAAGGAACACCAAACACCATTTTGGGGGGGACTTTTGTTCGCGTTTTGGGTTTGTAAAGGCATCTAGGAGAGATCGCCATGTTTGTTTGGGGGGGTGCCCTATTTTGAGACGAACCCACATCCAAACCACCAGTCTAAACACCGCCGCTCAAGTCCTGAACCGTGCATAGAATACAATTTAAGACATATTGCTTAAGCAACCTCCTGTGGGCGTCCTTTTTGACATAGACCGAATCCGGCCAGGTTCAAACCATTGAACAAAAATTCCCCCCGCCAAACACAAGCTTAGGGTGGCACCTTTGGTGGACATCAGAACTGGGTGATAATTAATGTACCACTTGTGAGGCGGTCCCCTTTTACTGGGCGGTCATGAGATCCCCTGCTAAAAGTTGAACTTTTAAACACAACTAAACACCTTAGCACACCAGACGCCTCGGCACCGAGATATATAAAAGAAGAACCAAACAAAAACACCAATCACAGCCACAGTCACATGGCTGCGCTGAACTTTTCCTTTTCCCGCTTCACGCGTTTGTCGCCTCGTGGAAGCTGAGGTCGTGGTTGCCGGCGATCACCACCTTCTCCTTGGCCGGGTAGTCCTTCAGCCACTGCGCGAAGCTTCGCACCTGGCGCCGTTACTGCGCCAATCTCACTTGCTCCCCAAATGGAGGCTGCTTCATATGGCTGGTCAAAAATAGGTACATAAATGGGTTGCCCGGGTAAATAGAAACATGGACGAAAACCTGCGGTCCAATTCCTGGTTGAACTTTGACCCATATCCTTGGACCCCCAGTGGCCATGGGGGAAAAAAGAACGGGATCCTTTTTTGGTTGGTTCCGCCACATTGCTCAAGACCCCACCCCACCCAATTGGAATGAGTGGAGCCCACATCCCGGCCGAAGCCAAAAATCAGGCCGTCCCACTAAGGGGAAGGGCAAAGCATGAATTAAATATATTTTGCAGGTTGAGTTGAAAGGGGAACCCTTCCAAAAAAGGAAAAAGGGGCGGAATCCACTGGGCAACTGGGTATGGGGCCCGGGGGCTGATCAATTTGTCCCATGGACGCTTGAAAAAACAATGTGTCACATTAAAATGGAAACTTGAAAGATGAGAATCTCCCAGTGAAATGGGAAAAAAGCTACCCATGGTCAGTTGAAGAACCAAACGGAATACTGTGCAAGCCCTACACGGCGAAACGGCCCGCAGACGCAGACGCCTGAATTGGAACCCAAAGCAGGACTTGTTCCCTACGCTAGACTCCTGCTCAAATAGAGCTTTTGTGTTGCTGTTTCTTTGGGGGGGGGGAGGTCCATGTTAATCTGCAGGCCAGAATTCATATTTTCTGGATTGGGACTCTTTGGTGCACATTCACATAACAAGCTTTGCCCTCCGATCATGTTTGAGGGCGTTCATTCAAAATTCATAGGTGCTTGTTGGTCTACAGGTGCTGCGTGAAGTTGCCTCTCTCTGGATTTCTTTTCGGCTCGTCTCATAAAAAGAAGCCCCCAAGATGGCCAGCTTCTTTCGGATTCCCCGTGGAATTCTCAAAAACAGGGGGAAGGGACTATATAAAGGTAGCCGAAATCACGCCGGAGATCGGCGGGCGATATGCCGCTGGGCCCCTCACCCTCGAGGAAGGGGATCTTGGGCGCTTGGACATGGGATCTAGGGGCACCTGGGCTGTAACTGATCCCCTGCTAAAAGATGAACAAAAATCAGTAGTGGGGGTCAGCCTAAACCTCCACATACCTCCACTAAACCTAAAAGCAACCAAAAACATGAGTGGGTGAAATGGAACCCCCCCCACTCAACCAACTGAAAACCGCTAAAAACCAAAGGAACCGGCGCCACCAAGCACTTGAGGCTATTCCTCTGCCTGCTCGAGCTCTCCCCGATCCGAAAAGTCGCCGGCATGTAGCAGCACCTGAGAACAACAAATGGGGTGTGGGTCAAAGAAGAGGTACCCAAATGCCCAAAATGGAACCCTGGTAAATGGTCACGAAAAATCGGTGTGGGTCAAAAATACGTACCCATGTTGAAGCCTTGGTAAATGGAAACAAGTCGACGAAAACCTGCGGTTGTTCTGGTGGTCTAATTTTCACCCATACCCAAATCCAAACAGATCCGATCCACCCTTGCCGGTGAAGGCAGGGATTGAACAGGAGGGCAACCATTGCAACACGCCTAGACCCTGTTCTGGGTCTGCGTCAAAAATCGTGTGGACCCAACCAAGGTGACAAGGGTCGCCTCAAAAGCCACAACCGCCCAACGTTGACATGTCGCCTGGCAAAGAAATGCAACTTACCCCCTACGCAAAATACCCGCTTTTTTCTTGGTATTGTTGGGAAAACCAGGTTTTCCACAGTAAATACCTCCTTTTTTAGTAGAGGGTCGACATGTTTGGAGTAGGGGGTACAAGCTCAAGGCCCAAAAGAGCATCTGCAAAGTGATCTAATGCACATTCGCACGAGCGGATCCCAGCCAGCATAGTAATCAGCCATGAACTCCAATTGATTTTCACAGGGCGGCTCCCTGAGATAACTACATTCTGCAAATTGGACGAAATCCGTTCGCACCACCTAAGAAACCCTGGAATGACGATTCGATTGTAAGAACCAACAAAATCGGCGGTTGGTGTTCCCACTTAGCTCAGCCCACCCATTTTAGCCAGTTAAAATGGGTGGTCTGAGCTAAAATAGCTGGTTCAACCCCTGAATAAAATGAGTGGTCTGAGATAGAAATTCGGATCCAACAAACAATGTGCTTAACCACGGTTTCAAAGTGGTGCGAAGTGGATTTCGCAACCATCCACCTAGGGAAGCCCAAGGTAGCCGACTACTTTGAGGGATGGGGAAGACACCCCACGAAAAAACCTCCCCCTTTTCTGTTTTTTTTCGGAGCGCGTCGGCTTCTGGGATGTGCTCCGGGCTGATCCTCGCGTGTCGGCCGTGAGTGTCCTGGGCTCAGGGCAAGCGACAAAGAGCAACAAAAACGGAGATGTGGTCAGGCGACTTTTTGGCCAAGCAAAACTCAGATGCCCAGTGGCCAGGGGGAAAAAAGGGCATCTTTTTTTTGGTTGGAACCCTTCCCGGGAACCGCTGGGCAACTGGGAAAACATGCGCCCATCTGGGCGAACTCTACCAAGGCTCTCACCCAAAGAAACATATGGGTGTGACTTTTTAATAGGGGGCCATTTGGTGGACATCATTTAGGTGGGATTTATCTCTACCAAGCACTTTGGAGGTGGTTCATTGAAACTCATAGCCATATGTGGTCAATACTCTGTATACGGCCTATGGTCTTCGGTTCCCGTAACTGGAGTCAATATTATGATTATTAAAGCTCCATAAGGATCCTTCCTACCAGCTGGATGACCATCCCTCATGGCGCATACGGCGCATGGACGAATTTGTTGCACCTAAGCAACCCTGGAACGCAGATGTCCCCTGCAAATACCAGCAAACCATGGTTTCGCACCTCGGTTTCAAAGTGGTGCGAGGTGGATTTTGCAACCATCCACCGAATGAAACCAAAGGCACCTCTTTTAGGATCATTACCTAGGTCCTCCAGTAGAGAGGACCTAAAAGAGTGGGTACCAACTTTTTTCTGTAGCCAATTTTAGTAGGGGATCCCTCCCCCAAAAAAAGTTGGTCAAAGGGCACTGGGGGACCTAGTTACCAGGTGGATGACCACCCCTAGCCCACGGGATCTCTTGGCTTTGGGCTCCGAACCGCTCACTTGCCCAAAGGACCCAGATATAAAAGGTTAACCTTTTGGGGCCATGACTAAAAATGTAAACCAAATCATGGAAACGAAAAGGTCAAAAGGTCGAAAGGTCGATTCGCTTTGGGCAAGTGAGTTGGACGCCTGTCCCTCGGTGTTTGGTTCAACGGAACCCGAGCTTCCCGAAACCTCGCCGAGCATCGCTGAAGCACACGAAGCGCGTCCAGCCTTCGGCCTTAAGCTGCCTGAGTTGCAATGCTCGGTGCTAGTTGCCCAGCTGCAAGTATTGGGCACACACATATAGTATATATATATATAACTTTGCGTTGTCATGCGTTCCTATATTTCTGTAATTATTAACTAATTAATTCATTTATCTATTTATTTATTTGTTGATGTATTTGATGCATGGGGTTGATGCAAATCTAAACTGCGTGTCTGTGATTTTGGATTTATTCCAACCATGTTTCTTTGACATAGAAAACACAAACAATGCTTTGATGTTTTTTGTTTGATGATTCAAGTCGGAAGTGCTTCTGGTGCTTGGACTGTTCGGCACGGAATCAACTTCTTGTTACCTCAGGCCATGGCTTCACACCATGCCACTTCTCTTGGCCCTTGGCTGGTGGCTCCAAATTCAGTGTAAGACTTTTGAGCTTCACCAAGCCAGTGTTGAAAATGGGGTCGAGTTGCCTCTGAGGTCAACTTGTGGGTCAAACTACCCGGGGGCCCCAAAATGGATGGGTTTTCTTGCGCTTGCCCTTGGACTTGTTGTTGCGGAGCTGGGGCTCGGCGGTTTCCGCAACACGAATGCCCATCCTGCGCTGACCTTGCAACCCAGGATTGGAGTTAAATATTTGGTCAGGGACAGCAACACGCCCCAGAAAACACCGGATTTCCCCTTCACAAGTTGATCAATAAATACGGGGTGGTTTCCATTAAAACTGCCACTTTGGGTGGCTCAAACACATGAACATGGAGGGAACTCTGCTCAAAAAAGGTGTTCCCAAGAAGTCCGAATTGAAGCCGGGCGGAGCTTGGGTGTGTGTGCAGTTCAGGCCAGCGGCTTATCTGCATCCCAACCATTCACCAGCCGTGCCACGGTGGTCCCAAGAACGGGAGGATCGTGGCGTTGGGAGGAATTCCCCATGGCGAAACTGAAACGGTCTCGTGTGCAATTCTCAGGGTGCACAACCTCCATATGCCCTTCTCACGGAAGTTCAGACGATTTCAGCTGGCGCGCCCAAATATCACTGCAATCATCCTGACACACCTCCCGTGTTTTGTTTGTTGCTTTGGTTTATCACAGCGGCACAAGCCACCAGGCATGCCGGCCACTGCGTCTCGAGCCGAAGCTGCGGAGCGGATGGCCATGCAGAAAACCTCACTTTCCAGCAAGAAAGTAGTCTTCCAATTTCAGGGAGGGTTACTACTTGTCTTCTCACACAACTCAACTTGCATGGCGGAACGTTCAAGGCAATTGTCCGGCACTCAGGTATCCTTCACTCAGAACCCCTCACCAATTTTCTCCAAGGAAGCTCCGTCATTTCCAGGATGGGTCTTGCTGGGTGGGGGTTGCCTTTGGTTTCCTCCAAAGTCATAACAAAACCGTCAAAGTCGTGTGTCTTTGTAGAGTGCCCCTTTTTGAGGTTGTCTTCATGGGAAATCCACAGCACAACCACATGTTTGGGTGGGCGGTTCCCCCGACTTTGAACGCACCCCCCCCCCCCCCCCCAATTTTCTTTTTTGGGGGGTGGGTCCCCTGATTTTCCAAGAGAACTCCCCCCCCCCCAATCCCCCCAACCCCCAACCCCAGCATTTTGTTTCTCGCTTGGCCGGATCCGTTTCCAACCTGGGTTTATTTTGATGGTGTCCTGAAAAGATTCGGATCCCTGGAAAGAATGGGGAAAGGTACCAGCAGAAAATTCCACAAAAGGAGCAAACCAGGTCTGTTTTTACCTCAGGATTTTACCCCATGATTTGCCCTCCCTGGGTTCAGAGTATGGACAAGGACTCCTGTGCCTCAGCTCCCAATGTACCCTCAAGGGGCTCAGCTCCCCATCTCAAAACCTGCCAAGGAACCCCATCGGAAGCCGGAGGCCTTTTCTACTTTTTGGGGGGTGGGGTCCCCCGATTTTCCAAGAAAACCACCCCCCCCCCCCCCGGCAAGAAGGAAGCCGAAGCGCGCGGAACGCGCTTTCCGACGCCTCTTCTTGAAGAGCTTCTCCGGCTCGCTGAGCTCCCCTTGCAGCGCCAGCTGCCGCAGCAGCTTCCGCGGCCTTCGTTCAGCGGATCTGAGGGGTACGGCTGGGGTGGGGTGGGTGGGGTGGGTGGGGTGGGGTGAGATGGGGTGGGCTGGGGTGGGGGATCCCTGGAAACCTGTTGGCTCCCCACTTTTTGGGGGAAAATCCCTTGCGCTCTTATATTGTGGATGGTTGCGAAATCCTAATCCTGCACCATGTTGAAACCGTGATTGAACCACCAGCTAAACCAGGAATCGCCCTTGATTTTGCAACCAGACCAACCAAAAAGGACGCCTAATTACTGTGGACGGTTGCGAAATCCACTTCGCACCACCTTGAAACCGTGGTTGGAAACCATTGTTTGTTGGGATTTGTATGGGAATCATCATTCAAGGGTTTCTTGGTGCAGGATTTCGTCCATCCACCGTAGGTCTTTTATCGAGCCCAAAACGCCTGGGATTGGAGGTAATCCCACAAAACCCGGCACGCCTGGCATTGTCAGTGGGGCCAAGCCCTGTAATGTTAACGCTGGAAGAATCAATACCACAGCCGCGTTTTCGGGATCCAATACTAAACAATTCTAAACTCTGACGCGGGCCGCTGGACCACCCCTAATTAGTACGACACGTTCGGCAGAACCACTTCTCCGCATAAAGCTGAGTTGATTTCAATTCCCAATTGAAACTTTATCCAATTTCCAGATGCATCCGCAATCCCACAGAGCGGCCTACAACTGAGAGTTGACCTTCTGGAGGGGATGGGGGGAAGGGGGAGGGTGTCTTCATCCAACCTTCAACATGATATTGATCTAACAGATTAGGTTAGTAACTAGGTCCTCCAGATTTGAGAGGTTATAATACGGGTAACTACATGTTTTTTTTTTTTTTTTTCTGTAGTCTATTTTAGTAGGGGAACCCTCCCCCAAAAAAGGGCGAGAAAGGGCACTACTGGGGTATTTAGGTAAAGTGTCTTGACTCTGGTGAGGCAAACTTGGGGAAACCAGCATACAAAACCGGGCAAAAGGTCACCAAGCGTTCCTGGTGACGGGTTTTTTAGCAAAGCAAACCCTCCAACTCTCATGCAAGCCGCTGGTTCGGCTTGCATCTTTAGCGCTTCCCAAAACCTGGGCCCAAAGAAACGGAATGGGCTGGGGGGATACGAAGCCGTGGTTCTCGCCGTGATAGGCGAAGAGCTTGTGAGTGAATGTGCAGCAACCGGCCCAAGGCTTGGGCCGCAACTGAAATGTCAGGCTCGGGCGGGTGGAAATCGGTGATTTTCAACATCGCTGGAGCCTGGGTTTGCACAACTTATGTTTGATAACCAACCAGTGATGTTAAATACATGTTGAATACGCTGTGGGCATCACTGGTTGGTGGCAGAGTGTGTTCTCTGCGCTTCCGATGTGTCTCAGCCGGGAAAAAAAAAACGAGGCATCCTTTGGTGGAGCCTGGAACCCAGTTCCGTTGCCCTGTATAGCAACCTAAGGAACCCGCCGTGCTTCAAACGCTGGGATCCGCCTAGATGGGATCCAGAAACGGTCCAAAGGCTCAGAAGTTTCATGAGCGATGGGCTCGAACCCATAGCGATACCCTTCGGGTCACCCTTCGGCATCGGCATCCAAGGCCACAAGACCCTCAGTCACAAACATGTCGCGCAGCGATGTGCAAAACACGAGGGCAACAAACCTAGGACTCCAAAGGTGGTGTCTGCACCCCCCCCCCCCACAAAGCCCTTGTTATACAATCTGTTCCTGAGGAGCTGGCAATTTCTTCTGATCTGCCTGGCGGCGGAAAGAGGTGCCATGAGGTGACACAGCGCTCGAAATGCTGCACCTGGAGTCTCCATGACCCTTTAAAAATGGGTCCATGACCCCATTATTTTGGGTAATGCCCCCATTGTTTAAGGGTCATGGAGACTCCAGGAACTATTCCGGTCAGAAGTCGTCATCGTCAGCGCCACCATCATCACACAAAGATAGCCATCGACATCATGAGCATATCCTCATCAGCATCGATATCGCCATCAACATCATGATCCGACATCATACATCATCCAACATCCATTATCCGTCATCCATTTTCAATCGCCAGCAAGCGACCATCGGTCAACATCAGCCTCAGCCTCTCCATCCATCATCATCTTCTTATTCATCTTCATCATCATCAGCATCATCATCATCATCGTCATCCTCATCCTCATCCTCATCCTCATCCTCATCATCCTCATCGTTATCGTCATCGTCATCGTCATCGTCATCATCATCATCTTCATCTTCATTCTCATCCTCCTCCTCCTCCTCATCCTCAATATCATCCTAATTCTCATCCTCATTATCATTATCATCCTCAATCTCATGACCACCATCATCATCATCATCATCATCATCATCATCAGCATCAGCATCAGCATCAGCATCAGCATCAGCATCAGCATCACCATCAGCATCACCATCACCATCATCATCACCACCACCACCATCACCATCAGCATCACCATCACCGACATCGTCACCATCGAAGCTTCCTCTGGCGCTAGATCAAGCATGATATGTTAGTCGTATCGAGCAGCAAGAACTGAAGTCATATCAAGTTGCCTGACTGTCATTTCACCATGGCAAAGGCTGACACTGCGTGCAAAGGAACTTCCCTCTGTAACAGTCCAGTCCAGAAGGGGCTCCTCCATACAAAGCACTCCCAATTGGATGCCCGGAGTTGGTCGATCCCAACCCCGTTTGCGCGCCTGCCCAAATAATGGGTGGGAATTTTAATGAGCGGCCCTCTGCTGGACATCATTTGGGTGGGGATTTATGTCCACCACCCATTTGGGAGGGGTTCCCCATTAAAATTCATAGCCATTTGATAATAGAAAATGAAAGCGCAGCCAGAATTCGGCTGATGCAGATCCCCCGCCCCCGCCGCCAGGATGTTCCCTCAAGTTGAGAGAAAGTATGCGAACAACATGACAAATCAAAACATATCCGTCTTTGCTTTCTGTCTTTTGAAGAGAAACAAATCAAAATATGGCTGCGGCTCAAAGAAACGGAATTCCAAAATGGGTTGCCCTGGTAAGTGGAAACATGGACCAACACCTGCGGTTTGCCCCTCCTATGAACATTTTGACCCACAGCCATATGGCCATGGGTCAGAACCCCGTACCCCGCAGTGAACATCCCAATCCAACCACTTAAATCGGTTCTAAAATGGGTGGTGAATTCACCTACCCCAAAATGGGATCCCATTGGTTTTGGACCATGGCCATGTCTTGGTGACCTTGGAAGGGGAGCAAACATCTCAATTTTAGCCGCTAAGTGGTTGGATTTCAACCACTAAACCGCAGCCAGGCTCCGTGGCACCTGGAAACATCGATTCCCCCAAAGAACCTCGGCATCACTTGCCCAAAGGACCCAGGTTTTATAAGGTGATCACCTTTTGGGGCCATTTTTCTAAAAATGGAAACCAAAATGTCAAAAGGTCAAAAAATGGAAACCCAACGGTCAAAGTGAGCTCAAAAATCATGGACACCAAAAGTGGTCCGATCTGGTCGCTTCGCTTTGGCCAATGGAAACCCTCCGCATCCGGGTCCGGGCCTCGAAGGTGGCCTTGGACTCGGCCAAGTAGCGTTGGGTGTTGGCCTGGCGCGGTGTCTCGCTCGCTGATCCGGGAGAAGCCGCGCGAAAAAGGAAAGCCCCTGGGGCGAAAAAATTTGGCCCAAGCGCTGGGCAAAGCAGATTAAAAGTGTTGAATTTCTGGAATCGATCAGTGGCTTAGGCACGATGAAGCTGAAAAAGCTCCGGCGGGCAGGGCTGGAACTCGTCCAGAGGTTCGAAGGGCAGTGGAGGTGCCCCAACCTTTGCCTCCCTGGAGTTTTAAGTGGCCCAAGCTTGTGAGCAAACCTGGGGAGCAACCTGTGTCTGGAATCGATCAGTGACTTAGGCACGATGAGGCAAGCCAAACAAAAAACAAAAAAAAAGTGACCACTGACAGGTAAAGCACAAAAAAAACGTCCCGCCAAAAAGCCTGGAGCTGTTCGTTCGGACTATGTCATTGAACTGGGCCAACACTACCCCTGAGGCATCGAGCCATGGAACTGGCCGTCCTGAAAATTGATATTGATGGGCCCCAAGCACCAAACAAGAGCGCTTCTTGAAACAGGAACTGTCCTCAGAACTGGATATAACTAGCATGTGACCAAACAGATTTGAAACATATCCACGTCGGTGTGAAGTCACAACAACACCAAGGTGGGGGAGCGGGTGGTGATTAGGCCAGGTAAGCCGCTGGCAAATAGGAAAGCCTGGACCCTCAACCAGCCAAAAAAAAAGAGCAGCATCCACCAACCATCATTTTGGGGCAGGCAATAGCCAATTTCTAAGTTGGAATTCTCAGGGTCCAGGAACACATTAGGTTAGTGTGTTCCAAATTTGGTACCCAGGTTGGTTTATCAAGGGAATAGGAAGCCATTTCTTGGGCCCCCCAATTGTCGACTGTGTCTTTTTTTGGGGGGGAACCTCAAAATGACTTTTTTCAGTGACACCAACAAGTGAACGAAACATAACCATGGAACCAAGCAAGTGAACCAACAAAAGCGGGATTGTCTCGAACTAGGTGACCCCCCCAAAAAAAAAGAAATTGCGTTTTTTCCTCCTGTGTTCCTTTCGAAAACCAAACAACAAAGGGGTGCCAGCTCCCAAAAACGACGATCCCACATTTTTCACCCCCCTCGGCACATATCCCCTCTCAGCGCCGCGCCACGGCGCGGCCGGAGAGGTGCTGGACCTCCTTCTGGGCCTTCGGAAGTCGATGGCATCGGGCTGATCCCAGGCGATCCGTTTCTCTTTTCTACATTGCGGCACAGAAGGCGGGCAAGGCGCCGGAAACTGCCAGTTGCCCTTCCGCCTTTGGTGAGGGTTTTTTGTTCCCGAAAGCATGGCGAAGGGTTCTTCCGCTGGGTTCACTTGAGTTGTTCTCATGAGAGTCATTACAAGGTGTCATTGCAAGGAATCATCATCATGAAAGTCAATGCAAGGAGTCATTGCAAGGAGTCATTGCAAGGAGCCGTTGCAAGGAGTCAAGTGCAAGTTGCAAAAGTGCAAGTGCAAGTGCAAGTTGCACGTGCAATGAGGAGTTAAAATCTCTTCTTAGGGCGGCGGGGTAGTGCCGACGACACTACACGAAAATCGACCCTCTGCGGGGATCGGCGTGGTCGAGGTGCACAAACCCATGGTTTTTTGCGACGACCCTCTGCGGGGATCGGCAAAAACCATGTTTTTTTTGCGATTTCTGCGGTGCTCGCGCGACCCTCTGCGGGGATCGGCGTGGTCGAGGTGCAAAAGCCCATGGTTTTTTGCGATTTCTAAAGTTCCCGCGCGACCCTCTGCGGGGATCGGCGTGGTCGAGGTGCAAAAAGCCCATGGTTTTTTGCGATTTCTAAAGTTCCCGCGCGACCCTCTGCGGGGATCGGCGTGGTCGAGGTGCAAAAACCGGTTTTTTGCGATTTCTAAAGTTCCCGCACGACCCTCTGCGGGGATCGGCGGTCGCAAACCCTCTGCCGGCGTGGTCGAGGTGCAAAAACTCGAGGTTTTTTGCGATTTCTGCGGTGCTCGCGCAACCCTCTGCGGGAATCGGCGTGGTCGAGGTGCAAAAACTCAAGGTTTTTTGCGACTTTTGTTGTTCGAACTGGTCCTCGGGAGTTGTCTCGTGGTTCGCGCGCCTGCTCCCGGAACCGGCGGGTCGCGGGTTCGATTCCTCCCTGGTCCGCGGGCGGGCGTCGCAAGATGCAACTTGCATTTTAAAGCAACTTGCGCAGAGCAACTTGCGCAGAGCAAGTTGCACAGAGCAACTTGCGCAGACTTGCACCGACCACCAGTGCGCCTTGCCTAGAGCTTGCGCAGAGCAACTTACGCAGAGCAACTTGCACAGAGCAACTTGCACAGAGCAGCTTGCACAGAGCAACTTGCAGGGAGCGCAATTTGCACAGAGCAACTTGCAGGGACCAACTTGCCGGAGCAACTTGCGCGGAGCAACTTGCGCAGAGCAACTTGCACAGTGCAACTTGCGTAGAGCAACTTGCGCAGACCAACTTGCACCGACCAGTTTGCGCAGAGCACCTTGCCTGGTGCTGTCCCGCGCTTGCTTCACAAATGCTTCGTGGAGGGAAAAAGAACGCATCCTGCAGCGTTGGGCCGACCTCGCTTGCGATGTTATGCTTTCGGGCCAACCGTGGTCTAGTTTTTCTTCCGGCGTGGGTGAAAGGGAAGGAAGCATGACGGAAGCGTGCAAAATGTGAGCGGCCCAAAGAGAACAAGAAGGAGAGCCCCCGAAGCGGGTTTAAGTCCAACACGGTGAACAAGGTAAATTGGCCTCATTTTTTTACCATGGTCAAAGTCACCCCCTAAGTGGTGGGTTAAAAAGGAACCAACCGATTCCATTTTCTGACTTTGATAAACCCCAGAAACCGTCAGAATAATCACAGAAATAGATGGCGCTAAATGAAGATCGAACCAAGCTGCAACCACTGGAACCCAGCAATTGTCAATTTGCGCCACTGGTGAAATGAAAAATGTCTAAGTCTACACCAGGCTAAACTTCAATCCTTGGCATCCCATCGGTTGGGACTTCGAGGCTCTGAAAATTGGCCCCCGAAGCTGGGCCACGGCAACTGAGTCATCAACCCCCGACCCCCGGAACCTAGGCTGGAATTCGGACCCGGGCAAAAAATGAGATCCCTTTTTTGCATGGCTAGTGGAAAACAAAGGGCCCCCCCCCCCAAAAAAAAAGGAACTAATTCTGGGGAAGGAACCATGCTTCAGGAATTAAGAAGGCGGAGATCCGCAGCTATTTATGGCAAGGCTATTTATGGCAGGGGGATTGTCCCTACCAACCTTCATCTACCCGGGTTTTGAGGACGTGGCTCAACTGAGCAGTGTCCAAAAACCCGGTTCATGGGTGAGCTTGGACGGGCCAAAGGCGACTCCTGTTTTCTGGGTCCTCCAGTGGAGAGGATAGAATAAGGGTCCCCGATTCTTTCTTTCGTGGTCTATTTTAGTAGGGGAACCCTCCCAACCGAAAAAGGGTGAGAAAGGGCACTACTGAAAAACCTAGGAAGCAACCCGAAGAAACAAATTGATCAAGGTTCACCTTGCCTGACATTGATAAAGATATTGCGCCGGATGGTGGCATCGTTTGATTGCGAGAGGATTCACTCAACCCACACATTGTGTTGAGGAAAGCCAAGCCACATGCAAAAACAGGGCAACAAGTGTTGGAAAATGAAGTTTAAATGAACATGTGTGATACTTGCACACCGCATCGACCAATTGGCGTGGCCCCTCACACTGTACGAGTGCAATCGATTTTACACTCTTGCAGGCATGGTATGCATCACCAAAAACAAGAACATTTCAGGGAAGCCTGCGCATGTGCCCGAAAATAAGACTAATAACAATAATAACAATAATAACAATAACAATATAACAATAATAATAATAAATGAACATAAACAACAACAAAAACATATTTGCTGTAAGCCCTGTTATCCCCAACAGCCTTCCCCACCCTTCCGAAACCCTGGGAGCTGCCAAAGCTTTGAGCTGGCAAACATGTCCCCCAAGAAAAGAAACAGAATAAAGCAACAAGGACATGTTAGGGACACCAACAAGTGAACCAAACAACATAAGCAACATAAACAAACAAGTGAACGAAACATAAATGATATGGAACCAAACAAAGTGAAGCAACCAAAAAAATAACACATGGAGTGTCATCTCAAAATAGGTGAACCCCGCACAAAGGCGGGTTTCCTCTTTCCCTCCAAAACACACACACACAAAACAGGCATCTCTACTCTTGGTATGTAGCGAAAAGCTTTGTTTTTTGCCCCCCAGTAAAAATGAACAGACAAAAAAATGGAAAGAACAGTGAAGTCAGGGGTGCCCTATGTTGAGACGGCCACCCACCCCCCCCTCCCCCCCCCTCCCCCTCCAAACGGCCCCCGCCCCGATCATCAGCGGCAGGAAGGTTGTTGCGTATGCCGCGCAGGTCGAGTCGTTGAAACCCCGGCCTGAGGAAATGATGCCGACCTGCCGCTGTGTTAGGTTTTGTTTTTACATTTTCTTCCACATAGAACCTGACGTTCGGGGGTCCCTTTCAAGGAGAATTGGTCCCAACCAGGACCCACCTGTCAGCTTCCATGTTGATCTGTGGCAGGGTATGTTGTTTGTCATGTTGATGTGCTGTTTGCTTGTTGCTTGTCGTTTGTTTTGTACTTGTTGTTTTGAGTTGATATGTTATGAAGACCATCAACGTAAGAAGTAAATGGTTGACTTGAAGTTTTAAACAAACCATTGTTGTTTGATGTAAGCGGTTGATCTGTGATGTGTTATGAACAACGTTGGTGCTTGATGTATTTTTCTGACTTGAAGGTTCATACAAAGCACTGCAGTTTGACGTAGATGTTGAATTTGATACTTTACGAACACCATTGGCTTTTGATTCACAGTCCAGTCAACAGATTGACCGCTTGGCGACATCCTTCAACATGATTGTTGCGGTGGGCAAAGAGAAACAACATGGGAGAGGCTGCGCCTCAATCATTTCATGTTTGCTGACCCCATGATAGTGGTAGGTCAAAGGGAAACAAGCCAGTCGTATTGCACAGCAAACCATCAAGAAATCTATCTGGAAGGGTGCCAATGTTCGATGCAACTTATTGGCACACATCGAATATGAAACGTGAGATACCTGGTTTCATACCTGGTTTCAACACAGAAACACGGATGGATGTCTCACAATCTCTGTCCATCCAACATCTGAGGCACAGGCATAGCACGATGATGTTGCTCCAACGCCTGAGTCCCAGTTGCTCCCTTGACGTCAGATGTGGCATTCTCATGCACGAGCAACGTATGGTGCACACTGAAAACATGGAGGGCGGGGGATTGTGGGACGTGTAGCATGAAGACCCTGGCCCAAAAGAAGCGCAACAAACATGTCGCTGGCGGGGAGAGGGGGTCTTATGACAAGGCTGCAGACTGATGGGACAAACAAACGATTTGACAAAACTCTTGGACCGACATGCAACCTCACCGAAAACAGCGAGCGCGGCCAAAAACAAACGAATTAAAATGCACACATGCAAGAGGACGAAACTACATGGTTCCCAACTCTAACCAATGCTACATGTTTCCTAACAAACTGTTTGCTTGTGCGCCAACGGCAGGAGCCACGGTCAAAATGTGCGATTACCCTAGGCCCCAATCGATCTGAGAACATTGGGCTTCATCAAAGCATGGTTGGATTTATGCAATTCATGTTTGAGAGTGTTCCAACCATTTTCAATTCACAGCAAAATGTCACCTCCCCAAGCCGCGAAAACTTTGGGCGCAATCCGAACCATGGCCGTGGTTCAAAAACGCATGTGTGGTCATTTCATACAGAGCCATGGGGGTGGACAAATCCTGCACCAGTCGCAGGGCTTCCCAGCGTCCAACTCCTTCCGACCAGAAGGCCATGGATTTTTAGACCAAGAAGAAAAAAATCAGAAAAGGGCCCTCGAATAAAAATCAACAGGTGTCCCCTTCTTGGTTGCAGCACACCCCGAGACTCTGAGAGAATTGGTCAACTAGAAATAACTTGAAATATATCGAACGCAGGGCCGACTTAGCGCATCCCCCTTACAGCAAGTGATCCCACGGTTCAAATCTATACCCAGGGCCAAAAGGCAAGCGGCGACCCACCAACCCGCCACGCGAGTTTTCCGCCTCATGTGGTAGAGGCACAGCACGCTGAAGGCCACAACCTTCGCCTACAGCCATGCACCATGTACCGGCAAAGCGGCAAAGCGAGAAGCCATCACTTCTGGAGGAGTCTCTTCTTGGAAAAAGCAAGTTCCTTGAGCTAATTTGCAGGGGGGGGAGTAAACCACTATTAAAAAAGACTCAACAAAACCACCACCCGCGCACACAGGGCAGCCAATGCTAGATAGCCCACGCTTGCCTTTTTGATTGTTGGACGTGCAAGCCCCATGGCTTCCTGGGCGGGAGGCCAGGCGAGAAAATGGCAACAGCAGAGAACCAGAGACCAACTGGAATTCGTCGATGTCTCAAATGGGAACCACAGAAAAGACAGCGCATGGGTGCTTCTTAGTGGTGACCAACCTGAAAAACAATCAAGTCCCTAATTTTGAGACGCAGCGTGACGGAATCACCCATCGCTCCGTGCGTTTGCTGACATGAAGGAAGAAATAAGCTCCGGGATCATCCTCAAACTAGAGTAAAAGTCTAGGGGACACCTCCCCATTCTTTCCAGAAACCCATCAGAACCAGGGAAAACAGCTGGTTTCTAAAAAGAACAATGACGATGGTTGCAAAGAATGGGGAATCACCCCTAGAAAACGGGCGGGTTTTGCCTCGCCGATTTATGGTACGGGGGGACTGTCCCCAATTCCAACCTTCATCTACCCGAAACAGTTTTGATCGTGGCTCATGTGGGTCGAAATTATGGCTCCCCAACGCCATTTCCAGCTTTCCACGCAAAGGGAGAACATGACAGTGGTCACGTACCTAGAATACTCCATTGCCCGCTCTCCTTTAGGGAACGAGCGCAAATCATCCACTTGCCCGGTCTTTTGGTGAGTGGGGTCACATCAAGAAAAATATGGGTCTCCATCTTATTGTTGACCCCACGTGAACCAAACCAGTGGATTGTTGTGGGCGTGTTTCCTATAATCTCTCTCGATGAGTTGAACTTAGTACTTTTTGGAAAATCACACATTTTGAAAGGCTAGGTTCTCCAGTAGAGAGGATAGAACAAGCGTACCCCTTTTTCTGTAGTCTATTTTAGTAGCGGAACCCTCCCCCCAAAGAAGGGGGAAAGGGCACTACAGGGGGACCTAGGTGGTAGAGAAGTTGCATGAACTATTTGTGCCAACTCAGAAAGTAAACCTCTGGTTGCAAAGTATGAGTTGTCCCATCTTCGGAGGGTGTCCTTCACAATTCAGGGAAACGAGTCTGTGTGTGTGTGTCTTTGTTTTGGAGGCACGGTGCCTTTTTCACCTTGGCTTTAAAGAGAAAAACGGAACACCTAAATCCATTTTGGGGTCCCACTCACTATTTTGACACATATAGTACGTTGACCTTTTGATCCACGTTTATAGGGCCTTTTGGGAATGGCGCATCAACCGGTGTTTTTGCATGTTTCAGCCACAAGCTGACTGGTGCCTGGTTGCTTTTTGGATATGTGGCTTTCCTTTTAGTTTTCCCTTAAACCAACATGAAAAGAGCACTTTTCCACAAACCAACATGGAACCTGCACTGTCCCCCTGCAGAAAAGGCTTTTGCTTGTTGGTTTTCGGGAGGGTTTTTCTCCCTTGGCCCATGTCCCTGGGCTGCCCGTTTTCGGATCCCCCGCTAACAGTGACTAACTTCTAGTGGGTTATTCTTTTTGACACACAAATCATGGCATAGTCCTCTACACCTTCCTTGGCCTGCACGGCTTAGCCAGTTTCTGGCTGACCTTGTGGGTTAAATGGAAATTACCAGTAAACACTACAAGGATCTAAGAAGCTAAGGGACCGGATGGCTGGGAGCCACCCAAGGTTCAGGTTTGCTGGGCCCAGGGCAGAGCTGGCCACATCCAGCTCCGGCATCTTCTCAAACCAAAGATCATGGAGCTCCTCGCCCGCCGCCTGCGTTTCAATCAGCGGATCGGATGCCAGACTCGTGTTTCGACTCGGTGGTTGAAGCCCACTCTGGGCCCCTTGTTTGGGGGAACTCCGCTTTTGTAACTTCCATGTTTTGGAAGGGAATCTGGGTGGGGGGGGGTAGGGGGGTACCAGGGGTTTTGACACATAGCCAAAGAAATGTCAAAGGCAGCTTCCCTCTGATCGGCTTCGAGCGTTTGGTAGTTTGGTGGTGTGAAGGGATTTCCCATGTTTCCTCAAGAGCCAGCGGTTCAAATCCAACAGGTCCTGACAGCAGCAAAGAAAAAATGCAACATGACCAAAGCGAAGGCCAAGCCTCAAGTTTTTCTAATTTCATCGGTTTCTCCAAGCCTCACAACGGCTCCCAAGGTGCAAATGACTTAAGAATCTAGGGAACGCGTCCATTTCCATTCTTTCCAGGGATCCGGATCTTTTCAGAAAAGAAAATCAGAACCCCAGGTTGGAAACAACGATCGGATTTTGAAAAGAAAGATGGTTGAAAAGAATGGAAAAGGAATCAACCCCTAGAAAGAAGCCTGACGGAAGGAGATGGAGTGAACGAGAAGCAAGCCTCAACGGAAGGCTCTTTCCGCCGTTCGGATGGGAACAAACATGTGCCTCGGCCGAGTATCAGAAGCACTTCCTCCACAAAAAGCCCTTCCCCCTATTCACACCTTATTTAATAGCTTGTTCAGGCCTTTCCAAAACAAGGCATCCCCCCTTTTGTGTTTAATTGACCCAATACCACTGCTAAACTTCAGACAGGCCTTGTTAGAGAGTACTTTTAGCACTTCCTTTTAGCACTTCCTTCTTCAACTGCTACCCGCTAAAATCGTGAAAGCACCAGGCTCGTTTCTAGTACAAAGAACATATATGGGTCAACATCAGTCTACAATTCAATTGTCAAAGTTGCATGTCTACTCCTCCAGTGGACTGCTGGACATTTCCGTAAAGAAGGGGAAGCTCTCATGAACTGTGGACATCTCCTAGGTCCTCCAGTAGAGAGGTTAGAATCAGGTTACCTTTTTTTCGTAGCCTATTTTGGTAGGGGAACCCTCCCAACCAAAAAGGGGTTAAGGGCACCATTCGCGGGACCTAGTCTCTCAACTCTCAAGGTGTCCCTGGCTTCTGATTTTGCTTCTGGCTTCCCTTTACACCACCCAAAATCACGGTGTCCATTCAAACACGGTGTCCCTTTCTTCCAACCTGAACTGGGGTGATATCCGTTCAAAAGCTACACCGAGAGGTGTCTTCGCTTTAGGGGGTGCGGAGGGAAACCGCAGGAAAAGAACCACAACAATGATCCCAAAGGAATTCAGAAACTTCGGGATTCCGCTCATAAGACAAACTCATGGAGTCGGGACATTTCACAGCCTCCAGCTCTTTTGCAGCAACCTGCGGCAAAAAGCAGGTTCGTGCGATCTCTTCTCGCTCCAAAGAAGGCCTGACAGGTGCTTGTTGCCCAACTGGGGTTGTCCCAAAAAAGGTTGGGACCCGCCGAAATGGGGGTGACTCCGCTTGGCTTTACAAAACACCCAAAAACAGTACCCTTCAGAAAGAGAGACACCCTGTTTGGAGTCAGCTTCGGCAATGACACTAAGGCAAGAGCCACGGTTGGTCACATTCTTGAGCAACGCTCCCGAGCGAACGGATCAAGCCATGGGGCGATTCCCAGCCACACTTGAGCTGCAAACCGCCCGAGTGATCTTAGTGGTCTGGGCTGCCCTCGAAAAGTTTGACTTGTAGAGGGTTCAATGGGCTGGTCCCTTCGACTCAAAGCTGTGGGTATGCCCCGCTTGGCTTGGGTTCGAATCCCCAACCCGCCAAAGAGAAGGTGCTTTTCGGCAGCTGGTTCCGTGGCTCTAGAGCGCACGCGGATTGACGCTTAAGTCGCCTTTGGCACAACCGGAATGGCTGAAACGAACGTGGTGAAATGCAAGCACCAGATTTGCACACTTGAAGCGATGGAACATCTAGCAAAAACAACCCTCGCAAACGTCATGGACAAATTGCGGAGATGCCAGCAGAGCTCCAACGCAAGCACAGATTTCCACCGCAGGCATCCCAAATTACTGGCTTCCGACCTTCCGAAGACCCCACCACCACCAACCCCCTCCCCGCCTCTGAAGGGTCCAGCTGCTTGTCTTTATCCTGACACGGTAAAGAAAGGCAGAGCCATGCCAGCGGACACAGGCGGATTTGTTCTTTTCGGATGGTTCGATGAACCCAAGGCCCTGCCCCTGGCCACTGGGCACGAACGGCTGAACTTGTGAGCAGGGGTTTGCGTCGCGGGATCTGCCACCGCCTCTTTGGAGCCAAAAGGTCCGGGTGACTCCGAAGCCACGATCAACTTGTGGTTCTCACGTTGGCAGCTGAATGGACCCAGCCAGAATCCCATCCCCCGAAACTCCCAGTCCTTTGAGGCTTGGCTCTCCTTGCGGGTGTCGGTCACGGCCTCGGCAGATCAGACCCCAAAAAAGCAAACCCGGGGTTCGGAAGGTGGGCAAAAATGAGAAAGTAAATATATACGCCCAAGGGCCCGAAAGAAGAAAAAACACAACACACACAACAGAACTCCCAAGAATTTGAGTGCTGCTCGACTCCCACCAAACAAACGAAAGTCCATCCCCCCAGGTCTCGGTGCAGCCCTTTGCAATTATGGGGATTCAGTTCCAATAAATTGCAACAATGCTATCGCAGTTATTATAGAATGGACGCTCAACGACTTGCAACATTCGAAAGTCCCGGACTTTGCACTAGGAATTCGCGCGACAAGTTTTCGGCGGCTCGGGACGTCGGGGCCCAAGTCCTCGGCCAGTTTCTCCTTCAGCCGCTTCAGCGCGTCGATGGCGAACTCCGAGATGAGCTCAGCCCGGCGCGGCGCTGAAGAACGGCGCGAAAAACCGGGGGCAAGGCACGCAAGCGTTTCCTGGTGGTATGCTTTCTGGCGCCAAGGGCCAAAAAAAACATGTCCATGTTTTGTTTGTTTTCTTTTTAATATGCCCCTTTGTGTACCTGTCCTTTA
Source organism: Effrenium voratum (assembly GCA_963377175.1). Lineage (NCBI taxonomy): Eukaryota > Dinophyceae > Suessiales > Symbiodiniaceae > Effrenium > Effrenium voratum. The sequence continues at coordinate 321,037 of CAUJNA010003500.1, read as the reverse complement.
CTTCCATTTGTTGAAGTTCCCTGCGAAAACATAGAATGAAACAAAACAAGTCACACATTCCCTTTAAAGCGAAACATCAAAATAACAACAAAAGCAAGTGATAGAGTCCCTAACCAACAAGCGCACACAAAACCATATGAGTCACAATCAAAGTCCGGTATGAAAATGGTCTACCCAGAACCATGCTTCAAGAATTAAGAAGGCGGCCGAAACTATTTCTGGCTGGGACTGCCCCTTACTAAGCTTCATCTACCCGAGTTTTGATTGTGGCTCATATGCAGCTCAGCAAACGGAAGTGTATGGTGAGGTTGACAAATCCTGACGGCCGGTCTGGGCTCCCTGCTGCCAGGCTCAGCCAAATGTCTGTCTCCGGTTCCTCGAGTTTGTGGACGCCAAGGACATGCGTTGGGTGTCAAGTTCTGACAGCTTGTGTGTGTGTTCTTCTAAGGGTACCCCCCAAAAAAAACATACACACATATATATATATATATATGTATATATATATATACATATATGTATATATGTACAGTAATGTAAATAATAATCATAAAATAAATACAAAGAAACCCACATAAATAACAAATAGCTAAACGGATTTCCTGTTAGTTTTCCTTTGAAACCAACCAAAAAGGAGGTACCCTCAAGAAAGACACGCCCACATGGACGTTTCAAGCGCCTCCAAAAACACTCCCATCCTCAGATGTCATGAGTAGCGTACGCGATGAATTGGACACATGGGGAGTAAAATGGTCGACCCAAAACCATGTATATAATTCAGAAGGCGGATATCCGCCACCATTTATGGTTGGGACTGTCCCTTACTAACCTCAACTTACCCGGGTTTTGATTGTGACTCACTTGGACACTTTGGGTGATGAAAGGATGACAAGATCCCAGCAATCTGAAACGCGCGGGAGATACACTTGAGGCAAGCGCTAATGAAAGATGAGAACTGGAATAGGCCACTTGGATTTGAGACATGGTGCTCAACCGGCAGCGTCTCTCTGGGCCACCTTGCCCTTCGGATTCTTGTCTGCAGGTTTCTTGTTGAAAGTTTGCATACTGGCTGTCATGAAAACCCCAATAGAGGTTCAGAACGTTTGCCCGCCTATACTTTGGTAGTCCCCACACGTAGTTGCTCCAAACAACCTGGCACAATGGGGGCGCTTTGGTCCCTGAAGGGACAAACAAAGTCAACCAATTTGTTCGCCTGTTCGCCATCATCTTCTAACGGCTCGAATCGAGTGCGTCGTTCCTGCCAACAATTTCCTGCAGTCTGTTTTAGTCGGGGAGCCCTCCCATGCCCTCCCCCAAAAAAGAGGGCAAAAGGGCACCTAGCTGGGGGACCTAGTCAAACAGCATCGCGGCGAGCTGAGGTCCGTACTGCGGCGGCCTCCTGACTTTCCGAGTTGGGAGATGGACAAAATCCATGGAACCGCTTGGTGGGTGAGCTATGCGTTCGAATGCATAGGGGCTTCATCCTTCTCAACTGATACAACTCCGTTGGACAAGAGGTACAACACCACAAAGATCCAGCCCCTGATGGTTCCCAAAAGGGAGGATCAATGAGCTGAACTGGCTGGGGGTCAAAATTAGGTACCCAAAATGGAATGGTAAATGGAAACACGGACTAAAACCTGCGGTCCAATTCCTGGTAGATTAATTTTGACCCATACCCAACTCTGGCCAACAGACAGTACAAGAGCTACACCGCTGGTTTGCCCAAGGGCCGGACGTGGTGCCCCCAAAACTTGCCTTCCCCAAAACAACTGGCATCAGCTTCTCCCTAGTTGGTTGTTTGGATTGGTGGTTTGGGTGGTGAAGAGGTGGGAAACCTCATTTACTATCTACAAGAACCATTAGTTCCCATCCAAATCCAAACCACCAAATTCAATCCACCAACCAAGGGATACGAAAAAATTAAGACCCAAGCTCAAGGAAACTCCAATTTTGCCTCTACAACAAGCGGTTCAAACCCACAAACCACCAATTCAAACCACCAACTACGGTTTACCTGAACTGGTGACTGTCCCGCCTCGTCGCCCTTCTCTTCTTCAGCACCTGCCATGGCAAGTTGCTGCTTGAGGTGCAAGTGACAATTCACACCGACGGCCTAAACAAATCCGATGATGCTGTTGATATTCCTTTGGGTGCGCATTTATTTCGGGATTTGTTTCTTGTTTGGATTTGTTTCTTGTTTCGTCCGGGCCAGTAAAATGTCGTACTTTACAGCATTCTCTCGAGGAACTGACGTATTTTCCACTAGCCCGTCAACATGCCCAGCATTGTTTTCAATATCCCCCGCATGTCCGACCAACACCCCAACAAATCATGGGTAACAAAATCTACAAAGTGGCCGGGGGGTTTGGCCCCACCCATGATGTTCGCAGACGTGATGATTCGAATAGGGGTGCCATTAAATCTCTGCAAACAATCTAAGACGAAGCAGATGGGTTGGGGCGCGGAAAACCTTCCCATGATGTTCGAAGAAGTGCATCATGGTGATGCTGAGGATGCGGGAAGCCAAGGCCAAAACCAATGAAAGGGCGCAATAGCCAAAACGCCCTGAGAGGAACTCGGAAGGGGGGAAAAAAAATGAAGAAAACAAACTAAAAAGTGCCCCTCCTATTCCTTGTTCAAAGGCATTCAGATTCAGAAAAGGATGTGTGTAAGTAACAAACCCATTTTCAGCACCCCAAGGTGCATGAGGAAAATACCCACGCCACTCAGAAGGGATCAATTCAAGAGAAGAATCCTGTGGCCTGCTGGTTTGAGTCCAGGAGGGCCACGTGAGAGGCAACTCAGCCCTCTCTTGCTCTTGGAGGAGTCAGGAAAGTAAAGCAAAAGAACACCTGCGGGTGCAAAGCACAAACCCCTGACCCCATCCCTGACCCTGACCTAATTCGTTGTTTGTCTTGGCCGGTAAAATGTTGTATTCTACAGGTTTTTCTCGGCATCATTTTCAACATGCCCCGCATGTCCGACCAACATCCCCAGCATCACCAACAAATCGTGGGTAAAGAAATCTAAAAGTAGCTGGCGGGTTGACGGGGTCGAAAACATGATGATTCAAATAGGAGTGCATTTCAATCCCTGCAAAAATTAAAGGACCGGATAACCCCACATGCTATGTTTTTCCCAAATGTCCACACACATGTACCGTGCGCCCCTTGTATGGATGCGATTACAGAGCACCCAGATGCACAGAATGCAGCGCCTGCCACGACTTCGGCAACGGCATCGCCAAAGTGCTGCGCCTGCCACGATTTCGCAACGGCATCGCCAAAGTGCTGCGCCTGCCACGATTTCGCACACCCCCCGCCGCGCGCGCGACAACATCCTGTCCCTCTAGACAGCTGCCGAATGCGACCCCTGCCACACAAACACACACCCAGATGCACAGAATGCTGCGCCTGCCACGACTTCGGCAACGGCATCGCCAAAGTGCTGCGCCTGCCACGATTTCGCAACGGCATCGCCAAAGTGCTGCGCCTGCCACGATTTCGCACACCCCCCGCCGCGCGCGCGACAACATCCTGTCCCTCTAGACAGCTGCCGAATGCGACCCCTGCCACACAAACACACACCCAGATGCACAGAATGCTGCGCCTGCCACGACTTCGGCAACGGCATCGCCAAAGTGCTGCGCCTGCCACGATTTCGCAACGGCATCGCCAAAGTGCTGCGCCTGCCACGATTTCGCACACCCCCCGCCGCGCGCGCGACAACATCCTGTCCCTCTAGACAGCTGCCGAATGCGACCCCTGCCACACAAACACACACCCAGATGCACAGAATGCTGCGCCTGCCACGACTTCGGCAACGGCATCGCCAAAGTGCTGCGCCTGCCACGATTTCGCAACGGCATCGCCAAAGTGCTGCGCCTGCCACGATTTCGCACGCCCCCCGCCGCGCGCGCGACAACATCCTGTCCCTCTAGACAGCTGCCGAATGCGACCCCTGCCACACAAACACACACCCAGATGCACAGAATGCTGCGCCTGCCACGACTTCGGCAACGGCATCGCCAAAGTGCTGCGCCTGCCACGATTTCGCAACGGCATCGCCAAAGTGCTGCGCCTGCCACGATTTCGCACGCCCCCCGCCGCGCGACAACATCCTGTCCCTCTAGACAGCTGCGAATGCGACCCCTGCACACAAACCACGATTGCTCTGCCACGAACGGCATCGCCAAAGTGCTGCGCCTGCCACGATTTCGCACGCCCCCCGCCGCGCGCGCGACAACATCCTGTCCCTCTAGACAGCTGCCGAATGCGACCCCTGCCACACAAACACACACCCAGATGCACAGAATGCTGCGCCTGCCACGACTTCGGCAACGGCATCGCCAAAGTGCTGCGCCTGCCACGATTTCGCAACGGCATCGCCAAAGTGCTGCGCCTGCCACGATTTCGCACGCCCCCCGCCGCGCGCGCGACAACATCCTGTCCCTCTAGACAGCTGCCGAATGCGACCCCTGCCACACAAACACACACCCAGATGCACAGAATGCTGCGCCTGCCACGACTTCGGCAACGGCATCGCCAAAGTGCTGCGCCTGCCACGATTTCGCAACGGCATCGCCAAAGTGCTGCGCCTGCCACGATTTCGCACGCCCCCCGCCGCGCGCGCGACAACATCCTGTCCCTCTAGACAGCTGCCGAATGCGACCCCTGCCACACAAACACACACCCAGATGCACAGAATGCTGCGCCTGCCACGACTTCGGCAACGGCATCGCCAAAGTGCTGCGCCTGCCACGATTTCGCAACGGCATCGCCAAAGTGCTGCGCCTGCCACGATTTCGCACGCCCCCCGCCGCGCGCGCGACAACATCCTGTCCCTCTAGACAGCTGCCGTGAGTCAGCGAGTGTGAGTGAGTGAGTGAGCGAGTGAGTGAGTGAGTGAGTGAATGAGAGTGAGTGAATGAGAGTGAGTGTGAGTGAGTGAGTGTGAGTGAGCGTGAGTGAGTGAGTGAGTGAGTGTGAGTGAGTGTGAGTGAGTGAGTGTGAGTGAGTGTGAGTGACTGAGTGTGAGTGAGTGAGTGTGAGTGAGTGTGAGTGACTGAGTGTGAGTGAGTGAGTGTGAGCGAGTGTGAGTGAGTGAGTGTGAGTTGAGTGAGTGTAAGTGAGTGAGTGAGAGTGAGTGAGTGAGTGAGTGAGTGAGTGAGTGAGTGAGTGAGACGGAGACGAGCGGGAGGAGGAGGAGGAGGAGACGCGGCGCGCGGACGACGAGCGGAAAAAGTAAGAACCCCACACAAAGATGTGGGGAACAATCTAAAAAGTAGCGGGGGGGTTGGGGGGGGGGGCTACCCACAAGAAGTGACGATTCAAATAGGGGTGCAATTAAATCGCTGTAGAAAATCTAAAAAGTAGCTGGCAGGTTGAGGGGGCGGCAGCCCCCCCCCCATGATGTTCGAAGAAGTGATGATTCAAGTAGGGGTGCAATTAGAACTCTGTAAAGGATCTAACAAGTAGCGGGGGAGTTGGCACATAGGGGTGCAATTGAGCAGTGCCGAAAATAAGGTACATAAAACCCTCTACTAACAAGCCACTTACGCGGACCTTTCGCGATGCTTTCGCGGACACATGCTTCACTTTCACGGACATGCGTTTTGTCATGATCGCTTTCGCGGAGCTTTCGCGGGCAACACAGAAACTGCGAATATGCACTGCCGCGGTGCTTTCGCGGGCTCTTCTTCAACCACTTTCGCCGCAAGCTTTCGCGCCCTGCATTTTAGCTTTCGCGAGGCTTCGTTGGGAGAGGCCCTCAATTAACTCCTTTCATAAGGGTTATTGGCGCTGCTCAATTAAATCTCTGCAAACAATCTAAAAAGTAGCGGGGGGGGTTGGGGGGCAAGCCCCCCATGATGTTCGAAGAAGTGATGATTCAAATAGGGGTGCAATTAGAACTCTGTAAAACATATTAAAAGTAGTTGGGGGGGGTCCCCCCCATGATTTTCGAAAAAGTGATGATTCAATTAGGGGTGTAACGATTCAAGAATACAACAACAAAAAAAACAGCGGCGGGGGGGGGGGGGGGGGGTTGGGGGCGGGGGGGCTTCCCCATGATGTTCGAAGAAGTGCATACATACAGACATACATACATGCAGACATACATAAACATAAATATAAAGAACACTTGCCGGAGAATGCGGGAAGCCAAAGCCAGAAACCAATGAAAGGGTGCAAAAGCCAAAAAGCCCGGAGAGGAACTGGGAAGGCAGAGGATGCGAAAAGCCAAAGCCACCAACAGCGCATAAACCCTTCGAAAGCCGCAAAAACCAAAACGCCACCTGCCGGAGAGGAACTGGGAATGCAGAGGATGCGAAAAGCCAAAGCCAAAAAGCCACCAAAAGCCGCAAAACCAACAAGAAACCGAAAAGCCAAGAAGCCAAGAAGCAAAAAGCAAAACAACATCCAAAAAATAAAAAGACAAAACACTTCAACAGATACCCCTCCAATGAACTTTATCGGCCTTATGCTGAGGCACGGTTTTGAACCTTACCGGAACAATTGCTTGGAAGCCATATCGAACCTTATTTTTTTCCGGCCTTCGGTAAAGGTCTCGGAAAAAGGTTCAACCCTACCGCTTTCGGCGCTGAAATTTGGTAGGGCGCCCGTTTTGAACCTTAGAGATAAGCTATATGCACCTTGTACATGGTGGGTTCCAACTTTATTTTGGTCTGGAAAAAAGTCACATGTTTCAAAAGGTGGCAAACTGTATCTTTTAAGGAGCCCTGTATAAGAGCGCAAGTGCAGCAAGACCACCACGAATCAATAGCCCCACAAAGGCAACGATCCTTCGGAAAGTCGCCAAAGAAAAGCCGGGAGGTGTCGCACTTTTGCCGCCACCTGCCATCCTTCTTGTTCCACAATTTTCCCCCGCCCCGGGCAAAAAGAGGCGACCAAAGTGACCAAGTCGACTTCCCCCCCCCCAAGCCAGGGCAAAACACCACCAAAAAACAAAACAACGGCGGCGTCTTTTTGGACGAACGACCAGACGGACTACTGGCGCGTCTCCCCGCGCCTACGTAGCGGTCCGGGTCGATGTCCATGGGATTGGACTTGGCGCCCTGGGGCACGCACTCCTCCGGCGTGGGAGCCACCAGCAACAGCGCCTCAGTGGCGAGGTGGTGTGGGGTGGGCGGCACCTGTTTGGGGGGCCGGCTGGGACTTAGGGGGCCGCCATGCTGTTGTTCTTATTTGTTTGGGGGGAGGGCCCTGTGTTTTTTTTGGGGGGGTGTCTTTTTGGGGGTTTAGGGGCCACTTTTGGCAGACTTCGATTGGAATTTCTTTCAAATGAAGGGAAGCAACCCGCTGGAGGTTGAACCGGCCGAGCCCTGACGCCCGGCGCAAGTGTAGTCACTCGATTTCCTAAAATCCCAAGTTCATCAATCTGCTGGCGGTGTCCATTGAAACGATCGCCACTGTGGGAGGTTCCAAAAAAGGGAAATGGAGGAAACCAAACGAAAACCGAAATCCGTGTTGGGCATCCAACTCCCTCTGTACGGTTCATCCGGGCACATCGTAGCATTCAGGGGGGCAACACTCGCTTGCCAATATGCAGGCCATGCAATGCATGGGGATTGATACGGCCAAAGCAGCTCATTCAACATCTGCAGCAGAAACATGATCCAGTGATGGCAACTCGCCCCGGACTCTCCTGCCATTTGGAAACATGTTGAGCGCCGGTGGAGTTGCTTCGGATCTTGGCGCAATTCACATCCTCTGGTTGTTTTTGAGTGAAGTGGAAGATGTGATGTGAAGACTTCCATCCGCACCTGCACGGATCTCAGTCCCAACTGGCAGCTCACACTTGCAAAAGAAAGCTGGTCTTTTGAATCTCCCCGGACTCGTGTGGGATCCCAAATCACATCATACACACCAAAAGGTCGCCTGTTCAAGTCAGCCCTGACTTAATGAGTCATTTGTGGCATCATGCTTTTGGGATAACCTGACAAGAGGGACACTCAAGCCCTCTTGCGCCCTGCTGGCTCTTTTTAGTGTCCACCGACTCAGATTCTTGTGATTTCTTCCCTCTGCTCATGCCGAAATCGTTTCTGTTCAACCCCTACCTGGGAACATGAGCTGGCATCATCTTCGCGACTCAAACACCCGCAAACAACATGAACCAGCACAATACACAACAGGACACGTTCCATGGGGCGGCTGGCGCTCTTCGTCCGGGCCGCCTGGGGGCAAACGCGCAGCTTGTGCTTTCTATGGATTCTTTTCCTGAACCCCGAAGCTCTACTTCTTGACAAGGTCCTTTCGGTTTTTGGGCAAGCCGGCTGGGGATATTCGAAACTTCCAGGTTGATCGTCTCATTAGTGGGTAAATGGACATCTCCTGCTCGTTGCTTAGTTGGTGGTTTGGAGTCCGGGTTCGGGAATTGAACCACTGGCGTTTTTTGAGGGTCCCTTTCTTAACCACCAAACTAGCAATCTTGCTGGACCTCAAACTACCCATTAAAAAAACAAAAACAGTTTTGGGGCAGTCACCCATTCTTCAGGATTTGTCTAGATGTTTCTAAGCAAAACAACATCTAAGACAAACATCCTTAAAAGGACCTCCGAGGGATTTTTTGGTGGGTCCAGCTGTTGGTTTTCCCTCTTCGCGCTCGAAAGAAACCCCAAAAAGGCCGCCCCCTCGATCGATCCGGGGGCCGGGGCGTTCAGCGCGGTGACCAGGGAGGCCTGCAGCAGCTGGTCTGCTTGCCGCGCCGCCGCGTAGCCCGCGGACCGGGCCTCGGGGACTCGGGCGCCCGAGTGGGGCATGGCAAAAAAAGAATCGGCTCCTTTGGTTGGTTGACTTAGGGAAATCCCTTCCCAAAAAAAAAGGAGAAAAAAAGGCAGCACTGGGCAGTTCCTGGACCAAACTTCTTTAGGTTCGGGATTTTGAGGTTGTACTGCGGACTAAATGGGTCAATCCTGGGCTAAATGGGCAATGCGGACCGAAACTCATCAGGGAAGTGTTTTTTGTTGTTTTGTAGTAATTAGTAATTTGGGTTCTCCGGATTAATCCCAAGCTGACATTGTCTCAAACTTCCACATTGCAAAATCCGCGGAGCTAGTGTTTCATCAGTCCTGATTACATCCACCCGCACATCCGACTCCAGCCAAAATCGGTCTGACTCCAAAGGCAAAACTCTTGCTTGAGACGCAGGCACAACGCAGCTCGCGACAAGAAGCCAGGCACTGATTGTGCAACCCACGACTAACCGGTGCTGTACGCACACATGCGAAGCCGCACGGGAAAAGGGTTGCAGGAATGGCGTCCAAGAAATTATGATGCCATGCACTTCTTGTTATTCTTGCGGATTGCATCTTGCCCTGAAGCAAGAACACTTCTTTTAAACTTACTCAAAGGACCTGGAAATAAAAGATTAACCTTTTGGGACCTTTACTAAAAATGGACCAGGGAAACCAAAAGGTCAAAAGGTCGGCTTTGGGCAACTGAGTAAATTCTAATGCCTTGGAAAACAGCCTACTGCAAAGCTGCCGGAAGATGTGGCGCGGGACAGCTAACTTAGGGGACATCAGTTGTTTCGCCCTCCCAGAATCGGCCCGCAGGAGTCAGTCTATTCATTGCTCAAACATGCTGGGGACAAGAAACATGCGCAGAGCCTCCAAAGATCAGGCTGAAAAACTTGGCTCAAACCATCTCGAGCTGACCCAAGGACAAACAGCGCAGCCTCAAGAAACACAAACCTCAGCTCAAGCTCCAAGTAGAAGGCGTCAGGAGCTGCAAGATCGCGTTTCTTGTATGGCCATGGGTCAAAATCCCGGTTACCCCCCAGTGAACATCCCAATCCCCACTAAAATAGGTTCTAAAATGGGTGGTGAATTCACCTACCATCCAAAATGGTACCATTGGTTTGCGCAGAACCAATGCGATCGTCTATTAACCAGATCAAACTGAAGCAACTGATTGATTAACTCACAAAGTCCTTCGATGATTGGTTTTGACAACCACAGCCATATGAGCAAATGACCGGAACAAGACATTTGCTAATCTCCAGGCCTCGGGCCGTTGACCCTGCTCTGTCCATACCAGGGCCACTGGAAAATGGTCATTGGACGCCAGAATGTGCAAAGCTCGTCTTGAGCCGCCTCGCCCTGCCCCTTTAAACATGGCCAATCACCCGTGGTTTGGCACAACCTCCTTTTGGCTCCCCTTGTAAGGGGGCCAGCGTCTGGGTTTACAAATTTGGATTAACCCTGCTTGGCAGTGTCTGCTTGCGCACAAATTTTGCATCCCCCTCTCCTCCGAGGGGCCAAGAGCCGAAGAAGCTCCTCAAGGATTTGGAAGCCTCGCGCATGTGCCTCAGCTCGCTCGAGGCAAACGGATCCTCCTTCTATCTTTTTGGGTTCTCTCTCTCTCTCTCTCTCTCTCTCTCTCTCTCTCTCTCTCCGAGCTTCCCTCCCTCTCTAGAGATATTCTATGTATTATGACTGCGGGTATATATATATATATATATAGATACACATGTATCCGTGTATATGCATATGTATGTATATTATTGTCTATGCCTTAAATAACGGATTACCATTTACAGTCAGGATAACATGTACATATGATGCAAGCATGATTATGTGGAAGATGGTGCCGTGGGGAAGCTGAACATGCCCGCTTGGAATCAGTGGCTCACGGGGTCGCTGGCAGCAGATTGCTTCAGACACAAAACATACCTAGCGCCATGGAACAGGGACAACCGACAGAGGGAGCCATAACAGGGTCGTGTGTACGCTGCATTTACTTGTTGGTTCTCAGCAGGGAATGCGGGAAATGCCCCCATAAAGCATTCCCTATGGTTGCCTTTCAGGGAATCCCCAGGTTCATTCAGCAGCAAGTTTAGGAGCACATGAGTCATAATCAAAACCCGGTGTTAAAATGGTCTACCCAGAACCATGCTTCAAGAATTAAGAAGGCGGATATCCGCAGCTATTTGTGGTCCTTCATCTACCCGGGTGTTGATTGTGGCTCACATGGGTTTTCCTCAAACACCGACCAAAGCGATAATTCCAGTTTAAACGCCAACCAAAACAGAGATGTTCCTTTGAACACCAATTAAGAAAGGGGCTGTTCAAAATGGAGGGTTGGCCAGTACTAAGCCATAGTCCCTATAGGAAAGCCACTACAAAGGGGACCGGTTCCTTGCGTAACCCCAGGTAATGATTAAGGATTGACAAGGGGATTGTCCCTTACTAACCTTCATTTGGGTGTGGCTCAAAAATGGGGGTCCAAAATGGAACCCTGGTACATGGACAGGTAGACTAAAACCTGCGTAACCCCAGTTGCTTCATTTTGAGCCACACCCATTTACCCGAACCGGTTTTGAGCACGTGGCTCACATTGACACCAGAGACCTGGCCTCCTTGTCCGCCTCCTCTTGCTTCTGCCACTCAGAAGGCTCTTCTTCTGTGGCCTTAGGCTGAAAGTTCAGCCCAAAGAAGAAAGCCCACCCCTGATCTAGGGGGTGTATGTTTGTTGTGTATATATATATATATTGTGTGGGGGTGGGTTACATATTTGTGTTTAGGTCTTTGAGACAAGTCGGGGGTTAGAAGAAAAGTACATCTCTAGGGGACACTTCCATTTCCATTCTTAACCCAGGGATCCGGATCTTTTCAGAAAACCATCAGAACCCAGGGGACGAAGCCAACACAAAGCAATTGGTCTGGTCTTCCAAGAGTGTTGCCACCCCCATGCTTCCCAAGAAAATGGGGGGTAGATCACCAAAAAACCTGGAAGTGACATTACCTATGCTTTCGGGGAAGTGGCTTGGGGGAAGTGGAAAAAAACCATCTTAGATCGCTGTTCAGGTGCAGTTCCACGAATCAGTGGATTGCAGCAAAAAACGGCCGATTGATCCAGCCTTTCGCTAGTGAACTAAGGACCCTCAATTCACACACACACACATACACACAAACTCCAAAACAGCCACCAAAACAGCCCAAAGCAGCCCAAAACAGCCACGAAAACAACCACCAAAACAGCCCAAAACAGCCACCAAACCAGCCACCACTGCCGAGAACAGCCACCAGTGAAGCCCGTTTATAGATTATCAAGCCAGTGTCAAGCCCAAAGCTCCGACTGGGTTTCCCTTCAAAGGGGTTGACCCATCCGTCTGAGGGCTGGCGTCTGTCAGTTTCCACATTCGTATGGTCCATATGTCTAAAATTCCGAAATGAGCTGCGGTAATTTCCATGGGATTTTGTTTCTGATGATAGCTTGGCTAAAGATGAGGTCTGCAAAAACACACAAGAACAACACCCATCCCCTTTGGTTTTCCTTTGGATCTATGGGCTATTTGGCACACAGGAAATACGCCTTGCTTCACTCCAAGTGCCTGAGCTCCCAACCACCGTCTCCTCTGGCTCCTCCTGTGCATTCAGGCATTGGACATGGATTTCCCCGGGTAACCATCCGAACCTATCCAATGCCCTGATACACATACATTTGTTGTATAGTGAGATATGCATGATATATATATATATATGTATATATATATATGCATAGTAAACTCACGCGCATACCCCTGCACATAATGTAGTTGTTCTTCTTATGATGAAACCACTATTGTAACCCAACCCAAATCAAGCCCAATTCACTTCACCTGCAGCTTGAAGGCTAAACGGAGTTCATTTGGAGCGGGGGATGTGGTAACCACGGAGAAACCGATCAGACGTTGGAAAAGCTTTGCCCAATGCTTTCCAGTGGTCATCCGAGTCTTAGGCTTACGACACATGGCTTGCGTCACCTGGCTCCATAGATTTGTTCGCCTGGAAGGCCGAGCCAAATGGCTGATGACCGTACCAACCAACTGGCCAGGGCTCCGGAGCCAAGACCGGGAGGAATGGTACCCTCCCACCAACTCACGTCGAAGTGCAAAAAGGCCAACTTTCTAAGAGGAAAGTCGTCTTTCTACACTTCCATGTTAGCTGGTCGACCCTTTAGGATAGTTGCTGGCGGCTTAAATGTCCCATCTGTTGGGCCCTACTCAAGAAAAGATCCTCATGTGTGACCAACCACCGTGTCAAGAAGTTGGAGGTGTGAACTCACAAATGAGCCATAGAAAAGCCTTGAGAATCAAACAATCATGAGTGATTTGTGGGTGCAATTCAGCTCAAGATGGCCAACTTCTTCTTTTGGACTGTATCGGAAATCTTATGCCTAAGCGATCTTATGCCTAAACGCTGCTTAGTCTCAACGACTGCAAATGCTCCAGAGGAGTTATTCCAACAGGGCCACAGGGCATAGAAGCTGGGCAAGTGTACTCGCACCGCTGCAACTGAGATCTGCGTGTCGAATAAGCATCCCATCGAATAACACAAACAAATTAACTCGCCTCCCAGCCGAAAAACCCGAGTGCCATTTCGACCGATGCGACAATGCAAGGTGCCATGCTCCAAATCCCAAATGCCATCCTTTCACCTGGATTCACACGTCTCTGATAAACGGGTCCTACAGGTCCGCAAATTCTGAATACTTCCAACACCGCACATAAGACTTGGACTCCCAAATGCTGGACCTTAATACTGTGGACCAAATGCACCTAAGAAACCCTGGAATGATTCCCCTCTAAATTCCAGCAAACAATGGTGTTCCATGCTTTCAACGTGGTGCGAGCACATTTCGTCATCGCCAAAGGCCCCCACGAGAAACGCACCACGAGCGGAGCGCCTCGATGGCCTCGTAGACGCCTGGCGGGAGGGATGTCTAATCCGAGCGGATGGGAACGTACGGCAATTAGAACAGGGATCCTTACATGAAAAACACATGAGCATTGCTTTGTAAATGGCGGTTTCCCTGAATTCTGGTGGAAAAAGCAACATGTTTCAAGTGGGCAAAATGTATCTTTTAAGGAGCCCTGTAGAAACACCCCCCCCCTTTTTAAGCCTAGGTCCTCCAGTAGAGAGGTTAGAAGCAGGGTACTAACTTTTTTGTCTGTAGTCTATTTTAGTAGGCGAACCTCCCCCAAAAATAGGGGAGAGAACGGCACTACGGGGGGACCTAGTATACATAAAAGTGCGAATTTGGCCATTGCCGTCGAGAAATGACGCCTGCATTACTTGAGGGCTCTACACTCAGTCATTATATGGATTCCAACGGATGTACTTACATTACGTTGGAGGGGTTGAAGACTTTCAACCTTTCTGCTTGCGAATACGTCCCCAGGAGACCATGGTTGCAACTGTTTCTAGGGACTCCCTTTAAAAGCTGGGAATCTCTCTCTCTATATTTACACACGCGTTTTCAGCCAATGGAAGCTTCGGTAAATCCCCCCAGGTAGGCCCTCCGGATCAGGGTTGTGGGATCACTCCGGGTTTCTCCAACCACTTCTGTGATACTTTTGGGAATCCCCCTGTATCTGGGGAAAATAGTCTTTGGGAAGCCCTTTCTGTTGTATCACAGAACTCGGTTGCTTTCTGCTCCCCTGCTAAAAGTTTGACTCTAGTGGTTTAAGGGAAAACCCATGAGTTGGCAAAAAGTTGAAGTCCTAACATCCCTGGGCAAAATGCAACAAAGAGAAGTGGATTGTCCATTCGCCACAGCCCGGATTCACCTGGGACTGGGCGCCTTGGCGAAACTGGCATCATGCCGCAGCTTCGCACGTTCTGGGTGGAAAATCCACGAATCTGTGATACAAAAAGGGCTTCCCAAAGACTAACACCCCAACAAAAAGGGGGGAGATTCCCAAAAGTATCACAGAAGTGGTTGGAGACACCCCGAGTGATTCCACAACCCTGTTTCAAGCATGATTTGCCTCCCAAGTGGTTGCTTTCATGTTGGTATCCTTCCAGCAAGCGCCAAGGGTCACAATTGAAGACACATCCATAGAAAACACGCAGCGAGACCTTCCTTCCTAGATTTCAGCAATCTTCTGATTCAGAGTTCATGACGCCTATCAGCTGCCAGGGGTCCGGCCTCTCCAACCGGACTTGCACAGCGCAGCCCATCTCAACCACCCGCCCAACTACCCAACCACCCAACCAGCCCAAACTCCCATGCAAACCGGTCAAACCCGCAACAAACCTCACACGCGCGCACACACACACACACACACCCACCCACCCCACCCACCCCACAACCAACCGGCCACTCAAACACCCCAACAGCGCAACCCCCAGACCCCCGCCTAAAGTTGCGCCATCCGGCGGCAAGAGAGGGATGGTCACCTGTCGCGCGAAAACCGCGGCCCCAGAGTGGCGGGGGCCCATCAGCTCAGCGCATCGATTGAATTTATTGATTCATCTTCCCCCTACAGGGATCCTTACATTATACCTGAACATTGCCTTGTCAACGGTGGTTTCCCTGTATTTTGGTGGAAAAAGCCATGTGTCAATTGGGCAAAATGTATCTTTTAAGGAGCCCTGCCCTAATTGGTGGTTTGGAGCCGAATCGGTAGTTTGGAGGTGTTCTGGGGCGGTTTCCCCTTAGCCCTCTGCAAAAACCAGGGATTCAAATCCAAATCCAAGCCACAAATCCAAACCACCAAACAGGAGATGCCTGAATCGGGATTGCCCGGCACTCGGCAAAAAACCGATTCAGAAGCCCATGCCCCCGCACGAACAAAATGATAAACCAGCCATGGCACCGCATGTGCTGAGACAGAATGCAAGATGTCCTCAAGCGCAACTCAGGCATCCTTGATCCGGTGGAGGCGACAAAAAGCCATCCTAAAAGGAAACAAACCCAGAGTCCACCCATGAATCCTCTGAGTGTACCTTGCGGGCAAAAAAAACCACCTGGCGATTCTACCAAAACGATCCATCCACTTTCAAGCAACCCTGGTACAGCGATGGCCATCCTTTCTTTCTGAGCCGGCAGGTGTGGGGATATGTCAAAATAGAGACCCTAAAGCGTGGGGGGGGGGTCCTTGAGTTTCCCTTTTGACCAGCCTGAAAAGGGTACCCTCAAAATGCCACCCAGCAACAACATGGTTTGACGAAATGGGATTCCTTTCGGATGCTTTCCGCTAAGGGGAACCAGTTTAGGGTCCCCTAGGTAATATACTTCTGAACTGAGAGATGAATGATAAAACAATCATCAAACGCACTGGACACATCTGTTCCAACGCCGTCTTTCCACATGCGAATAAACAAGCGGTTGGAGACACAACCGAAAGGATGGCCACATGATTGTTTCTGGAACGCGTATGATCAGGTGAGCAACCACTGAGGAATTCGGAGGACGGTTCCAAAGTTGCTTGTTGAACATGCTTGCTTAAACAAGTGGTTGGAGACATCCTAAAGGTATTGAACTCCAAAGAATCGTTTCCTTGTTTCAGATTGTCTATGTTCGCATGGAAGGGCCCAACCCAACCCGCTTGCCTGCTTCAGATCTAAAAACTTGAACCTTGAGATGGCGTGGCCTCGGCACGCGTCGACGCCGTCAACCCATGCTCGAGAGGCGTGAGTGATATCGGGTGAAAGTTGGCGCAACTCCCTAGGGGATGACTACATGAACATGGGCAAACGGAATTCTGTGTCATTTCTACCTTCAACTATCGTTTTGTTCGCCCGAGTGACAATGTGGGTGTGTCTTTTGAGGGGGCCCCTGGTTTTCCTCTTGACAGGGGACCATTTGTTGGAGCACAAATGAAGCTTTCGAAGCACCGCGGAAGGATGCGGAGCAAACCACCCACGACTTTTTTTCGAGCTTGGGCGCCAGTGGTCAACTTCAAGGGGTTGACTCCTTTCCCATTTTTTTCAACCAGGCTTCTCTTCAAAAAACCGGATCTGTTTCCAACCGGATCGGGTTTTTGGATGGTGTCCTGAAAAAGATTCGGGTTTTTGGATGGTTTTTGGATGGTTTTTGGATGGGTTCAGGAAATGGAAATGGCAGGTACCCCTAGAGAGAAACAACCTCGACTTCGAGCTGAGCACCAAGGGCTTAGGAATGAGAAGCCGATCACTTTCCACCAGGTCCTCTAGGTTCGGAGCTTCGAAGGGTACCAACTTTCCTCTGTCGATTTTAGGGGAACCCTCCCAACCAATTGGGAGAGAAGGGCTAGCTGGGGGACCTAGCGATCTATGCGCACTCAAAGCGATTCCCAGCATTTCCCAACTTCCGCTGGCCAAGCCCTGAAATCTTCCAGCATTGACATTGCCACCCCAAAGTGGCTCCCACTTTGCTCGAACCCAGGCAGAATAGCCAAAAAGGGATCCCGCGGCGGCATGTTGGCTTTGAACAAAAACATACGTGCGTACCTCCCTCCTTGTCCCGTGTTCGAACTCTTCTGCTTGAAGTTGAAGGGAACCCTTCGAACAAAATATGTTAAACCACCCAAAATGGAGGTCTCAAAATAGGACTCGGGTCCCCCCAACAAAAAAACACAAACACATCTTTCCTTTGGTTGCCCTTTAAAACCACCCCCCCCCAAAAAAAAAAAAAACACAAAAAAACGGGTTTTCTCACCAAAAAAAAGAGACACTCAGTTGTTCAGTGACCCTGGAAAAAAAGGGAACCCTTTTTGGGAAGACCATTTTAGTGGGGCAGCCACCAAAAAAAAGGAAAAAGGGGGCCACTGAACAACTGAGGACACACACACACACACACACCTGGGCCCATCTTGCGGGAGACTTGCAACGTCTGCAGCTCCTTCATCAAAGCCGCCGCCTTGCTGAGCTCCAGCCTAGCGAAGCCAAGCTTCGCCCGTCGCGGGGTGAGATCGATTGACCCTTCGCACATCACATGGCTATGGCTTAAAAAAAAAAATACGACTTAGGGCAAACCGCAGGTTTTAGTCTTTGGTTCCATCTCCCATTTTGGTCATTTTGGTCACATCCATAGCTGTCCTTCGGCCCTGGTATATGCAATAAAACCAACCTGAACCAGGGCCATCTATGTTTGAGCACACCAACCTAAAAAGGACACCTATGATCACACCACTGCGGAAACTCACCGAAAACACGAGCCAAATATGATGGTTAAAGCCAAAACTTGGGCCCTAGTGCTGTTGATGGCTACAAAATCTACGCAGGAACCAAATGGGATGGACGAAACCTGAGTTTCAATACTGCATCAATACCGGTTGATAAATCACTACATTGTTCTTGCTCCCTTCCACATTCAAGAGGAAGTTCCAAGAATTATCTACATATTCGTTTTGTTGTTTGTTTGTTTGTTTGTTTGTTTGTTTGATTGATTGTTTGATTGTGTTTTTGTTGTTGATGTTTTTTGGGGGGGGTTCCACGCGGAATATGCAGGGGCGAAATGTCGGATCTCTCCAGACCATACTCATCCTCGGAATCCATCTAAAAATGATGCACGAGGGATCCGAAAAGATGGAGTCGTCAGTATCCTTGCCTTATAATGCGTAAGGACGAGGAGTATTCCAGTCCTGTGATATAAACATATACATGTCATATATATATATACTAAATATATCTATACATTCATACTGAGCACTCTATGCCTATGTATACTCATTGTTATTGTCCCATGAACTTAGGTAAAGTAGTTGAACTGAAACTCGGGGAGTAGTACTGTAACTCGGGGTCTATGTCTATGTCTTTGTATACGAATCTATGTCTCGGTATCGACATCTACATATACATCTACATATACAAATACATATACATATCCATATCTAGTATTATCATTATCATTATTATTCTTTGCATGCCCATGGGGATTTCGACCACTAAACCACAATAAGCCAGAATGCGCAATGTTTCCCAACAACGACCCACTGTTTTTCTGGTTTGTCTATTTTAGTAGGGGAACCCTCCCCGAAAAAGTGGGGAGAAAAGTGCACTGGGGGACCTAGTTGTCACATTTTTTTGGGTTAATGGAACACTTTCAGTGGCTTAATACGGAAAACCCATCTGAGAACGCCGGGCCCTTCTCCACGGCCGAGGCGGCTGAGGCCCTGGCTGCGAGAGTAGCTCCGTGTCCAGGTGCTCCTCGAGCTTCACCTCGATCCAGTCGAAGGCGTGTGTGGCGGGTGCGCTCGCTGCGAGAGATGCAGAAAATGGGAAATGGAGTCTGACCCCAAGAGGTATTTTTTGCTTTTAGAAAACTTAAAACAAAAATGGGCTTGAAAAAAATGTTCTTATTTTTTTACAAAACAACAACTGGGCTTCAAAAAATCCACTGGGTTTCAAAATCACTGCTTCACATCCTCGTGCCTGTCAATTGGTGGCTTGCCTTAGAACAAACCCACAGAGGGTACCTGCTAGAAATACATTCTGAGGGTGTTTGTATCACACCCGGGTAGATGAAGCACTAACCATAAATAGCCGCGGCCGCCTTCTTGTTTCTTGAAGCAAGGTTCTGGGTCTGGAGAATACATACACCCTAAAATGACCCAGAATGGTTCAAAATAACCCGGCTTTATCCGGAAATGTGCCTAAATGGGGTCAATACCCAGTGGGTGTATTCCCAGGGTGTAATACAAAAACCCTTACAGAGACGCAGGGAATGACTGAGCCCCATTGCTGGTTTCCTTTAAGGGAATCTCTGGATTCAATCACACCCACCTACTGAGCTCCAGCAAGTGTTTGGGAGGGTTAGGGTTGGGGGTTGCACTAGTTGGTGCATTGTGTCAAAACGAGCTATGCTTGTCCTGTCTGCGTAGGGCCCTGCAGTGCATATTGTCAGCTCCTGTTCGAACTCCAAAACCGCCAGTAAGAAGTGAGCTCGGACCAAGGGAAACAAAACTCGAAACTGAGGGCAGCGGATGCAATCTGCAGATGAATCTGGAGTTGGGTACCCGTTTTGGCTTGGTTTTACAGGGAAACCCTTACTTGTGACGTACCCATATCATGGCTATTCAATACTCTTGGTTCCAACCGCAGATCCAAGTCCAATCTGGGTAACGCAAAAACCACCAGACACCTCGATTCAGCGAAAGGCGGCGCGGCAAACGGCAAATTGCGGCGGTCACATTGGTCCAGCCAGGTGCGGTACTAAACCCTGAGCGCTTACAATTTAAACTCTGCAAACAAGGTTTGAATCAATATTCCCGGGAAAAAAAAGAACAACAACAAGAAGAAAAAACAAGCACAAAACAAAACACGTGCTTGGCGATGGGACTTGGCTGCATGAAGGTTGAGGCTGGCCGGACTTGAACCGGCAACCTCCCCGCGACAAGTTGGGGCGCGCTGCCATTGTGCCACAGCCTCTGCTGACCAGAGACCATTGCTCAGGTTTCATGTCAACACATCTATCTCTAGCTAGGGAAGCCACCAAAAAAAAGGGGCAGTGCCTTCTGTTTTCGAGCACACTAACCCAAAAAGGACACCTATGCTTTCAGGCCTCATGTCAATTGTATTCTCCATGCGAGGCCAAAGGCCAACCTTCGGTCCATCATCCCCTGATTAAACCACCAGGCAAACCAATCGCCATTGCCTTGTGGACTCCCAGTTCCTCTCAACCCCCCACCTCCACCGCTTCCGGCTCGGGCAGCAGCGTGGCCTGGCGGGGCGTTTTCCGTGAAGCCCGGGGCTCGTCTTGCTCTTACCTACTGGGGTCATTGGATTTTTCCCGATTCCAGTACTACTGGGGTCATTGGATTTCCTTAGATTTCCAGTACTAGGGTCTTGTGGATCACTGGATTTCCCCAAATCAAGAGTTGATCAATTTACTGGTGGCTTCCATTGAAACGATCGCCACAGGAGGGACCCCTAAACAGATTCAAAGGAGATCAGGAAAACCTCGGCTCCCGTCTTGCCTCATCCACCGGCTCGCCTTCCTCTTTTTTCTCCTCCTGGCCATGTCGAGACTACCAGGCCAACTTACTCGCTCTTGACGGCAAGGCTCTTTTGTGTGAGTAAGCTTAACTCCTTTCCGGCCACAACAACGCTTATGTGCATTGCAAATGATCAGTTGCCTGACCCTTGACGCGTGCGTGTGCGCGCCAGCGTGTGAATGTTTGTGAGTCCTTGATGGTTTTGTCAAGTCCTCAGACTTGTGTGAGGCAACCCACAAAGCTTCGCTGCGTAGCTCAAGGCTGGCAGGATTTGAACCTGCGACCTCCCCACGAGCTCATGGGGCGCGCTGCCATTGTGCCTTTGTTGACCACAGTGACCATTGCTCAAGCATATCAACATTGGCTCTCTTTTTTTGACAAAGGGCAACCGAACATGCACTCACACAACGCAAACAACAGCGCAAAAAGAAGACACCACAAGCGCAAACAAGGCAAAGCCAAGCCCAGCTAAACGCAACCAGCACAACATGCACAAAAGATCCACCAAGGCAAACAAACGTGCAAGCATACGTAAGCAACAACTCATAGGGACCACCCACACAACTGTAGTCGATTAGGGGAACCCTCCTCCCTAAGAAGGGGAGAAAGAGCACTGCTGAGGGACCTAGGCCTAGGCAAAGAACACGCAAAACCCAGCGACAAGTGCAAACAGCTGCAGTCCAAGGACTGAGGTCTCATAGGCCTGAAAGTGATTCGTGTTTTTTAAGCGCTCCTCCAAAAACAAAGAGAAGGGACTCAAAACAAATGGCAGACTGAGACTCACTCAGCAAACAAAAGGCAACTGTTTTCGGAAAGCTGTTGGAAAGGCCGGTCACTGGAAGCATTGAACAGAATCGGAAATTTGAGTCAACACCCTTTGGACATCATGGAAATTGTTGTCCACTACGTTTGAGGGAAGTCCAACCCAACAAAAAGAGAGCCTTGTCAACATAGGTGTCCTTTGAAGGGAAATAGACCTAGGTAACAGATGGCCCTGGTAGATGATTGAACCACCGGGTAAACCAGGAATCGCCATCAGTTTTTTTCTAGCAAAACAACCAACAAGGACACCTATGCATGTCAATATGGCTCTGGCTCAAAAATTGGTACTCCCCCAGCCCCCCGGTTGCTTTTCACGCTCGGCCTCCTGCGGCTCCTCGAATTTCAGGCGGGCGGGTGGCAGGGCCTGGGCCGCATTCCGCGTCATTTGGTTGCAGATTCGGGTTACCCCCAATTGGGTTTAGATTTGGACTTGAACCCCTGCAGAAAAAACCAACCCGCTCCAAACCACCAAGCCAAAGCATGGGGGGAAATTCGGGGGAAGCTGATCATCTGCCATCGTCCAAGGAAACCGCAAAGGCTGCCCAAAGAAACACCAAACCGGGAAAGGCACGAATCCTGGGCGACGGGCTCACTTCACAGGAAATCACCTGATTCTTTTGACATGGACACCGCCTCCATGTGTCGTTTTTCTTGCGGGGGGGGGGGGAGTGGGTACCTTTTCCTTTTTTTAAACAGGGCTACATTGGTCAAACTTCTTATGTGGGCCGTGGTCGTGGCTCGCTCAGGATGTTTTTGCAGCGGTTCTCAAAATGGGCACCGCCCTCCCCCCCTGCCGCATCAGAGCGAATGCACCGTGGCGCCGACGCGAAGCAGGACCGTATACTTCTTGTACTCCTGCAAGTTCACTCCCGAAGAAGATACTTCGCCGGGGGGGGCCTTCCAAAGACTCAATTGCTGAGTGGATGGCCCAAAAAAAGTCCAAACTTTGTATTTACCACTAAAATGATCTTCCCACAAAGTTTAAAGTTCATGAACTCAGGAAGTGAGAAGACGTGGGTTTTTGTTGCTTTCCCCCCCCCATTTCCTTTCCACTGAGAAACACGCGGGGAGAAGCTCCACACATATTTTTCCCTGTAAAAAGAGTCCACGATATGTAAGGGTCCTGAGCTATGGCTCCCTTCCGATCCTCGAGCCAACCTGGCATAGTGCATCGGAAGAAAAACAAACTTCAAGCACCAAGACTTGCACCCCTCGACTTGCGCCACCAGGCCACGGAGATTTCCACCAGCTCACAGAAACCCTCCCAGCTAACATGGAAATGCTTTCTACTTGCCTCCTGGAAGGCGCCCTGTTCGCAGAAACCCATAGGTGGGAGGCTAGAAGTCCTCACCAAACAACTTGTACTTCTTTAACCAGGTCCTCCAGTAAGTAGAGAGGTTAGACTAAGGGTAACCTTCTTTCTGTAATCCATTTTCGTAGGGGAGCCTGGGCCCTGATTTCGTGCTGCCTCCAAGAGGGTCTCCAAAAAGAAAGGTTCATTTCCTCCTCCCAACACGGGTCTGTGAGGAATCTTTCGTGGATCTCATTTTGCAATTGTTGTCCTGCCATGTTGAAGGGTCGTCCCAACAAAAGCCATTGCCACAGCGATATCCGCTGAACTGCCATCTTCAAATGGTGGTTTAAAGGGAACCCACCCACAAAAGTAATGTGTGTGTGTGCTTCGTTTCTTCAGTTGGTACCCCTGTTTGCTTGGTTTTGTTCAAGGGAACCCCCCACAGAGAAAAAAACAAAAACAACAACAAAAACGGCGAGCTCCATCTTGGGGTGCTCCGACTCCAAAGACGAGCCACCCATCTTCAGCACCTTCCACATGCAACTTGGGGCTCGTTGTTTCGTCGATTCATCCAGTCCTGCTGCCTGGTCCTCAGGAGATCCTCCAACGCCTCCAGTCGAGCCGAGTCGCGTCGAGGAGCGGATGGAGCGCTGGGAGGACCTTTGCCATGGCTCAGATTGTCCCATGTGCTTCCGAGCCATAGGGTGCCCCTTTTTCAATAAAGTCGATGGGTGTTTTGGGTAAAAATGTGATACGGGCATAAAACCCACCTAAACCAGTGGAAGCCATCTATGTTTCACCGAACTAACCAATCAAAAGGACATCTACGTTCCTCACTCGAACCGCCCCTGGAGGCTTTAGATACTCCCCCCAGACCTGCCATGGATGGAGTGAATGGGGATTGGTGACTTGCTTTTCTGACGCCATGCTTTGAGGATGCTCCAACTTGGTTGCGAAATCTGCGAAGCCCTGCGAAAAGCTTTTTTGTCTTTCTTTGTTTTAGTGGTTCAATACGGAAAACCCATTAGTTGGCAAAAAGTTAAAGTCCTAACATCCAAGCAAAATGCACCAAAGCCAACCTGTCGAATGCATGCGCAGCCCATGAAAAACGAAAACGAGGGATTGCAGGGCCGTCCAGCCCGCAAATGGCGGAAGAAACTCTGAAATCCGGACACCCGCGTGCTTGCGTCGACTGATTTCCAAAGAACCATAGTGAAAAAGGCAGCAAAATCCGATGGACAACTCATCCCTCAGCTAATCCATCACATCCCCAGACCTTGAGCAAGGGGGGGAAAAGAGGGACGCCCTTATCTTGGTTAGTCAATTTTGAAGGAAACCCGGCTGAGGCGTATTTCTTTTGCATAGCCCTGGCATGAGCCTAACCCTGGCACAGCCTGGCGTGCATGAAAGGAGACACACCCCAACAAAAACACCCTTTCCAAGGAAACCCACCCCAACAAAAAGACACACCGCAGGACTCTGCCTTGCAGCAGCGGTGCTTCGACAGGACAGAGGCCACGCTGTCCATCATCTCTGGCCTTGAATCCATGGAACAAGGTCCTCCGAATGGTTTGCATCTCAAACATTCTCTCCTAGGTCCTCCAGTAGAGAGGTTAGAATAAGGGTACCCTTTTTTCTGTAGCCTATTTTAGTAGGGGAACCCTCCCCCAAACAAGGGTAAACATGCACTACTGGGGGACCTAGTCTCTCTCTCTCTCTAAATTTCAAGCACAAGACCAGGGCACACGCCCTAACTCACTTCCTCAGTGGTGTGGCCAAAAAAACATGGGAACTTTAGATATTCACCATGCACTAAAAATGGTCTGAACCAAAAAGTGACTCTTTAGTCCATGATAACTCACCTAGGTCCTCCAGTAGAGAGGTTAGAATAAGGGTACCCACTTTTTTCAGTAGTCTATTTTAGGGGAAGTGTGCCAACCAAAAAAGGGGTAAAAGAGCGGGCACCTAGCTGCCCTAGTCACAGAGTGAAAGGTTGCTGAGCGTACGGCGAGCCGTCGCCGTGGGTGGCGGCACATCGCAGCAGAGACAGCGCCAAGAGGGGCCTGCGCTGGCGCGCTGGACGGGGATGCCGTCGGGGCACCTTCAAGGCTCCCAAAAGGCGCCATGCTGCGGGTGGACGAATCCGTCCCACCACTTCAACATACCCGTTTTTTTTGTTTTTGTTCCGGTATATGTTTCCATGGTAAATACCTCCTTTTTAAGTAGAGGGTCGACATGATACCCTGAAAGAAGAGGGTATTTGGAGCAGGGGGTAGATGAAACCCTATGAATAATATATATGTATATAATTGGGATAAACCACTTGCCAACTGATGCAGGATTTTGTCCATCCACAGTATGGCAAGCCCCCAGCTCACTTCGCCTGTCACTTTCGAACCAAGCGAAAGAGCCAAAACCATTCTCAAACCTTGCCACTTGACATGTTGACATCCGCAATGCCTGTGACAAAAAGCAAGCCAACCGACAGATTCCAGCTTGCAGCGAACCATAAAATAGTTGTGGCGTTCGCATCCGAAAGACACCCAGGTGTTCTAGGTACTCCAGATTTGAGGTTAGAATAAGGGTACCATTCTTTTTCTGTTGCCTATTTTAGTAGGGGAACCCTCCCAACCAAATTTGGGGTGGGAAAGGGCACTACTGGGAGACCTAGTGCTTTTGTCACCGCCGGTTTTCGCTCAGCGGGCCTCTCAGGGTCCTCCCGCAAGGACAGCACCGCAGCATCTTTGGCCGCCAGCGTGAAGTTCTTGTTGGACAACTCCTGGGGAGAAATTGGGAAATGGTGGTCAAAAATACCAAACACCCTGGGGAAATGGCTGGTTTTTTGAAAAGAACGATGGCTTAAAAGAATGGACTCAAAATACCTGTTTTGTTCAGGGTAGTCTTGGGAAAACCGATCGGTTTTCCATGGTAAACACCTCCTTTTTCAGTAGAAGGTCGACATGATACCCTGAAAAAGATGGTATTTGGAGTAGGGGGTGGGGATGGTTGTCAAGAATAGGGTAACCCCACCATGGGTTGCCCTGGTAAGTGGGAACACGGACGATCTTTTTCTGCGGTCCACTTCCTGATGGCAAAAGACGGACCCAACACTCTCTGGGCCCCCCTTGGCAAGCAGAGGGTTCGCAAGCGGAAAAGTTTCTGATGGAAGGGAAATCTGAGAAGCATTCTGGTGGGATCATCATCCCTTCCGCGTGCGAGGAGGGAAACACCCAAAGTTGGGGCGTTCAAATGCAGAAGAGTCTGCTCCTTTAATACGCAAACCTGTAGCCAAACAATACCCAGCACGCACTTTCAGCCCTTTTCTCCTGCCTTTTAACTCTGGAATTGCGCTGAGTCTCTGGTTTGTGTTTCCGGCTCGGCTCTCCCTCACCTCTGCAACACGACGGGCATATGGCCATGGGTCAAAACCCCGTACCCCCAGTGCAATACACATCAACTAACGATGGAAGTTCCTAGCGCGGCAGCGGTTTTCGCTCGCAAAAGCGTCCAAGGCTCGAGCCCTCCCATGCCTGCGGAATGTACATGCTAGCAAATGAGATTACTCTATGGCCAAGGGGATCCTCGTGATTGCATCCCCGAAAATCCCCGAATTTGCTACATCAATGGCCTCGGACTCAGGTGTCGTCCAGGGCCACCTGTTCTGCTCTGCCAAGCGCTAAAAATTGGCTTCACAAAATAGGTGTTTGGTTTGTGCGGCTTCTTCATCAGCTCTGCTTTCTTGACTTTGCGGCCTGCAGTAAACTTCGGGTTGTCCACCAAACTCCATTTCTGTCCTCCGGCCATGAAGTCGAGCATCATCTTCTTGGCCGCGCCGCCTTTGGTCAAGCAGTCTAGCGACGCCTCTCACCCATCTCATGACGGTGTTGATCTTCAGGGCGTGGCTGACCGCCAAAGTCAGATAGTGGCCGAGTCAAGTGCTCCCGTGGTCTTCAGGTCGATCACCGTCTCCAGGTTTTCCGCGTGAGGCGTGATCTCTGCCAAGAGTGCTCGAAGACGAAAGCACATGTCCGCGCCCTTCCTCAAGCACTGCCTTGGGTCTTTGCTGACCGCCAGTGGATCAGAGCCGTGGGCTGCTCTTCCCCGTGCATGATGTCGTTCGGGGCAATTCCCGCAACGATGCCCATCGCGCTGCCCTTGTCCGGTCGGTTGAAGTTGCTCGCATCCGCCCAGACGATCACTGCCAGTTGACTCCAGGGCACTTCCAGCTCGGGGACAGCAGGGTTTGCCGCGTCCGCTTCATCTCAAAAATCATCTTGTTCACCTTGTTGTGTGTTTCCACAGTGGCGTACGGAATCTCTGACAGCAGTAAGCTGATATTAGCCTGATATTGGGGGCTGGTCTGAGATGCCCGCCAAGCTGCCGATCCAACCGCACCGCGAAGTTGGCAAACTTCGCTCGCCGTTGCTTTGCCCTTCACACTCTGGCCTTGCTGATTTCAATCTCCTCGACCCACTTGTCCGTGTAGTCCGACTGAGCGATCAAGATCGAGTCCTCGGAGTTCTGTCTCACGTGGATGCCGGTAAAGATGAAGTCGCCTTCAGCCCATTTCCCCCAGCGGTAGGAGTTCTCCATCTGCTTGAATGCCTCCTCAAACCCCGCGTTGCCAGGTTTGCCGCCAACCAGGAAGTCGTCCACGTGCAGACCGACTAAGCCAACAACTGCCCCATGATCTTGCAAGTAGTAGATGCACTTGTCGCTCAGAAGGGGGGAGCCAGTTCTGCGACAGAAGGGTCTGCGTCCGTGAACATGCCATAGACGGGGCGCATGAACTAAGCCGTAAAAGGCTTTGGCTACTCGAAGAGGTAGGACTGGGTGTTCCGGGTCCGCGCCAAAGAGAACGGCAAGTTCTGCCGGCGCCCATACCGTCAGGTCCTCTTCTTCTAAGCTCTGCCCCGCCTGGAGGAATGCGGTCGTGACATCGCCAGCTTTCAGCCTGTTGCGAGATGTCCTGGACATGGTTGGCGCCAATGCCCGGGCTTCTGTGAGGTTGTGCTGCTGGAAGTTCAGGATGAGTAACACCCACCGCATCTGCATCACGTTGGAGTGATCGAGGTCCTGCCACTCTTGTTGAGAGAGACGCCGCAGCCATCGGGCCTCTTGGCCCTTCGCCTTCATCTTCTTTGATAGCCAGATGGCTGCTTTCCGGGGGCGGGGTGACCTCCTCTTTGTCCTCTGCGTCGGGCTCTCTCTTCCGACCACGTCGCTCCTTGTCTTTAGAGCCGCGGGGTGTGGTTGGCAGCCTCCTCTGATGATGAGCTCATTGCTTCGTCGTCCCTCATCTCGTTCTCCTCCATGTTGACGCGTCCTCCATGGTGTCCACAAGAACTTCTTCATGAGGCCCATGATGTCCTCCAAAAAGTTGGCATCCTCTCACCGCACATTCGTTCATCTCATCTGGCTGCAGGGCTCCGGGAAGCCCATCCACTAATGCTCCTCGGGAGTGAAGTGAATCCTGCAGATCTCCCTGTAGAATTGGATCTTCTGCTGCCAATGGTTGGTCTTCTTGCGCTGGTTGTGTGTCATCATCCGGGTTTCTCCCAGATGATTCTTGGGGTTCTGGGTCTTTCCGCTTTGGTGGTGCTGATGGGGTTCGTCGTGCCCGCTGGTTCTCGGCGCGGTACCTTCGCTAGCCGTGGTTCCACCCGAAAATGGCCCGCCGCGAGGGGTTCTCTCCAGTCACGTTGGTGTAGCGACGTCCTGTGAAAGAACGAAGCAGGGTCTCCATATTCACCGGCTGCCGGTAGATTGCGACTCCGTCCAGGCCTCTTCCCGCCTCGCGCAACCTCGGCGCTGGTTGGTCTTAGCCCGGATGAGCGTTGCTCCCGATGCCAACCACAGAGTTGATCCTTCTTGGTGTAGTACACGAACGGGTCCAATCCAATGACCAGTCGTCTTGCGTTGGCAATGGACATGTTCTGTGTGTCCGGGGCACTTGTTCTGCAGCGCCATCCACAGCATCCGATTTGACGTTAACCTGTCCAGCTCTTCTGCACCGGCATGAAGGTGGGGCCAAACGCACATCCATGGAAACGGCACCAGAAAATCGGTCGGCCGATAGCCTCATCTTTTTCAGTATTCTCTGAATTGCCTTCGACCGCCATCCACTCCTCCAGGCGGCCATTCCCAAGCGACTGACCTCTGGTCCATGGTGGTGGTCAGGCCGATGGCCACCTCGTCTGCTCGCTTCAGGTCTTGGGCTTGGCGTTTCTCAGACTTGGCCCACTGATCCGGCGTCCGAGGCGTCAGATTCTGGAGAGCAGACAGCCTCGTACACTGTAACAGGCGAGCCGGGGAGCGTTAATCTTCGTAGGTTCAACATGGTCGTGCCCTTCAAATTGTCCAGGTTGTAGCCATTAACGAAGCTAATCCGCTTGGCTGAGTATCCCAAGGATTCCATCTGGCCGCTCAACGAAGAGTTCGGAGGACAGGCCGCCTCCACAAAGTCCGGTCGCGCCGCAAACCGGCCCGAACATCATTGCGCTCATCGCCGCCACGCTCTTCACCAACCTGTTGGTTGCGCTGGCCCTCCTTGACGTCCATCTCCGACAGCATCTCCTGGCCGCCGTTCATGGTGGGCATGGGGTTCTTCTTGGCTTCTGAATTCTTCGTGGTGCATGCGTGTGGCTGTTGGATGCATTCGGATCCGGTACATGGACCCATACCCGCATCAGCAGCCGCGGTCCTGTCCGGACCTCTCATTCCTTTCTCCCTCTAGCTCGGTCTCGGTCTCGATCTTCTCCTTGGCGTTGGAAAGCTCCTCCTTCTGTCGCTGCGCCTCTTGGGCCAAGATCTCGGTCCGCTGCAAAGCCGTCGCAGCAGCTTCCTCCGTCTGGGCCAGTCGAGCCCTCACTCTTTGTTCTCCATCTCCAATTTCGCCAGGCCGCCTGCTCCTCGGTCTCCGCCTTGATGTCCATGGGTGTTGCCGTGCTTGTGGTCGCCATTCGGGCTCGACCTTCGTGCGGTATCCCATCTTCTTGATCGGGGGCCAGGTGCTCCTTTCCCAAGGTCCTGCCATCCGCTCGTCCCAGCTTGCCCAAGCACTCCAAGTACTGCTGGTACGTCAAGTTGCTGGCTTGTCCTTTCGTCAGGGCCATTTGGAGCAGCCTGCCCTTCACTCCATGATCTTGCCTGCTCCTTGATGGCCACCCCGCGCCCCCTGATTTTCACGTATGATGTCCTCAGGCACATCTCAAGCACAGTGTCCACCGCGCCCATGCACTGGTCCAGTAAAAGGGTAAAACAGTCTGGTCGTGCCGCCAATTGTGTTGGCCGTTGGTCGGGGAAGTCCAACTCCGATCGGGTTCATCTCGGTGATCCTGTCGTCGTCACTCAGCTCGATGTCCACTCCCGCCGGCAGCCTCATCAGGACTGAAGAGAGCTGTACGCCACCGAATGTCTCATGCTCGAAGGTCACCTCTCAGTAGTCCACAGGGTCTGGTTCAGGCATCTCACACTCCAGGCTGAGGATGCAGTTCACGTGGTTGTCATCCAGAGTCGCGTGGGGCTCCTACTGGGCCAGCTTGCATCTGCACATCCAGGCTGGTCCAAAAAATGTCAACGATCCGTTGGCGTGGGACAAGACCTTTCCTCGCATGGTCTTTGCGCCCAGCAGAGCACGTAAGAGGAAATGTCTCCAAGGGTGCCCTGAATGTCCACCAGGCGTCCTTGAGGCCGTTGCCGAAGCGGAACGTTGGGGTGTCCTCCTTGTCCACGGAATAGGTGAAGCCACCCTTCGTGAGGAGGTTGTGCAAGCAGTCCGCTCCAACTGCATTCTCCGCCAGCTTCCGATCCGCCTGCTTCGTGCCCTTCACATACCACTTGCAGGCTGTGACGTCAAACTCGGCGGGATCGCCACTCCAGGATGGTTTCTTCGGTGCGCCACTTTCGTGGCTCATGGCCTGTGCAGGCCCACTCTCCTTGTCCGCGATCTCGTCGCGAAGCTTCTGGTGAATAAGGCTCTCGCTTCCATGCAATACACATCAACTAACGATGGAAGTTCCTAGCGCGGCCAATGCGCCCAGCGGTTTTCGCTCGCAAAAGTGTCCAAGGCTTGAAGCCCTCCCATGCCTGCGGAATGTACATGCTAGCAAATGAGATTACTCTATGGCCAAGGGGATCCTCGTGATTGAACATCCCAATCCACACTAAAATCCCGACTAAAATGGGTGGTGCACCTATCCCAAAAGGGGATCCCATTGGTTTTGGACCACGGCCATATCTTGGTTGACGTTGGAAGAGGAGCCAAAACTTAAATGTTAGCAGCTAAGTGAGGATTTCCCACTAAACCACAATAAGCAAAAATGTCAAATGTTTCCCAACAACAACCATGATGTGGTCACGAGCCCTAGCGGCTTTTCAACCAATTTTGCCCAACCGCCACAACTCCTTCAGCAGGCGCACCAACTCGTCTTTGTCGGGCGAGTCCTGGATCGACCGCGAGTCGGGAAAAGCGCGGACCCATTTGCGACAGGGTATTCTAGGGGGTGATTCCCCCTTCTTTCCAACCATCGGTCTTTTCAAAAACCAGCTATTTTCCCTGGGTTTTGGAGGTTTTCTGGAAAAAAGGATCCCTGGAAAGAATGGGGAAGGCACCCCTAGAATGATATGTTTTTCTCCGGAACCCAACAGGGAAGTCCCCCTTTTGAAGCAATTTCCTCCTGCGGTTTTCTGGGTTCCAGGTCAAGCTGTAGTTCTGAACACTATGCCCCTTTTTTTTGCTTGGACAGGTCCCTGGGATTTGGGATTTGTCTGTGGCCATATGAGATATCTGCCGAGCTGGAAGCCTTGGGGTCATGGCTTCGGGGTAGTGCAACAAGTCGCAACTAAGAAATTGGAGAGACGTGTTTTTGACGCTTCCCCAATTTGGAGTTGTTGTTACGAAGGCAACCTAAAAGCGACAAGCCCATTCTGCGACAAGCCCAAATGGCTATGAATTCTAACACAGGGCCACCTCAAGAGTTTTTGGTGAACATGAATCTCCGCCTACATGATGTCCTCGAAGGTTCCCCTAGTAAAAACCACACCCAAATTTCGCACACCCGTCAGAGTGCCTCCATTCACCCCTCTCTCTGTTCTATGTCTCGACGTGCAACCAGCTTCAACTGCTTCGAATTTTCCCACACCGCCCCCTATTGATTGCTAGTAAAATCATGCATCAAAAGAGCATGGCAAAGAATGAAAACGACGGCGCGCCTTCCCTAAGCTGCATTTAAGGATGCGACTTCCCACCTTCAGTAAACTCATTCTAAGGCCCCAGCAAGCTGGGACGATCCCTCATCTTACTGTGGATGGACGAAATCCGTTCGCACCACTTTGAAACCGTGGTTGGAAACCATTGATTGAACAATGGTGCAGGAATTTGTCCACAGTATTACCTCATAACAGATATTCATGTTTAACCTATACCTATAGGTCTCCCCCCCAAGAAAAAAAAGCAACCACCCAGAAAACATGAGGGCTCATACCTTCGGCTTTTGGGAGGTTCGATCAACCGGCAACATTTCCATATCCCCCGCCTGGAGGGCCACCAGCGCCTGAAGCGGCCGAGGCGGTTCCAGTGGACCGACACAAACTTGACGTTGGCGTTGGGTTTCGGGAGCAAAACTTCGAACAAACATTTTCTTGCCCCTTTTCTTGGTTGACCTTGGGAATTGGGAGCAACATTTCTCAATTTTTAGCAGCTAAGTGGATTTGGAGTTCAACCACTCAACCACAATAAAATCAAACATGGGAAACATCCGGAGTTTGGACTGGACAACAAAAAGGTCGACCGTAGTTTGATCTGCTTGTGTAGAACACTGAACGGACCTAAACCGAAGATCTACTGATCAAAAAGGTCCTTCAGATGAGATGACCATGGGGGAAACCACCCAAAAAAGAGGACTTTCACCAAAAAACATACGCCAAATATGAATAGCTCGTCTTTTTTGGGATAGGAACCGCCCAAAATACGGGTGGTAACGGGAAAGCAACAGGAAAACCATCATTTGGGGGGTCCCCGTTAAAAAACAAAAACACCCCCAAAAAAAAACCTACCGTGACTTGGCGGACTTGAAGTCGGAGCAAAGCTTTGCAGGCTTCTCGCTGTCCGTCGCGAATCTCCTCTTTGGGGAATAGTTGTCTTCCATTTGCAAAAACGCCCCCGTTTTTATCTAAATATATATATATATATATGTCCAGTAGTGATGGATCCCCTTTAGAAACCAACAAGGGAAAATGGAAGTTGTTAAGAAAAATGGATTGTCCCCACTGGAAGTTAGGAATATTGTCCCAACAGTCCCAACAAGTTTCTAAAGTTTCCATCCCCTATATATATATATATGCATTCTTAGGCAAATGGAAGTTGTGTCCCCAGGTTGAAGTCTAGTACGTTCCATCGAACTCAAAGTCGAGACTCGAGACAGGAGTAACACTCGAGGTAAACCAAACTCGAGCGCAGCCTGGTTGCCTTCGCTACAAAAACACTGGCTGGCGCATGTCTCCAGCCATTGCCCGCCGGAGTCATCAACGTGGAAAAGCAATGCCCCAAACGTGACCTGGAGCCCTTCTAGTATGGGTTGCACCCCCCCAAACGAAAAACTTGGGGTGCTAACTCCAAGACAACTCAACAAATCACGAAACCGGGACTCCCTCTGGAATGGGACGCTTGCCTGATCAACTGGGGTTGATTGGATTTCATGCTGGAGTTCCAGTGTCAGCTTGTGCAAAGCCCTTGCAACAGCATCCTCCCTCCCACTGCCACGGCACCTGCCAGGGTTTTCCCCTACATTGATCCAGTTGCGACTCAGGGTTGACAGGAAGGCAATCCCTTTTCTCGTCAAGTCACTTTCACCCATGGGCGCGAGACATGAGTTGTTATACTTGCCCCTTTTCTTGGTTGACCTTGGGTTTTGGGAGCAAAATTTCGAACATTTTTTAGCAGTTAAGTGGATTTGGATTTCAACCACTCAACCAAAATAAGCAAAAAATGTAAAATGTGTCCCAACAACAACCATGTTTTGCACATGGGGAAAAGAAGAATTCAACGAGACATGCGACACGCCTGACCCTCCCTTCAAGACCACGGAAAACAACCTCACCCGTATCCCCGAAACCCCCTTGCCCTTCTTTACGCCACCGAAAAACCCCAACTCACATACTGATGAGCCATGGCAAGGGGAGCCATAACCTGGTGACTTCCATTTGGTTAAGACCCCTGGAAAAAAAAAAAAAAAACATATTTCCAGTAGGAATAGATTCCCTTTAAAACCAACAGGGGAAAATAAAAGATATTCTTAAGCAAATGGAAGGTGACTAGTGAATATCAGAGGGTGACCTTCTGGCCTCGGTTGCAAGCTGTAGATGGGCAACACCCTGCACCAGTGGGAGAATAATATGATTTCTCCTGCGCCAGTTGGGAGAGATGAAACCCTGTGAACAGTGGTTGATCAACCAACAAACCCAATTGGTGCCAGTCATGGGTGTTGTCCACCTTTTTCGGCTACGATGGCTCAACCAGTGGCATTGAATGTTTGAGTTGGTGGCTCAACCAGTACTGGGTTTCATCCATTCAAACTGGTTTGGCGTGGACTGGGCAACCACAGTATGGCTCTGAATTGCTCTGAATCACTATTGGACTGAATCCTGTTTTGTCCTTGGCCTCTACTCACTAGGTTGCTATGGCTGAATGTCTCTGTTGGACACCCTGTGAGATAAACCACCTGGATTCTGCAACCACGATAGCCCAAGCACCCAGAGGCCATGGGGAAAAAGGGCACTCATTGTTGGTAGTCTGCTTTAATGGGAAACCAACCCCCCTCTAATCACTGAGTCAATAGCTTTTTCCCCAGCTCCGCAAAGTTAAGGCAAGCTCTTGGATGGGGGCACAATGGATGACACCACAGCATTTCCACTCCCAAAGGTGGCTCAATTCACTGCTGGTTTCCACCAACTGCCCACCTATGCCTGTACAATGAACAACTTTTTCCCCCCCTCCAAATGGAAAGTCACAAACACAGCCCACCTATCTAGGTCCTAGGGAGGTTAGAATTTTGGGGTACCTACTTGTTTCTGCCAATTTGGCAGGGGAAGCCTCCCAACCAAAAAGGAAACGGTGAGAGAGAGCGGGCACCATTCGCTGGGGGACCCAGAAGCTGAAATTAACAAATCGCCAGGGTGCTGGTGCATTGATCCCTTGATTTCTTAGTGATCTCTATGGTCCCTTGTCCAGACCCCGAGACCCCGCCCAGACCCCCGGCCAAGCCGCGACCGCCGCGACCGCCGCGACCGCCGCCCGCCTTCTTCTCCGCGAAGACCCACTGCGCTGGGCCCAGCAGCGCCAGCTCCGTGGCCTCCGGCGGGGAATGTTCTTTCGGTGGCGAACTACCAAACTCGCACTGTCAAACATGAGATACAGGTGTTATATATATATATATATATCACATACAGAAACAACATGCATAAACAACATACACATATAACATATATATATATATAGCATACGGATATAACATACAGATGCAGCATATATATATATATACACACATGTTTGCATGCCTAGTTTGATGACCTGCAAACATACACACCCAACCGCACAGGTGCATCTGTGTATATATTATATAATATACAGATATAAATGAATTGTCTGTGTATTATACATTTATCTGTATGTATGGTGTGCACGTAGTTGCCCCCACCCCAAAAAAAGGAAAAGTACACAAACCCATGTTTGAATTGCCGCAAGCGTGCATCCAAGTGTTGCACAGCAAGTTGTAAAGTCTTTAAGAGTTGCGATGTCCTTTCTGGAGGCTGACATAAAGAGGGCAAGGCATCAAACATGGGTCTAACAGGCTTGCTCCAAAGACACTGGGAAAAGCTGGAAAATATGGTCCTGCTGAAAGCAATCAAAGGAATGTATACACATAGCCAATATCTATGCCTGGAACTCGGTCGTCTTTTAGAGCCCGTTCTTTTTTTTTAACCCGCTGAACACACGTGTGGCACAGTTATACCTAACTTCAAGCACGTGTTGAATACTCGTCTGGCTCAGGTGATAGCATAGTGTTGCACATGTCTAGCACTGACCTGGCATGCGTCTTGAATGCTTCTAGCTTCTATGTCCGTTGTATGTCTAGCGCTTGTCTGTCTCAATGACGCCATTCTTTCGGCAAAGGTCGAGCAAGTGTCAATCCCTTCTGCTTCTCAGCACTCCCAGTGTATCCCAGCCACCTTAGGGAACAAGCCAAATAGGTGTGGTTCTTTTCGGGGAGCCCGATTCATTTCCCATGTTAGGTTTGGGAACACCAACCACTTGGGTGTCGGTCAAAACTAGGTACCCCAAATGTAACCCTGGTAAATGGAGCCGAGCACAAAAACCAGCGGTCTCCTGGTGGCTTCATTTGGCCATGGTTCCAAACCAATGATACCATTTTGGGATAGGTTCACCACCTATTTTAGAACCTATCTTAGTGGGGATTGGGATGTTCACTGGGAAGTACGGGGTTTTAACCCATGGTCATTTTGACCCATCCCCATTTTGAGGCTTCCCTGAACCCTTGGCTGACGTTGGAAGGGAGCAAAAAAATCAAATCACATTTTAGCAGTTCAGTGGTTGGATCTCAACCACTAAACCACAAGAAGCAAAGATGTAAAATGTTTCCCAACGACAACAGGGATCCTTACATTATACACCTGAACATCGCAACTTGTACATGGTGGTTTTCCCTTATTTTGGTGTTGAAAAAGCAACATGTTTCAAAGGGTTGCAAAATGTATCTTTTAAGGAGCCCTGGACAACCATGATGGGAAAAATGCTCGGGTTTCGGCCTGGTCAAGCAGCAAGCGCTGCACCTCTTCCGTGCCCTCCGCCCGCGCATGGGCCACGTACCTCTCCGGCCTGAGTGCTTCAAGCCGCCCCCGCCCCCAAACTTGTCGTTCTGCAGGTTTGGTTTTGTGCTTCCTCCAGTATAGAGCTGAGAAAATAGGGGTACCAACTTTTTCTGTAGTCTATTTTGGTAGGGAACCCTCCACCAAAACGGGGAGAGAAGGGCACTACTGGGGGACCTAGTGTGTGTCAGCCCCCCCCCTCGCCCTGTTCCTTGCTCTGCTCCCTCTATTTCCTCAATGCTCCGTTTCTTCTGTGCCCTGCGCAATCTTGGTTTCTTCTGTTCCCTCTGCTCAATTCTCTGTTCTGTCCCTGTTGCATCCTCTGTTCCCCCAACTTCTTGTTCTGTGGTTTGCTTTTTTGGTGTCTTCAGGACTTTGGGTTCTTGCTTTGCTTTGGTCTTAGGAGTGCTTCTGCGCGGTTTCCTGTTGGCTCCTTTTGGCTTCCCTTCGGACCGAGTCCGGCGACCAAAAGATCGAAATGGCGAGTTGGGTGTGTCTTAGTTAGGGTACTCTTTTCGAAAATTGTTTTTAATAGCCGTTCCCCTCAACAACACAAAGACATACACACACCACACACACATTGACAGTCACATAGACATTTCTGGACCAGACTCCACGAAGGTTTCCACATGCAAGTTGGACGCTCCGTTTCTGAGTTGCCAGCAGGTCCAAAGTCAATTGCTTCTGCAGAAGGTTCACCTCGCGCCGTCGCGGACCGCTCGGTCTGACACCTCCCGAAGCAAACCTCCGGGGGGCCTTTTGCGGAAAATCACCATGATGCCAATGTGGGCCATCCTGATGGCTTTGTAGAACGTGGCCCATAACAAGCGCTTTTGCCCAAACCCATGTGGGGTGTGTACGAACATTTGGATCCTCTGAAGGAAGCCATCTGAAGGGCTCCTTGCCCTAGTTGCTGCAAGGCTGGGATTCCTTCCCATCAATAGGGCAACAGCTTCACTGAAGATGTCCACACCGAACTGACGACACTGGAATCTTCGACCCGTTTGTAGTCCGTGTTTCAGTGCAAACTCTGCGTTTTGGGGCGGACTTCCCCCCTTTCTTCTAGGGGTTGATTCCCCATTCTGTTCAACCATCGTTCTTTTCAAAAACCAGCCACTCTCCTGGGTTTCTGGAGGTTTCCAGAAAGAAGGATTCCTGGACCGATTTCTGCCCCCGGGCCGCTCCGGGCTGCCGTCCCGAGACTAGGGTGCGCTGCTTGCCCCAGCTGCACGCACATCACCGTGACCTGAGTCTGATGGCCGAGCGCTGGAGCTTCCAACAAGGTTTTGACTGAGCCCAAACCCTACACCATGGAAGTTCACATATGGCCATGAACTTTAATTGGGAACCACCTCAAACGTGATTGGTGGACATGAAACTCCCCCACCAAACCCACCAAACACCTAAACACCTAACTAGGTCCTCCAGTAGAGAGGTTAGAATAAGGGTAACAACTTTTCTCCGTAGTCTATTTTAGTAGGGGAACCCTCCCCCAAAAAAGGGTGAGAAAGGGCACTGGGAGACCTAGTCACATATGGGTGTCTTTTTGTGGTGGTATTCTTTGGGGCTGGTTTTACAGAGAAACCCACCCAAGCCATTGTTGGGGGGTGGGGTCCCTCCAAAACGACCCACCCACATTTCGCCGGGGGTTTGTCTTCTCCCAGAAGTTCTGAAGTTGGGTTGCCCAGGCGTGCCGACTGGTGCAAACTACGACTTGGAGTGAACGGGTGCGTCACTCGATGCAATCGCCTTCTTATCGGATTAGGAAATTTAATGAAACCCGCAATTAAAATGGTCTACCCAGAACCATGTTCTGGGCTGCCCTCAGATCCCCCGCCAACAGTTTAACTTTTCGTGGGTTAAATGGAAACTACCACTAAACACTAAAAGGCTAAGAAGCTAAGGAACCGGATGGCTGGGAGCCACCAAGGTAAAGAATTGACTTCGGAGGTTTCCCCCACCCCTGGCTAGGATTGCCCCTTACCTTCCAATCAATACATCTCCTAGTTCTACATGAGGGGTTCTCACTGCCAATTAGTCAGAGGTCGACATCTGGGCGTGGCTCAACATTCAAGAGCCAGGCTTCCGCAGGGGTTCCAGTTCTCGTGTCGACTTGTGTGCTTGCCAAAAGGCCTGAAGGGAATCCCAGCTCACCTGTCTCGCGGCTTTGAGTCCTTGGCTCCACCCAGGGCGACCCATGTCGGGGGCCTTTTGATGCTTGGTTGCTGGCAGCTGACCCCCCAAAAAGCTTTCAACTTCTTGGGGGGAATAGTGGCAAACCCAACTTGACTTCAACCAAGAAGTTAAAGTCTAAAGATCCAACCATTGCAATAGCAGTTCAGTTGGGTACCCATGTTTTTGACCCACACCCCAATTGGGTACCCATGTTTGACCCAAAGAGACACGCCTGGTGGAGCAAGCACATCACCATCTGCCGCGCCTGGCCGGGTTCGCCAGCTTTCGAATGGTTCTCGGCCACCCGACTGAATGGGAGACATGGGTGACCCTGAAAACTCAGCAGCTGCGGCTGCGCAGGTCTTGTCTCTGCCAAAGTGCCGGTGTGAATATACCCTTTTTTTTGCGTCACAGCCACATACCCCGCTTTTTCTGGGTCAAAAGGTGTGTCAGGGGCAATGGTGATGTCTGAGAGATGGAGTGCACGGCACCTGAGCCAAGCTTGAAATCACGAAACTTGGAAATCGAACAAGCCACATGGACCTTGTTTGACAGCTCCTCGAAGATCAAAGCGTTCCCCCAGACAGGCAACCCCTGTTGTCACCAGCGAACTCAGTGGTGGGTTTTTTTTCGGGACACCACCAAGCAGTTTCTGACTTTAACTCCCAACGGTCGAAATAAAATATGATCAGCTTCCCTCTAACTGGTGGTTTGGAGTGGTGGTTTGGTGGTTTTCCGGGGTGGTTGCCCATGTATCTTCAACCATAACTTGAACCCAGGGATTCCCTTCAAGGAACCCATCAGTTGAAGTGTGTTCTAGGAGCTGTTCCATTTCTCATTCCCTGCCTATCGCACCGATCCCAAGTTTTTTTGGGTTGCCTGAGAAGGGTCTCTCCTTTGCGTGGTAGTGAAAGGAAAACCAAAGGACAAGCCACTCTGACCTGGGTATGGGTCAAAATACAACCAACAAAAACCGCAAGTTGTTTTTTATCTTTTCCTTTACCAGGGTAATTAACCCATTTTGGGGTTTCCCCATTTTTTGACCCATAGCCACCTTGACTCCGGTGAAAATAGGTCAGTCGCCGACTTCTCTGCCTGCGAGTGCCAGGGCAGCTGCCTCGAGATCGCGGGTGGGGGTTTGGGCGCGGAGACCGGGAGACCGAATCGAGGACCCCTGGGGGCCTCGGAGGAGAAACCCTCCGTCCAAGCCTTGGTAAACGGGTAAAATCAACGTGCTCGCTTCTTCTTTTTGGCAACCCCCCTCATGAACAGGACCAAAAGACCTTTAACAAAAACGTGGTGACAAGAGCTTTCGTGGTTTCCCTTGAACAGTTACCATTGGTTGCTTTCCTTTTGGCGAAATTCTCAAACTCCCCCCCCAAAAACAACAACAAAAAAAAACACAGACGCGCTCCTTCAGTTGGACCAAGGCCGCTTCAAGGACCATTCCGAGCTATAGGCACATCGCAACATACCCTCACCCTGCCTACTATAGTCGAAAGATCCGTTTCATGGTTTCGGTCTTTTGTGAGGGGCACCCTTTCTGAGTTTCTTCCAAAGGAGAAACCAAAAGCAAAGTCGAAGCCGCCATTTTGGGCTTTCCGCCACCTAGTCTGACGCAATGAGATCCCCTGGGCCAGGAGCCAAGACATTTCTAGTGCGCCTCAGCACAAACAGACCTGGGTAAGCCCATGTTGGAGATAGTGGTTTGTGGGCCTAAAGGGGACCCAACCTTCCTTTTGAAGGATTTTCGGCGTATCCTATCAGGATTCCAGTCCAGGACAGTCCAGCGTCGCAAACCCATCAACAACATCGATGAGACCTACCCAGACTCCATGCGCGGTGTGCTCACTTGCGGCGGGAAGGGCAGCGGATTCGTTCAGCCCAAGCGAATGAACCGTGGGGTGCTTCCTTCAATCTCCAGATTGAAGGGTTCCCTTGTAAATGGGAGATTCCTCCACTAATTAACCAGGAGGCTATGAATCCAAGGACGATTTATCCTAGTCAAACTGCAAGGGTGCCGGCAAGCCAACGCCGCTGCCTGGCAATGCCAGCTGGAAGTCATTTCCCACCCGGCGCCCCAGCGCGAGCGCGCGAAAGCCCCCCAAGGCCTCTCCGGCCAGGGGAAGGATTCCAGCACTGCGACGCACTTGGCTAAGGCGGACAGGAGCACTGCTGGCCTCAGAAACTCTGAGCCAAGACTCTGACTAGTCAAGTGATTGGGGGCACCCGAAACCACCAATGCGAGAAGAGCTGTTGCGACTCTCATGCTTGTATAAGACAGTGAGTGGACCGCCTCTAAGAGGGATCTCCCATGGACAACCCCATACTCACATTGACCATAGACTCAAAGTGATAAATGTACATGAAGTGTTGGTCAGGTGTTCATCTCCTGAGGTGCTGACTGAAACAAAAAAGACACCACAAGCCCAGGGTCCCGCTTTGGTCTAAGACCACCAGTTTGTTGATGGGTGAAAACACATTTCGGTTGAGTTCATGAAGGTATGTCCTCTGTGGATGATGTGTGTGTGTGTACGGTGCGTACGTGTGCCAGCATGGTTGTGGGTTCAAGCTCAGGTGGAAGGTAGCCCTGCTGCCCAATCAAGTAGACTTCCCCCTGTGGAATGGTGCATGCCAGGGACAAAGCGGAACATTGTTGCCATCCAAGGGAGTGTGGCAAAAACATCGGTAATGAACATGCAAGCTATGTGTGCGCTTCGAAGGCTTAAGAGGATCATGCCAGCAACCAGAGCTTTGAACGGATCAGGGATGCATTGCTTCACCTGTACTTGGTGAATTGGTTTGGTGCTTTGGAGGTTGGGGGTTCCCTTCCCGATTTGGCTTCAAAAGGAGCCTGGTTTGAACCGAGTCGTAACCGTTTTCAGGGGCACCTCGTTGAGTGAACCAAGACAACCTCAATTCTCAGACCGACCCTCGCATCGCATCCCACCCTAAATTTCCCTTTTCAAAATGATGAAACGGCGGTCACTGGATTTCTCCTGGGCTACTCTAAATGAGCTTCCCCTGATGCTTCAGTTGAAAACAAAGGAAGCGCTGTTGAGGATTCTCCCCACGCGCCAGATCACCAGTTGTGACTCATCGCCTGCCGACCCAGCCGTCACGGGTCCATTTTGATGTTCGATGGAAACCCAAAAGGAAAACCGTTTGGCCATTTTGAGGGGACAATAGAAACAAAATACACACACACACACAATTCAGAAAGCAAACATCATTATGCTTGATCAATGGGATAGTCTTACACCCCGCGCCCCCAACCCCCCACCCTCTGCACAACACTCCTGGGACAGATGCAACACCAAACCCTAAGAACAAAACAACCCCCCACCCGCCTTGACCCAACGCTAAAACGTGTTGTTCTTATCACAGAGGAGCCTCTAAAGTCAAAGCTCCAGTTTCCAGGGTGTCCCTTCTGATCATAGGTGGCCTTTTGCAAAAATCGATGGCCCTGGCCAATGGAAGAAACCCCATCTAAACCAGGAATCACCCTTTTCTAAGCAAACCAACCAACAAGGACGCCCATGCTTTTGATTCTTCTGATTTCCTGTACTTTGCGAGTCAACTTTCCTCACGTCTTCCTTTCAAGCCTGAGCTTAAGCGCAGCGCTTGGTGCGGTAGCACAGAAGCTGCGCCTCAAGGGCTGGGAAAGGGTTGAACTCTGGGAAGGGGCAAAACCGGGCTCTCCTGGCAGACAAAACTGGTTGGTTCTCCCTCCTCTTTGCCAACGGACTGGTTGGTTCTCCCCCTCCTTTTAGCATTTGCAGAGCATTTAAGTTGGGGCAAAATCACCTTCTTTCAATAGCCAAAATTAGAAATCCGGTCAAGACTCTGGATTGACACCACCATTTACTTATTCCCCAAACGTTTAAGACATATTCCAGACCCTGGTCAAAGCACACGGTAGTCTTGACATACCGATCGACCGTGGGGAAAACCCGGGGTTCTCCTTTTGTCATTTGCAGAACATTTGTCGGTTCTCCCCCCTGACGGATTCCTTTGCTTTCTTTTGAG
The DNA here is from genome assembly GCA_963377175.1 of Effrenium voratum. Classification (NCBI taxonomy): domain Eukaryota; class Dinophyceae; order Suessiales; family Symbiodiniaceae; genus Effrenium; species Effrenium voratum. Next base: position 278,130 of record CAUJNA010003500.1, on the reverse strand, counting down.
GGGCAGACATGGCTGCATTTGGTAGGACGCATCGTGTTTGTCGCCACAATTTGCGCATCCAATGCGTTCAACTCTTCAACTGGAATCTTAAAGGGAAACCAAAGGACAACTCACCCATTTTGGGGTCCCTTTGGACACATACCCCCATCTGCCATGGCCATTTCACATGTGGGTCACGGTCACCTAGGAAGACTTACGTCTGAAATCCATGAATCTTCCATGACCACGACCATTCTATCCAACCCTTAGGTCTTCTAAGATCATCCCCCACCCCACCCCCCCCCCATCTAAAACCCCCTAGATCATTTACTGGACATCCCCCCCCCCCCGCCCCCCCACCCCCACCCCCACCCACCCCCCCCACCCCCACCCCCCCTTGGGAGCCCCGCCAAAAGCTCCAGCAGCATGGACACCGCGGAGCGCGTGAGGAAGGCGGTGCCGGCTCGGCGCCTCGTTTTTACACTTTTGGGGCTGAGGGGCCTTGGCTTTTTTTGGGCCTTGGGTTGTTTTCTCTTTTTTTGTGTTTGGTATTAAGTGGGTCTTGGGTTGGTCTTGTTTTCTCTTTTTGTGTTTTACACGGCACGGACACACACACACACACACACACACACACACACACACACACACACACACACACACACACACACACACACACACACACACACACACACACACACACACACACACACACACACACACCGCCACACACACACACACACCGCCACACACACACACACCGCCACACACACACACACACACCGCACACACACACACACACACCGCACACACACACACACACCGCCACACACACACACACACACACACCGCCACACACACACACACACCGCCACACACACACACACCGCCACTCCACGCCACGCCACGCCACGCCCCGCCCCGCCCCGCCCCGCCCCGCCCCGCCAGGCACGGCACGGCACGGCACGGCACGGCACGGCACGGCACGGCACGGCACGGCACGGCACGGCACGGCACGGCACGGCACGGCACGGCACGGCACGGCACGGCACGGCACGGCACGCACCCACAAAACACAAAACAAAACACAAAAAACACACACACAAAACACAAAACACACACACACACTAAGCACACACACACACAAAAAAAAACAAAAAAAAACACACACACACACACACACACATGAGCCTTGGAAACCAGTTCAGAATTCAGCATTTAAGTGGTGAGTTCCAAGTGTTTCGGGCACTCAAGCATAAATGGAATCCTTGCAAAAAACAGCTCAGGGGCCAACGCCAAAGTCAGCCGTCGTTCGGCACACATGACAGGCTTGCAATGGATCCAAGTATCAAATAAGTCGTCCGTGTATAGGATGGGCGACATAAATAATCACTACATGCCAAGTAAGTTTGTTTTGCCCACAATCGCAGCCCGATTGTTTAGGCCCTAGTGTCTTCGAATGAAGGCATGTAACCGTGAGCCTACTTGTTGCGCCGTTAAGTGAGCCTGACTTTCATTACCAGTCCCCGGCAAATGAACAACGGCAAGGTCTTTTGCTGCACTGGTCTTCGGACCACTTTTCCGGAGACAAGAAAACGGGCTCTGCGTGTCCAAGCATTTTCTTGTTCCCAATGCCAATGATACCAATGAGTCAGTGTAGGATGGGCCCACAAATGCTTCTTCGAATGGACCTCGGTTTTGATCAGCCCACAGAAATCTCAAGCAGGCATACATCCGCCATCTTGCACAGGCGGAGAAGACAAGCGGTCTGGATTTTTTGCTGCTTCAATGCCTAGTAATTGTTTTGCCAGAGTTACATGGTTTTGGGAGGGGGTGAACTGAAGGCTACTCGCCAGTTACCCTTCCTGCCACTAACATCGCCTGTGGGAGGGTACCTGGAAGCTCAATTTCCTCTTGAAGGAACCCCCTATCAGGTGCATGTTAGTGGGGGGGAGGGTAGCTCACCCTCTATTCTCAATGCACACCTTGGCCCCTTCCATCCTCTAAGCCCCCTGCGCACAGTCCACAGCAATGGCGCACTCGTTTGCGGCGACTAACACGGCCTCGTTCCGTTCAACTGCGGTCTGATCGATCGGTGGCTTTCTGATGGACCCCAGGCAAATCTAGGTGCGCTTCGCAAACCAGGTATGAAGCAATGCAAACCGCAAAGTTGAAAAGTGGGAGACGCGTTTGTCTCAAAGTTATAACCCCCCGCCCCCCACCCATCCTCGTCCCTTCTCTCAGCAGCCGACACGCTGCGCTGGCCGTGTGCACCTGAAGCCACAAGGGCCGAAGGCGGATGCGCGTGTGTATAGTGCGCGTGCGCGTGCGCGCGTCTGATGTGGGTGTCTCTCTCTCTTTTCGAGGGTACCCGCCTTGGATGGTTTTGAAGGAAAGCCGAAAGGAAACCCTCCGTTTTGTGGGTCCACCCACACCTCCACAGGAGGGCAGGTTCGGCTCATCAAACTTCCCGAGTTCAGAGGGCCTTGAGAAGGTAGCTGTCTGCGCGGAGAGGGGGGGGTGGATTGATTTGGCAAATACGGTTCTTCTTGCTTGATGTTCAAAAAAAAACATCAAGAGTGTTTTTTTTTCTTTTTCCTGAACTGGACCAATGAGTTGAAGGGATCATGGTGTCAAGGATTTGGTTTTCCGTCCTTGGTTTCCCCGTAAAACCACCAAGAAAGGAGTTCCCGCAAAAACCGACACACCCACTTGGGTCCATGAGTTGCAATCTCCAGCGCAAAACCAAAGTTATGGAGACCATTCAGATTCACTTTTCCCACCCCAAAACTTGGTTGACGTTGGAAGGGGAGCAAAAATTTGTTTCTTAGCAGGCAAGTGAAGATTTCAACCACTAAACCACAACATATTTCCCAACAATAACCATGAAAATGGCACCTGAAACGCATCGAGTCCAATCCCCGACCATCAGCACACGGCTGGCGTGTCATCACCAATTCGGTGGTCCACTTCTGGCGCCAGGGGCGCTCGTGACTCCCACGTTTCCTTTCTCGTTTCGAAGCAAAAGGCGAGTCTTTGGATCCCATGGGGCAGCTTCCCCCGGTGGATTGGTAGATTGAAGCCGCATCGCTGGATTGCAATCGGTGGATTGCCGGGTGTTTGCCCTCAGCAAGAACCAGGGGGTGAAGAAAAACACCCATCCAAGCCAAGGAGTGGGCTACCTCAAAGGGGTAAGGGTTGCGGTTCCTTCCCATTTAGCCACCAGAAAGGGAAAAAACAAAAGAAGGTGAAAAAAAAAACAAGTGAAAATATAGCCTCAACCAGAAGGTGAACAAAAAAACATCCAAGCCACCAAAATCGAGTGGGTGACCTCGGGAAGTCGTCCCCAGGGCTCGCGCGGGAAGGCCGCGCCCTTCTTGCCCTGGGAATTCTCAAAACCCGCGAGTTCGAGGGCTCCAAACGGACTCGGTTTTGCAAACGGTATTCGATGGGACACCAGGACACCAACCAATTTAGGGGACCCCTGGAATAAACAAATGGGGCAGGTTTTGTTGGTTTGGATAGGTTTGGATGGGTTTGGATGGGTTTGGATTTGGATTTGAACCCCTTCTTGCATACATGGGAAACCAGCCCGGAGCACCAAACACCGGGCCTCCAAAGCACCGATTTTCGGGGGTATCTGACCTGCCAGAGAAAATACAAACAAAAACCAAAGAGCAAGGAGCGGCAACGGCCGGGTCCTTGCTCCGGGTTGAGACCAAACTGCAGATCTGACATGTTTTATCCAAAGAAAGGCCTCAGACTAGCAAGCAACTTGAGTCATAATCAAAAACCTGGTACAAAAATGGTCGACCCACAACCATGTAAAGAATTAAGAAGGCGGCTGCAACTATTTTGATTGTGGCTCACTGGTTGCCTCTTGTCTCAGGAACCAAAGGAACGTGGACAGAAATGTCGACTTGGAGAACCCGAGTCCGGCAGGAAGGTATCCGCGGACTATAGACAACATCTGCCCAAACTCATCAGTTGTCACAGTTGTCAACCGACAGCGCCTCTCAAAGAAAACTCTCCACCGGGGTCGATCCGGACCTTTGGAAGGCTGTTGGACCTCAAGATTTCTTTCGCGGGCAGATCCTTACGGAGGTCCCAAGTCCAAATGTTCCGAGCCAAGGCCCAAACGGTGGTGAGGCGATGCCGCAGCAGGACCTCAGTGGGATTTTGCCCGAGGGAAAGTGCTTGGAAGGAGCGATGGGCTCTGATTTCCCATCACTGGGTGAAATCCGAAGGCACCTGAGGCCTCTGATCATATCAGGAAGGAAGCTGAAAAATATCACAATGCCAGGGATTTCTGTCAACCCAGGGGGCTTGGGTGAGGTCGCCAAGGCTCAAAGAGGGGAAAGGATCGAACTCGTTTTCCTGTCCGGACTGGGAGCGACGAAAGGAGCCGCAGGTCAACCAATGGAGACCATTAAAGGCCTCACGAAAACGGTCGTGTCGCGCACATTGCAAGGTCCAAAACGCCCAGAAATGAAAAAAAGGTTCACATGTGCTACGCTGGAAGTTTTTTTTGGATTTGGTCGACGCAGGGGTTTGGTCGAAGGGTCAGATTGACGGGTGCAGCTCCCCTAAGGTCGCCTCCGATCCCTGGATTCCTTCAAGCTAGCGCCGTGCGGTCCGCTGACGCGATCTCCCCCAGGTTACCTAGAAAGCCGATGTGGGTATGTCTTTTTGGAGTGACCCCTTGTTTGGGGGCAGAAAAAAAGGGGCACTTTAAAAGGCGCGGCCAACTTGTTTGGTGGCAGCAAAAAAGAAAGAGTGGGACACCAAAAGGCCAAGCCAACCATTTTAGGCGGGGTTCTCCCCCCCCCCAAAAAAAAAAAAAACGATCCATTTGCGAGCGCAAAGCTCGCTCGGCTCGCGTCGGCCCTCGCCATTCAATTTTTTTGGGACCCCCGCCAGCTCTGCGAAGGCCGAGAGGATGGTGGGAGGGAAGCGATCCGCTACATCCAGGCGGAGCCTAGGCTTCCGGCCAAAAAAAAGGAACCCGAGGGAAGTCGGTTGGATTCCACAAATTAAAGCTCGGCCCATAGAACCTGTATCTTATTGCTTCACTTTTGGTAAAATGTGTCAGTTAGGCCCAGCTATAGAGCGCATATTCCAAGCTGTTTGCTTCACTTTGAGTTGGTAACATGTAAAATGTGTCCTAAGTCCCCAGTTGGGATGTGACCCTGCAAACCCGAACATCTCTGGACGGATCTTCTCTTGGCATTTAACCCCCGTTCTTGTTTCTTTTTTTTTTTGGGGGGGGGGCAGGAGGTGTTTCCTCTGAGATGAGGGGAGGTGCCCAAATCATCCAAATGTTTCCAGCTGCAACACACACACAGTCGGTGTTGACCCTGAGGTTTGATGACCCCAAGCTGCCTATCGCAGCCTGCCTATTAATGAAGCTAAGAAGCGAGCAGAAACTCCTGAGAACCCTGAAATCAATGAAGCTTGGTGGAAGCGAGCGGGAAGAAAAAACATTTGCATTTCAGTCCCATACTTAATTGTTTCATGGACAGGGGTAAACACACCGACCATGAGAGGTGGATCAACACGGCGAGCATGAAACTCACCAAACAAATCTTGGAGGAAGCAACGAGCCCAAGCTTCTTGGCTTTTGTTTGGCCATGACCAGCTGAACAGCCCAATGTCGCATCGCCTGATCAACTTGCTGTGGGACTGCATGCCGATTGGCTCAGGTTCAGAAAAGGGAAAAATGGGTTTGGTTTTGCATTCGGGAACCAAGCAAATTGCAAAGGCACAAAGCAGTGTGAATGGCAGAGTCTTGAGAGTACCTTGCCCCCTGGAGGTTCCTCTATGATTGCTTCCGGGGGTCTTAACTTTTCCGGGGTTTCCCTTGCATCCAAAGTGTGTGTGTGTGTGCTAAAATATATCAAATAGGTTACTATCACACTTGGATGTGTTATGTGTAGGGTCCCCTTGAAGGGTTTCAAGCAAAACCCACGGTGAAACTGAGCTTTTTATTGGGGGGGGAGGGGGGGGCTTTGGTCAAATCCGCATGAGCCAAGAGACATGGTCAAAGGGTTGTCTAAATCGCTCTCCCCCCATTTAGGAGGCTTCTCTTGGGTGCTTTTCAGGTTTGTCCTTTTTTGGTACCCTTCTTGGTTGTGTTCAATCCAAGACACCACCAATATAGCCTTTGAGCATAGCCCTGACCCAATGAAACAAAATCCTGGGAAGCTTGGGGTGTGCTCAAAAGGTATGGAGTGGCTCTGGTTTTCAAACTGAAAGCAAAGAAAGGGACCCCCGCCCCCAACGACAAAATGGCCATGGGTCAAAATCCCAATCGTACCTCCAGTTAAAACCATCCCAATCCCCACCAAAATATCGTGCGACTAAAATGGGCGGTGAATTCACCTACCCCGACATGGCACCATTGGTTTTGACCCGCCAAATGTCCGCACTCCAAGGACAGAGCTTGAAGGTCCGCAGTCCGTAGGACTCGAACTCCTCGAGCCAGGGTCAATTTTTTGTGCGACGGGGCGGGGGGGGGAGGGGGGGGGGGAATAGCTCTTTTGAGCACGGACCGATGTCTGATTTTTTTGGGGGGATGCAAAAAACGGGACAGGTTGGATATAAAGATGGGTCTCAACAAGCAACCCAAAGGAAGTTTGCCGGAAACTGGTGGGAAACTCCAGTTTTGCACCTTGCTCCTTTGGGTAGAGCTCCGGAGGTGGGAACAGGCCAAGTGGACCCAAAAGCAGTGAGCAATGTCCAAAGTACACGGGACACGAATCTGCAAATCTCGGTCCCACGATGCACCAACCTGTGACACATGTCGGCCCTGGTGAGACATATACGAGCCTCATAAAACTGCACCTCAAAAGAGTCCTTGAGAATGTGAAGTGCTGGAGACGTGAGGAGCATGACCCCATATGAATCATCCCTTTCGTTTCTCACATGGTTCATTCCCCCTTGAAATTCCTCGTTTGCAAATCAAGGGAATAATCCTCCCAGCCCGACCCCGAAGGCAAACCTTTTCGAGGCAGAAGAGCGTCAGAACAGGGGAACCCCGAACCCAACTAAGCGCAGGGGCTATCCCAAACAGCCCTGGAACTTATTGGAACCCTCGGAAGCTGAGCTGAACCACCGCAGAGCTTTAGGCAACAAAACCCAACCTTTACCCTTGGGAAAAAGGTAATGAAAGGGCCAGGCAAATAAATTCCCAACTCCATTCTCGTCAGAATCATGAGGTTTTGTGGCTTAAGAGTGCCCCACAGCCCCCTTTTTAAATATAATTGGCCCCTTCTGACCAGGTTCAACATTTGGCTAGCTGACGAGAATAGGACTGCTTGACGACATCACGCGGCTCTCCACCAAGTTTTTCTTCCCTTTTGCGCACCCTGTGAGTGACCCAATACATCATGATCATGTGGCTGTGGGTCAAAAACCCTGTACCCCTGGTGAACATCAAAACATAGGAGGTACATGGGTGTTCATCCGCCCCAAAGCTATGACCCATGGCCATATTGTTCTTCCACTGCCCCCGCGCGCACGCGCGCCCACGCCCGAAAGCGCCTCCTCCGGCGCACAGCGCTCGGCGAAGGACTCGAAGAGCGGGCCCCAGGCCTTTCGCCTCAGCGTTGCGAAGCCAAAGAAAACATGTTCTTTAGCTTACCCCTTAAAACTCCAAGCCCTGGGGAAGTTAATCTTTTACAGACATATAGCCCATGTTACCCAAAAAGTTGAAAAGTTGTGTTTTTAAGAGGTAAGTTAGGGGAACCCCCCCCAAAAAAAAGAACAAGGATGTGGGGTTTTCCTCTTGGTGTCTCTTTAAAACCACCAAACCAGATGGAATCCGAGAATGATACAGTCAAGCATGGGTTGGATTAGATTGGATGGGACTGGATAGGATTGGATAGGGTTGGGTTGGATTGGGTTGGGTTGCATTGGATTGGATTGGATTGGGTTGGGTAGGGTTGGGTCGGATTGGATAGTTGGGTTGGGTTGGGTTGCGTTGGATTGGATTGGATTGGGTTGGGTTGGATTGAGTTGGGTTGCGTTGGATTGGATTGGGTTGGGTTGGATTGGATAGGGTTGGGTTGGATAGGGTTGGGTTGGATTGGGTTGGGTTGCGTTGGATTGGATTGGGTTGGGTTGGATTGGATTGAATAGGGTTGGGTTGGATTGGGTTGAGTTGGATTGGATTGGGTTGGATTGCATTAGAGAGGGTTGGGTTGGGTTGGATTGGATTGGATGGATTCAAACATCTTGATTGGTCAGCTGATCAAGAAGCTCCGCACAATTTTACAAAGGATCCTCCACTTGGTGGCCAAACACACACACACACACACACACACACACACACACACACACACACACACACACACACACACACACACACACACACACACACACACACACACACCAATGTGCCCTGATGTCTTGATTCGACCGCCGTGCTAGATGGTTTGTACGTTTGGTTGCCAAAGCCATGCTTGTTCATGCTTCTGTCCATCCCAGCTTTGAAAGTGGTATACACGTTTTTCACGAGCTGCCTTTCACGTTCAAAGGGGACATGGAAGCGCAGTCTACCTTTCCTGCCCCTCAGCAGGCGTACAACCTAACTGTACACAATTGGATGGTGGCATGAGCGGATCAGCGGACGCCTGGGGTTGCAAAACAGGGGAACCACCCAAAATGGACTGCGGCTTTCTGGTTTCCCTTCTTTCAGAACCCCAAACCAGCTTCAAAGCTGAATGGGTTCTCCCAAAATCCATCCGGTGTTGGTTTACCTTTGGACAACCGTGATCTATATTGAACATGGGCTATATATATATATATATAGGGGTCTTTCATCTATGGACGGTGTCCTTTTGGTTGCCCTTTAAACATCCCGTAGAATGGGTACCTGGGGCTTCAAACAAAACCACCCCCGGGTGCCCAGCAGCGCTGCAGCCCCAAGCTCGCCGGCGCTCAGAGCGGCCTCGAAAACGCGCCGAAAGTCCCAAAAGTCGTCCCCCACTGCCGTGGGGCATTTTCGGGTAGGGGGTATTATGCCATGTATGTAATGCTCAGGGGTTTCATGAAGGCATTTAGGTCATTTACTTAAATCCTGTTATAACATTTATTCCTTGGTATGGGTATTATGCCATTTATGTAGCCTTCAGGGGTTTTATGAAGGTCATATACCATTTGCATGAGGGGTATCTGCAGCATGTTCATCCCCTCCCTGCGTTTAGGCGAAAGAAAGACCACCACCAGCCTGGCACCCCCCTGCAACTCCTCTGAAACCCCCTAGAAACCGCCCAGCGAACCCTCCCAAACCCTCCTTGCAAGGCAGAGAACCCATAGCTTCCAGCCGTTGAAACCAGAAGACTCTAGCAAGCGGTACGGATGCGCTTCTTGCGGCTTATCACCTGTCCTTTTTCCGGTCGGGCCGTGGTTTTTTCAGTATTCCAGTGCTCTTTTCATATTCTGCACAGATAGATCCACAGAGTCGTCACATCCAAACCGTTTTCTAGAGTCTTCTGGTCCAAAGCTGCTCCAAAACATTACCCCCAAAGCATCTCGGGCAGAGACCCCATAGCTTCCAAACCGTTTTTTGGGGCAAACACATCGTGGTTGTCCTGTTGGTGTTCCTTGAAACCCGCCAAAACAAGGGTGGAAAACCAAAAACGACACACCCATAATTATGTCTTAAAACAAACACAAACACCGAGAAAAAGACGGTAGCTGAGCCTTGCAGAGCTTCACCCGCAGCATGGCCACAGGCAAGGGGAAGTAGGCGCCGATGGGCCTGAAATGAGCGACCCCGCTTGGGTATGTGGGTCTGTCCTTTTTTTGGAGTTGGTACAGCCTTTTTTGAGGGTTTTAAGGAACACCAAAAAGAAAACCGCCATTCGTCATGTTTTGTTTGGGGGGTCTCCAACTACAAAAGACACACGCATACGGCTTTGTTTGTCTCAGATCGGTTTCAACGGGCCCAAAAGGAAGACCACATTTTTGGGGGTCCCCCCCTTGGCTGATTTCAAATTGTAAGCACCACACCAGAAAAGGGCAGCCGTTTCTTCAGACAGGAGACACATACAAAGCTTCTAAATCGGCACACTTGAGAGTGCTTGGGGCCAAAGCCGATTTTTTTCTTGCAGATTGTGAGAGAGCATTTGTTCCAGACATGTCCAGGCTTTGCACTTTTTCGTCATTCTTCAACTCGTCTTGATTGCTAAACCAATGCCAACCGCGCTTGTACGCGCTCGCGCGCCATGGGTGATGATTGATTAGTCACTTTGGGACCAGCAATTGCTGGCCATGAAGTCCACTGGCGCTGTATTTGTCCTTTTTCTGTGAAGTTCACTAGACTCAACCATCTGGAAAAGGAGCCTTTAGTTGTGTTCAGAGTGCTCAGTTTGGCAAACTTGAGAGAGAGAGAGAGAGAGATCGAGACTCAACCATCTAGAAAAGCATGTGTTTGTTCCCCCTTGGCAATTCAACACCCTAAAATGAGGTCGACCAAGCATGTCCGGATGGGCATGCCAAGCCGCAACAACTGCTTAGCGTTGGTGATTTGTGACAACAAAAGTGCTTCCCCGCGCATACTGCCAATCCAAAAGATAAAGACAGTGTTTCATTTTGAGAAACCCAAGCCACACCAGCAACTAACATCACAACTTATTCGAGTAAGACTGCTGCTCTCAAATACTCTGCGCAAGGAACGAAAGTCAGTCTTGGGTTGGGTCTCAACTCAACATCTACACAACTAAACAATGAATCAACGACATACACAAAGAGTTGTTTTGCCACTTAATTCTGTGGCCTGATTCCCCGCATCACCGCACCAGTCGATGCCCGAAACGGTGGCGGTCGAAAGTGAGCTCCGCGATCCTTCGGGCGTCAGAATAGCCAGGGGTCGTCGCCTCCGCGGGCGACGTGTGGGTGACCGTCTCGATGGACCCATTCGAGTTGACTGGCAAGTTCCTGTGGCGCGTCTTGAAGATCTCAGGGTACCTTCACCTTGCGCCGCTCGTCCGCAATCCTTTCACGTGCGCCGTACGCCTTGCCTGATCGCAGGCTCACAAATGACCTGCGATTCTTCTTCGTCACCAAATTTACCGGCTCCAAATACAACATGAACCATTGCTTTGTATATAAATGCCCGTTGCATCCAAATCCTTGGAAAACAGCCATCCAGGTTGCACATGGTGTATAGCCGCGGAATCCATGAGGGAAACTGTGATAGGGATGCACTTCCAGCAGGATTTCATGCGCATGTATCATATATGAGGATGTTTCCTTTTTATCTTTAACAAAACAATAAACATGACGCTATTTGTATAAGCATGATTATACACGTATAATTGTATGTGGCCACTACACACATTCTAAAGAACCCATTTTCCCAGCCAACCGAATCGAACTTCCAGCAGAGACGTGGTGGGCAATCGCGTTTAAATCTTTAAACAACAAAGAAAGGTTGCTTAAACATGTTTAAACCCTTTCTAACATGTTCCCCATATGTTGCCTTTGAACATCAACGGGAAGCTCACCCAAAATCAGCCAAACATGATATTTAAAACCACGAACAAGGAATATATAGGGAGCGTTGCCTTTGGAAAAAAAAAAGATGGCGCTGGTAAACCAGCGCAGCCCATCTATTTGAAGCCAAACTAACCAACTAGGTCCTTCAGATTTGAGAGGTTAGAATAAGGGTACCAACTTTTTTCTGTGAACTGCCTCGTCTGTGAGAAATCTTGCCACAGCCACAGCTGTGGCCGAACTACTGTGTTGAGTCATTCACCACTGGTCCGCGGGAGAAATGCTATAGCACTGCAGACGTGCAGTTGACACAGCGGGGCTGCTGTGATTACTTTTTTCTGTAGTCTATTTTAGTAGGGGAACCCTCGTTGGCGACCTAGCTGAGAAACCTAGCCAAAAAAGGACACCTATGGTGGGGAGCCCTGCGAGAAGTTGTCCATCGCACCGACAAGAAACGCCGAGGCTTCCGGGCGGGCTAGTGGAGCTCATGGACGACAGCACCGGCCGGGTGGACTGAGCAACAAACGCGATTTTTGTTGGGGGAAGCAGTCGTCAAACAAAATAACCTCCGCGTACCTAGAGTCTCCATGACCCTTAAAAAATGGGTCCATGAGCCCTTAATTTTGAGAAATGACCCCATTGTTCTAAGGGTCATGGAGACTCCAGGTAAGCACGCCCCCCCACCCCCCAACAAAAAGCTGGGTGTTTCCTTCATGCCAGCACTTTCCATTGGCTTCTTCTTGGACAGCACTCGGGAGCTTGGAGATTGGACACGGAAGTGGTTTAGGGGGTTCGTTGGGGGGGGAGGAGGGGGTTTGGTGGAAAAGGTGGAAAAAATGCAAAACCTGAAAAACCCTTTTTGTACACTGAGCTTTGCTCAAGCTTTCGCGGCAAATAATAGTACGCCAGGGTCGTGCAAACGGATTGCCGGGCGGCTCCCAGATAACTAAGCACACTTGGATTCCAACACCCGAGTTGCGTTGGTCAGTTTTTTCTTTGAGAACCTCACCAAAGCGGCTAGGCGAATCAAAGGCGCTCCAATTGGATTGCAGAAAATTGCGCTCGAAGACCAACAGCTGCCGGCACGGTTTTGGTGTATCGGCTCCCCCGACGAAAATGGAGATCGTTTGTTCGGAGCCCCACCTGGACCCTCAAAATGCTGCATTTTGTGTGTTCCTTTAAGACCACAAAAAACCGGGGAGGGGGGGTCCCCCAAAAGACAAAGACGCACAATTGCTTTCGCCCCGAAAGCCTGGGGCGCGACAGAAGAGACACCCGTCCCTACCTAGACTTCAGGCCCCTAGTACCTAGACTTCCCGTCGAAGAGCAAAGAATCTGCCGGGACTCTCGAAATTCCCTGAAGATGGGTTATGGACCCAAAATGTTGGGGTGAACATTTATGGGTAGCGCAGGGTCCAGCTAGACTTGCTATTGCAAGATCTAGTTTGAACCCTTCCACCATGGCACCCGAAAGAAGTGCCTTCTGGAAGGGCTATGGCTGAACTCTGCTTCTGGGACCCCCGAAAGGGCCGAAGCTTCGGCTTTCATTTGGCTTCGTGCAACCCTGTCAGACCCACTTCCGCTCCATGCCAGTGCCTCAAAGCCCTCGTAGTACCTGCGCGAGCGCAGCTGGCAATGTCCAGGAGAATCAGATGGATGCACAAGGGTTGCGGAAAGATTTTGTGGCTGACATCATATCACACCTCGCTCTGGCCAGGACTGAATCCTTGGGAAGACGTCAAACAGTGGGATCTTTTAGACTTGCAACCTGTCTAGGGGTTGATTCCTTTTTCCATTCTTTTCAGCCATCGTTCTTTTTAAAAAAAACCAGCCATTTCCCCATGGCTTTTGGTGGTTTTCTAGAAAGAAGGATTCCTGGAAAGAATGGGGAAGCTATATACCCCTAGTTCAATTTCATGGAAACACGGCATGTTGAATACGGACTACCGGCGCACATGTTGCAGCCAAAGGGCTGCCCAATGAAGGCATGGCACAAAAGTACTTTTTATCATAACTTGTCTGCCAAGAAGCTTGGTAGTGACGTTTTTTTAGGAGTTGGTCTTGGTCAACGTTCGGCCCCAATGGAGTTGATCCCTTCTCCCACCCTCTGAAGGGCAACGAGGCCACATAGCCCCACCTGTTGAACCGAAGGTACCGGCAGACCAAAGGATAACCAACGTGTTTCTTTGTCCGGAAAGCGGAAAAGCACATGTCCCCCCTGCCCCCCCCAAAAACAAACAAACAAACAAACAAAAACATGACAAACGCGCGTGTTCTGCTCAAAGTCCGGACAGCGGAAACAACTCACGGCTCACATGGTGGCGAAGCAGTAATTGGTGTTGGGCTTCAGCCCGGTGATCTCCACCAAGTCTTGTCCCGCACGCCGGGCGCCTCCCAGGTCGCAAACCCCCCATCCCCCCCCCCAAAAAAAAGAGTAAAACATTCATTCAGAGAAGTACAATTCAAAAAAAAGAAACATAGCAAACGACAACATATAAAATATAAATGGTGAATATCACAAAACAATACAGACAACAAGCATCAACAAAACAAAACAGCACTGCAACCCTTGCCCTGAAAAAAGAGCCCAAGGCCGGAGAGACGTGATGTGTTTGCCTCAAGGACCAAGAGGGTTGCAAAAGGTGAAGACCTGGTGGTGCTCTCTTTTTGGGAGAAAGAGAGCATACCCCGAAATGGTACCATTGACCAAGAGGGTTGAAAAAGGTGAAGACCTCATACTTCCAGAGTGGGATTGGGGTGGGTTTATTCCTCCGAAACATGGCGCTTTTTTTGTGATGCACGCGAATCTGGCATGGCAACATTAAACTCTTTGAGTTGCAAATGCCTTTTGGATGGGACACACCATGAAGGTTGGAGGCCTTTTTGAATCGCAACACGAAGCTGCAACGGTTACTCCTTCCAAGAAGGGACTGGTCCTCCCATAGATAATAGAGGGTTAGAATAAAAGTACCAACTGTTTCTGTGGTCTATTTTAGTAGGGGAACCCTCCCAACCAAAAAAGAAACGGTGAGAAAGGGCGCCTAGCTGGGTGCCAAGGGGATAAATGAGGCTTCCTGCATTGGAGTGTGACTTCCAGGCGAGGCTGCGACTCGCAGCATGCTCACGACATTCGTCCCATGGCATGTGTATATGGGTACATGTATGCGTCAACACACATATTATAATATTATACATGTATATATATATATACATATGGGCACCATCTGTCAAATTAGGAGTGACCCCCCCCAGGATGACGAGGCTCCTATTGGCTTCTGTTTAAACCAACCTCAACAAGGTGACTCCCAGCCAGCCACCGTGGGGACACCATGAAGTATGTTTAACCAAGGATAGCGGTCCAAAGACCAGCTGCTTCGTGCGAGGGAACACGACCGTTTGGGTGATCTCCCGGTTGCTCGGTGATCCTGGAGAAAAAAAAAGAAGCCTTGGGGGGTCATCATTCGTGAAGAAGCCCGCAAAACAAAGGATGAGGGCGCAATCCACCGAACTACTGTGGATGGACGAAATCCTGCATCACTTTGAAACCAGGAAAAACCATTGTTTGTTGGTATTTGTATGGGAATCGAATCAGAAACCAGGGTTTCTGAACGGTGGTGCGAAATGGATTTCGCAACCATCCACAGTATCAGAGGGATCAACTGGTCATCTCCTCTCTTAGCGCCTTGGCTCCTCCCCCCTCTGCAGGTCCAATGGAGTGCGGATGCTCCGTTTTTTTTGTTTGTTTTTTTAAACCAAAACGTGGAGTAGCCTCCCACCAATTCACATGGAAGCTGATAGTTCCCTTTAAACGGAAAATGGTCCAAACCAGGACCCCCCGGTGAGGCTCCATGTGAATTGGTGGGAGGGTACCAACTCCCTTTAAAACCAACAGGCCAAGAATAAGTATTCTCAACCAAACGGAAGAGAAAGGGGGAGGTTTTGGCGACTCCAAAAAAAAGCACGAAAAAGTTGCCACCGGCCCAAGACGTGGCGCCCGGCCCTCCCGGCGCGCGGTCGCCCGGTCGCCCGGTCGCGCTCGGCGCCTGTGCCGTGGAGGTCTTTGTGCATCTCCGAGACCGCGGTGCCGACGCCCGCGGCCTTCCCGAAGACGGTGCCTGGGAGTTTGAGCGGGGGTGGGGGAGGTGGGGAGGTGGGGAGGTGGGGGGTGGGGGGGGGGTTTGAGAAGTGGAAGGTTGTTCTTGGCAGGGCCAACACGTTTTAGGTTTGGCTTGAAAAGCCTAGGATGGATTGATGGATGGGTGGGAGGGTGGGAGGGGAGGAGGGTGTGGGAGGGTCGGGATTGAGGGGTGGGGTGGCAGCTGGCGACAGTGCTGTGGAAACAAAGTAGCAGGGGTGCGAGGCGAGCAGGGCACCAATCAAGCAGGGTAATAAGTTTAAGTAAGAAATGCTGAAAAGAACAACACGCAAACTGTCTTTTTGCTCATCCTTGCTAATTGAATCGGCAAGGCCCGCCACCCTAGGTGTCCCTTTGGTAAAATAGATGGATTTGTCTGTAAAATGGATGGCACAAAAAACAACTCTGAACCAGTGGAACCCATCAATTTCCAACCTGTCTAATCCAAAAGAAGGGACACCTATGCCCAGTGCATTCGTTCATTCTTGCATCCCCTTTGGCATGGCTTCCAAATAAACTGAGCCCAGAAAGAGGAAACGTCTGGCCCTCAATTTCCACCTGAACCACTCCAAACGACTCCAAACCATGTGAAACCCATGAATCGGTGGCTAAACGGGGCACTCTGAACGGGAAAACAAAAAGGGGGGGGAGGGGGGGGAAAAAAAACAAACGATCCCAAGCGCCCGGGCAGGTCATGGAGGTCTGCGACGGCGAGGCGGTGCCCAGGCGCTTGGAGTGCAGCGCCTGTGAGTACTCCTCGCGGAGTTCGCCGGAGTGTCTTCTTTGGAGGCGGGTGGTCCAGGGTCTTCGTCGGTCCTTTGTTTGGTCTGTCCTTTTTTTTTCTTTTTCGGGGCGGGTCCAGGGAGGCCTAAGAGTTGGTCCTTGGTTTGGTGGAATATTAAAGGGAAACCAAGAAAAAAACTACCAGGGAGGCTTAAGAGTCACAGGGACAACTACTCCTTTTTCGGTGTTTTTTTTGGTTTTATGGGAAACCAGCGAGGAAAACAACTCCTTGTTTGCTGGATTTATTTTCCTATCCGTGAATTGGTGGTTTGGAGTGGTGGTGGAAGTTGAGGCCCTCTTTATGGAGGGTTTTTTGGGAAACCACCCCATTTAGACACCAAACCACCAATTCGGGGGAAGCTGGTTGCTTGGAAAGCACAAGCCAAAACTGGGGATGTTTATTTGTTTTTTTAAAGGAAAAAAGAAAAGCAGGCGCTTCAGGTTTTGGTGTGTGTGTGTGTGTGTGTTGTTCAAAGCAAAACTGGGTTGTTGAACATGGGGCTGGCCGGCACCAGAACCTGATCCAGCCGCGCTGGGCCTTCCACTCGCGCGAGGTTCAAGCCTTGCTGGTTTGCTCAGTACGGAAGGGCTGTTGGAACCCTAAACATCCCGGGGAAAAGGACACCGGGAGTTTCACACGGGGTCATCACCTCATTCCCTGAGAACCAAGAAACATGACTTTTTCTGCATGACCCTTTTATGACCCTCCTGTGACCCTCCTGCGACCCTTTTTTACGACCTTTTTTTGCGGAAATTGAGGAACGGGTTTCGTCGCCGAGGTCCCAATTCGTTGGAATTGAAATAGCTTGCGCCAGGGCGTTCCGCACACAAGTTCCCAAGTGGACGGCTGTTGATAACACTCCTATGTCCTTTCTAAGGCCAACCGCAAGTTGACAACGGCGATAGACAAGGTTCGTCCTGCGCTGGCGGATGAAGATCCGAGGAGATGGGCAAGAGCGGCCTGCGGCAACGCTTCCGCAACGGGCAGGAAACAGAACTACGATTTTGTCTCAAAAAGGGTGGTTGCCCTTGCCTTTCCTCTGAGCCCAACCCCAAGGGGAATTACCTCGAAAAAAGCCAGACCCACATTGACCTTTTCAACAGCATGTTTCAGTGGAGTCTCCAATTGTTGCAAATTTTGGGCAGGAAAAGAATCGTGTGATTGCAATGGGGAACCAACCCGAGTCAAGCAACACGACTCCCCTGCCGCTCACATCTTGGCGACTCACGCGCATTAACAGGAGCTTCTGTCCCCTCTGGAACAGTGCATCGACATGTAGCAACTCAATGCTGCATGCAACCCATCCCAACAAGCTCCAAAAACGCATCTGATCTCAAACGATACTTTAGGGGTGCTCCGAAAACCCTTAAACATTTGGTCGAAAATAAAAGAAGAACAAAACATGACGGACCGCTTTGACCCATTTTGCGGTTCAGAGCAACCCGTGCCTAGATAACCCACCCTCCCCAATCTCAGCTGCGTCCCTGGCGGCTGTGGGCTGCTCAGCACTGGCGGCAATCGGAGCTGAATGCGACCTGGCCGAGTCACTGATCCGAATGGAGGCGCTGTCGCCGTCTGTTAGGCTACCCCACAAATGGCACGGAGCTCCTCTTGGTTTCCGTTTGGTTTCCCTTTGAAACCACCAAAAAGGGGTAGCCTCAAACACAGACACCCCTCAAATGAATTCTCCCCGAAACCACAAGGGAGCAATGCTAGGGGTTATTCCCTCATTTGCCGGGAACCAGCAAGTTGATGGAAAGGGGAAAACCTTGGCAGACAAACAAACAGCAGCTCGTCCCACGGAAAACAAACCCAGAATATACATTGGAGATATAGTGAAATAACACATTTTCTGGTGTAGTTGTATGCAAATAATGCACGTGTTTCTTCCTTTAGATCATCTTGGGCTCTTGTCATGACCTTTTATGCTTGCCCGAGGTTATGAAAACTCCACATATTTACCAATCACGAATTCACTTTGAACTGAGTTCATGAAAGTGACATCCTCAACCCTGCAAATGGTGGCTTCAAGAAAAAGCAGCCCAACAGGTTTGAACACATCTGGCTGTAGCTCAAAATTCAACAGGAGGGGTTACCCGGGTTTTGATCCATGGTTCCACTTACCAAGGCTCCATTTTGGTACCATTTTTTTGCGCCACAGCCATCTCAGTCAAATGGACCGAACCTCAACCACATGCAATCGAACATCCTGTCCCATCACATCGAAGCACGTTCCGTCAAGCCCTACGCCCTATCATGTTACAGCATGTCCAATGCTCACCCTAAACCCTGAACCATCACGCGGAATCATATCCATCATCTCTCACCCACTATACGCTGAACCCTCAACCAACACATCCAACCATCCTCCATGCTTCACATCATGCCAGCAACAAAACACGCAAATCCCATTCCTGTCCTAACCCCCCCCTCAACACAAACCCATTTTTTGCACACTCCATGCTGCACCTTGTCTACGCCATCCAAACTTCTCCAAACGACACTTCGCCTAAGCCTCGGCGCTCCTACACCAGACTGCCAGGGCATGAGTTCGTTGTTGTCTTTCCTTGAGACTGCCATGTTCAGCTTGAAGCTAAAGCAGAACAATCTATACTCCCATCTTGGGGGTCCCGCGATTTTTTGACACATGCCCACGTATGCAAACCACAGAACAAGTCAGGATCTTTCACCGTCATGTTTCCGCACACTCGTTTCTCCCCAGCTGCCTAGCATTAGTTTCCCAACCACTGCCTGGCATTCGCGCCACTACCACTGGCAAGTGCCTTGGCCGTGCTGTCGGAGACATGATAGCAGGCCAAACAAAAATAGCCAATCACCGGGGTGAATCATGAAATACAGAAGCGCGCTTTGCGGCAGCTTAAACTGTACTCCCGCCTTTGCTGAGCAGGGAAAAAGACCAGGTCAAGGATGTTGAACCCTCCAGTGTTTTAACATAGTGTTTTCTTCAAAGCTCCCCCATGTTCCCTTCAAACATAACCTACCACTGACTACAGAATTGGCCCAGGCCATGTTTCACCCCCCCCCCCCGGCGGTCCCTCATTTACAACCAACAGCGAAGTCACCACAGTCACTATAGACTGAAGGTGACGTTTCCCACTTCGGAAACCTTGGGGCTTTTGAGGTGAGTCGCAATCAAGCAATCAAAGCCCGGTACGCAAATGGTCTACCAAGAACCATGTGAAAAACTGAAAGGCGGCCATGCCCATTTCTGGCTGGGTTTTTTCTTACAACCCTCCAATCACACAGGTTTTGATTGTGACTCTGGTGGCATCCAACAGGCTTTAGAGAACATTAATAGGTTGAATGTAGAGTGAGGTAAAGAATTTGAACTGGCTACTTCAGATGCGTCTTATGAAATAAGCTGTGCTATCATAGCCTTGACATTAACTCTACTGTCTGTATGTTCATCGATTCTAATTTCTTGATATAGTTTCCTGGCAAAATGGTCCTAGGTCCTCCAGTAGAGAGGTTAGAACAAGGGTACCAACTTTTTCTGTCGTCTATTTTACTAAAGGAACCCTCCCAACCAAAAAAGGGTGAGCGGGCACCTAGCTGGGGGACCTAGTCACATATGGGTGTCTTTTTGTGGTGGTACTCCTGTTGAACCTGGTTTTACAAGTGGAAACCCAAGGCCTTTTTGGGCGGGGGTTCCCTGGCAAAATGGGCTCCACGAGTAAAATGTGGACGTCCTACTTCCTCGGTTGCTTTCTGCTCCCCTGCTAAAAGTTTGTGACTTTTAGTGGTTTAATACGGAAAAAACCCATTGCTTGGCAAAAAGTTCTCAAGTCCTAACATCCAACAAACATGCAACCAAGGGTATTCATGCGCACCACTTTCAAGGGCTTGGCACTTGTTTTTGTGGAATCGGACCCCCGAAATGGTGGATTGTCACTTTGGTGTCCCTATAAACAGATAGACTAGGCCTCTCCCGTCCGCATTTCGCCATCCAGTCCTGGGGTCCCCCCTACACTTTTTGGATCAGTCTGAATACGCCCACTAAAACAAGCCTAAAACAACCCATTTTCAACCTTCAAATCCAATCACCCAACCAATCCAACCAAAAAACACATATTCACATACCCATCTTCGTTTCTTACCCCATCTCAACATCACCCCTACGCTCATTCAATAACAACAATCAGAACTACATACCACCTCAACAAATCCCACCCGAACAGCCCAAGCTACATACCAACATTTTGTTCATTCCTAAGATCACAACCCCAAGATCTCAATAATTTCTCCCTAGATCCAACTTGACACCCTTACCCATTTCCAACAACTAAGAACAGTCTAAAAAACAAGCCTATGTTCGCCCCCCAAAAAGTGGTTAACCATTAGAAAAGGGAGAATTGAAACCGTTAACCCAAATCTTGAAAATAATCCAAGTAAATATGCATGGCAAAATGCGGACAAGGCCTAGGTAGGAAAGCACCACCACGGCTTATACGGGAAAATTGAACTAAAATTACAACATATAAGATCTTATATGTTGTATCCATAGCATAATCAAGAATTGAAACATTCATCTCAATAGTCGCTAGCCACGCTTTCATTATCGCTAAATTCTGCATCCTCGTCGGAGAAGTCTAGCGTGCTTAATATATGATAAAATCGGATATGCCATCGGCATCATTTCCAACCGTGCTCTCATTGCGTCGTAGTAACCAGTTCTTAAATTGTCAATACTATTAATGAACCAGATCTGTTTAAATTTATGTTCCATTTCATATATGTAGGAATAATTATAGAATGCTTTCAATTCCAAATATATTTCATAATCAGATTTGGTATCATCCAACGCTTCAGTTAAAGTCATTGCCCAGAATGGGTTTCTTTTTTACTCTTTCCCAAGTTGGAAAGATGTTGTTAAGAATATCATATCTGTAAGGGCATACATCATAACAGTTATATGACATAATATTCAATCTAATTTCCAATGGTATATCATTAGTGTCGCACGTACTTTACTTAATACATTAAGGTAATATTTCTTTAAATACTTTTCAGGGAAAATTATACTACAATTACAACATATAAGTTCTTACATGTTGTAATTATACTATGGCTTAATCATTAAAACTCAGGGTGGTCTTTCATTTTGTATTCATCTTTGAGTTTTATTGTAATGGCATATAGTTCTTGATATTTTTTGACTGGACTGAAGCCAGCCTACTAAATAATTCTTTGATGGTTAACTCTGTTGTTGATTGTCCGTTATCAAACTGTAAATGAAAACCATAAATACGTTTCATTAACTTATATCTTTGCTTAGACATCTTAGGAAAACTACTTTATCTGGAAACTTACATCGTTCGACAAACAACCAACTTTGTATATTTGAATTATTCAAGAATTCAACACTATGATTTTGAGCACATTCAATTCCACGAACTGTTTTTCTCTTCTTTCGCAGAAAATACTTTTGTAAGTAAAGTTATGAATCGTATTCAAAGTATTTCCTGGTAATCTTATTTTCCGATTTCTTTATATCGTTCGTGATCTTTGTAATTTTTGCATTTACAGCAGTCGCATTAATTTCTAAGTTCTTGTTTAGTGTCATTTACTAAACAAAATCCAAAAATTTATTAATCGTTTTTCTTGCTCAATTTCGGTAGTCATTTTTCCTCTTAATATATTCAGGTAGTATTTCTTTAAATGGATTTTCAGAGAAAATTGTTTTAAATCAAGAATAAACACCTGTCTCTTCATCATAGCCAAGTCGGGAATATTCCGGACTACTGGGCTTAGGTTCTTTGATTTGTTTAGTATTCAATTTGCTCACATAAACCTGACGCTTGTTTTTATACTCGCTACTGGTTCTATCTACTTCCTTACTTTGGTACTTGTTTGTAAATGGCATTTCCTTCTCCATTTCTTGTAAGGTTTCCAAAATGTTCTTATTCTGTTCTAAAACCTTGTTCAGTTTTTAAACAATCTTTTCTAATCCTTCGTCCATGATACACTAACATAGAAAGAACTAAACTTTTATTTTGCAAGAAATATCTCAAATATCATTGTAAGTTAACTCAAAACTAGTTATTGCATAACTTGTTAAATTATTATTCAATTTACCACTTGATTTACAAATAATAGTTTTCTAAATATTGAGTATGAATGAAACTTTTCAATATTATCAGCTATATAAATTATTAAGCACGTAATACATTCAAAACATTAACAACACTAATATTACTGTTCATATAAATTTACTCAATTTTCTCAATGTAGTTTCATAAAACTGAATAGCATTCTTATCATCATAATTAGCAAAAAATCTTAAAGTATATGAATATATTCTTTGCAATAAAACTCTAAATCTGATTGTTTAAATAAATCAGCATAATTAAAAGAATTGTAAAACATGTTAAAATCAATCTTACTATTTCTAAAGTCATTAACAAAATTCATTAATATATCATTTTCGTTCCATTCTGCACTAAACTTATTTAATGTTAATTCATTTACATCAATAAATTGAGTAGTATTATTTATAATATCTTGCATTATATATAATAATGCAAAATAATCTTAATTATGTTGTCGCCCTATGAAAACTCACATTTACTAAATGTTTGTTTGTTTCTATTGTCGTATCTCCGTCTTTCTTCTTCGCTACACTCATTTCTTGGTCCTTCTTCTTGACTGAAAACATACACGGAATACATTTGATATTAATGCCCCCTTTCTTATCTACTATTACTTCGTTTTGAAAGCTCATAATATGATTACATTGACCACATTTTATTACTTTACTTACACCTATGGTTTTAACGCTTTCTGTTGTTTCTGTCCGGTCTTGAATTTCTGGTATTGGTCTTTCATCAACTGATATTGAATTTGAGTTACTCTTTTTCTTTCTTGGCATTTAAATTAAAATTGACATTTTATTTTTGATGTATTGAATTCCTAACTTAATTAATTCTAATGAATAGTAACAACATTGTTAGCTTTTATTATCGGTTATTACAACTTTTTCTATTTTCTCTACTTCATTTATTATATTGATATAATCTGAATAAGTCCTACCCATATAAAAATAAGGAAACATATAATTGATCTTATTATATTTTCTGTACATGTTTAGAATATTCGGGGTTAGACCATTGCTTATTTCCTCGGGTGACAACGGGGTTTCAAAAACCAATCAAAACTAATTATCTTCAATGCTTATGATTGAAGCAATGAACATCTGTTCCATTTATAATATCCCTATATCATAAACGATAGTTCATACAATTTTAGTTATAAACTATTTTCTAAATATCTTTAATACTAAATTATGTCAGATGTTCCAATAGTAAAACCAATAAACATAACTGAATATGAGTTCAAACAATCTAAATACGAGCACGTGCCGACATTACCATTTAAAAGTATTAAAGTTGCTTCTTCAACAGGCGGTAAGACTGTCCTTATTCAACATTTAATCTTGAATGTGTATAGAAATTCATTCGCAAGAATATTGATATTTTCACCAAGAGTCCAAAACGACCCTACATTTACAGAAGTAAAGAGATATATCAGGGATGAATTGCACGTGGATGATGAAAAAGAACAAATGCAAAATTTTGACACTTACAATCCAGCAGGTTTAGAAAATGTAGTCGAAAGACAGAAGAAAATAATTAATTACATGAAATCTAAAAAGGTGAAGAAACTGCATTCAATATTAATCGTTGTAGACAATCATGCCGATGATCCTAAAAATGTAATGTTTTAGCGCCTATAATTCGTTTAAATGCCAGTTCATTATACATTTTAGGTTGAAAATGCCAGTGAGCTAATGAGTTTTATTGAAGAAAATAGCGCCATTGTTGATAAACAGCAATTGTTAGATATGTATCATCAAGCAGTATCAGAACCTATTCATTTTTAATGTAAGTATGAATGCTAAAAATGTGAATGACATGTTTTTTATCCGGTTTGAACACAGTTTTAAGATTACAGATGATGAAAATTCATAATATTAATTGGTTTTAATATTATCAATTCAAATTAATGAAGCATTGCAAAATTGTAAAGCAGGGCGTTTATATACTAATTTGTCAGGTTTTTCTTTTTCTAATTTCTCAATTCGCACCACACATTCTTGAAGAGATTTAATAATTAAAGTGTCTGCTCGTGCTTTTTCATCTATACTTAAATTCTTAATGTCTTCCATACTGTTTTTTCTTCGTTTTTACTTTGACCAATACCCATTGTATATAATATTATTGAGATTCTAATTTTTCAACATGATCTTTGGGCTTTCTTCCTCTTCTGGATCTTCTTCATCTTCAGTTGGTGCTGGTATTTCATCTGGACTCTCTGATGAGAAACTATTTACTGTAATAGGTAGAGAACTATGAACGCTAATCACTTCATTAGAAGAACTACTGCTGCTTGATGATTAAGGCTAAAATCGCAGGAGCGGGGAAGTCCACCATCTGCAAGAACATGGAGAGACTCAAAGGCTACAAAGTTTTGTTCAAAATGCCTACAAATAATCTAGGGTTGGCATGCGAAGTGGAAAGCGTCACTGTAAATAAATTCTTCAGTATAGCAGTCAATGACGAGAAGCTAGATAAATACGATCATTCAATGTTTGATGTCATTGTGTTTGACGAGATCTGTTTTAATAATACCTTTGTATTGGCAAAAATTAGAGCAACACAGGGCTAATAAAATCATACTGGCTACTGGTGACGCCAAGCAGTTGAGCCCCACAAAAGCACTGACTAACACCAAGAAAAACGAGATGTATATGCATGAGTTTATTGATAGCATTTTTCCCCATCATTTGTTTTTTGGAAGAGTGCAAGCGACTGAAGACTCAGGAGGACAAGGACAAACTTAAAAACATATATGCTGACATCTTTGAGCATCAGGTGCCATTACTTGAGTTCATCAATAAGTATTTTAAATATACTGGTGACATAACAGGGACAGAGAGTAACATCGCATATTTAAATGGGCGCGGTTTTATTCTAGGATGTTTTCGCTTTTTTTTTGGTTTTTCGTTTTTCATCCGGGCCAGTAAAATGTCGTATTTTACAGCATTTTCTCGCGGAATTGTAGCCCGTCAACATCCCCAGCATCGTTTTCAACGTCCCCGCATGTCCGACCAACATCCCTAGCATTACCAACAAATCGTGGGTAACAAAATCCAAAAAGCAGCTGGCTGGTTGACGGGGTCAAAAAGTACTGATTCGAACAGGAGGGCATTTCAATCCCAATAAAAATATTCAAAAAAGAGCCGGGGGGGGGGGGGTTGGGGGGGGCGGCAGACCCCCCCCCTGAGGTTCGAAGAATTGATGATTCAACTAGGGGTGCAATTAAATCTCTGTAGAAAATCTAAAACGTAGCGGGGGGGTTGGGGGCGCGGCAGCCCCCCCCATGATGTCGGAAGAAGTGATGATTCAAGTAGGGGTGCAATGATTCAAGAAAGGGTGCGATAGAATTTAAAAGGCAGCGGGAGGGTTGGCCGCAAAAGCCAAAACGCCACCTGCCGAAGAGGAACTGGGAATGCAGAGGGTGCGAAAAGCAAAAAAGCCACCAAAAGCCGCATAAACCAGCGAAAAGCCAAAAAGCCCAGAAGCCGAGAAGCCAAGAAGCCGAAAAGCCAAGAAGCCAAGAAGCCAAGAAGCCAAGAAGCCAAGAAGCCAAGAGGCCAAGAAGCCAAAAAGCCAAGAAGCCAAGCCAAGAAGCCAAAAGCGAAAAAAAACCAAGAAAAGCAAAGAATCCTAAAATAAATACCCCGCCTTGATGACCTTGCCCTCGGGAAGCTTTTGTTGGAGGAGCCGCTGCAGGATCCGGTTGGACTCCGCCGACATGCCCCTTCGTTTCACCTTCAGAATCACAAAGATCCACTACCTTGAGGGGGAGGGGGCGGGGGCCCAGTTTCATTTGTCTAGTCTTCCCGACGAATCCCCAAAACAGTTCCGGAGCCCACCCGCTCCCGCATTTCATTTGCAACACGGTGGGGATACACACAGAAAACGAGGCCTGCGACTTGGCCTTCTGGACAAACTCCTTGGACCCCTTGCTCTTCACCTCTGCAGGTCGCTTCCACCCCAGATGCGAGCTCATGGAAAGGCTCAGCATCCAGCCGTCTTCTTCTGCTGCACCTAGTCAACGCAAAGAGAGGCCAACAAGATCAAGAAGTCTAAACATGGCGTGCGACGCGCCGTGGGAGCACGTGGCGCCAGTACGCAAATGGTTGCTGAGGTAAGGGCCGTTGTTTTTTCTCAAGCAGCTTCGGGATACTCGGATATACAGGCACAGCTTGAAATGCATTTGGGGGGCACGTGCAAAACAATGGCTTTGCTCCAGCCTTAGGATTCGGACTCTGGCGCACTTGGCTTTTGCGTGATTTTACTACTTTGGACTTCAGACTGGCCATGATGCCCGGCACGTGAGCGCCTCTTTGGGCTCCTACACTTGTTGCCAGCCAGGCGTTCGGGTCCCCGTTCCATGCACGATGGCTCGGCACGTTGGTCGCCACGTCCGTCTGCGCCTTTTTTGTGCGGAACACGCACCTGTTGGCCCCCTGCAGGTCCATACCATGCCACGCAACTGCATTCGGCCGCCCCACCTCTCCATTATCCCACCAAATGCGAGCCTCCGCCTGCGGCCCTGTGAAAAACACTTGCGCGAGGACAGTTGGCTTGATAGCTCCTACTTCAGGCCTGTGAGCACTCCTGCACTCAGCCTCGATCATGTCGAGGATGTCTCCGAAGCTGGCGACTTTCCCACACCCAAGCATGGCAATGTGGGGAGGTCCCCGCCGGCTTTCCAAGGAGTTGTGGCTGTACCCTCATCCATTTTGGGGGGCCCGCCTTAAGCAAGCAGTCTTTTCTAGACTTAAGCTCCAATATCTCGGCGTCTACTTCCCAACCACAGCTCACTCCCCGTAGATTCTTGAACTGAATGCAACAGTACGACGCATTGGGGGCTGCAATGGTTGCGTGGAAGTACTTACAAAATGCAGAATTGGACTCGCACACGTTTCTATACCCTCTCCAGCCCTCTCCTACACTTGTCGATGAAGGAGCAAACCCGTCCTGTCTTACCAAGAAATCCGGCAAACGACGTCAAACAGCAATCATTTGCCCTGAGGCGGACACGCGCAATGAACCTGTACACAATCCTGGCGGCTCAAGTTTTCACCAGAAGGTACGAGAAACTCTAATTTGACTTGCCAAAGGTTATGTAATGATCTACCCCATACAAAAGATAATGTCATTGCCTTCTGTGCTTCGTGCAATCGGTGTTTCCGTGACAAAATCACATATTGATATTTAATTATGTTTGTTTATAAAGGTTTAAATAATGGATATATTAAGATAAATAAGGATATGAACAAATATCAAAACGGCAAGATTTATCAAGTGGTAGACGTAGGGTTCAACAAGTGCTATATAGGATCAACGACCGAAGAGTTAAGCCGCAGAATGGCAAGACACAGGGAGCGCTACAAAGATTATTGCAAAGGAGGCGGAAGAAAGTATGAAAGGTCCATGATGTTGTTTGATGAATACGGACAGGATAATTGCAAGATATTATTAATCAAAGACTTCCCTTGTAAGAGTAGAGCAGAATTAGAAAGAGAGGAAGGAACTGAAATCTTTAATAAGAAAATAAAAAATGTTGTGGGAACCTCGCGTAAGGAATCCGTGAAAGGCTTTTACAAGAGAAAAAGGAGCACAGAATAAACAACATTGATAGATACAAAGAAAAGGACAAACGATACACTGAACACAATAAAGAGCAAATCCGTGAAAGACACAGCCGGTGGTATCAACAGAACAAGGATGAGGCCAACGAAAAAAGTAGGGCAAGGTATCAACAAATCCGAGAACAGTATTTGGCACAACAAAAGCAGTCCTTTCATTGTCACTGTGGTGCTTCTTGTGTGTGGAATGTCAAGGCAAGACACTTCAAATCTCAGAAGCATCAGCAATGGTTAAAGAAACAAGAGCCAGAACAAGAACCACAAGTAGAACAAGAAAATTAAAACATCATCTTTATTATAATGAGTAGTGCTAACAAAGATGATATAATTTCCAATGTGTATTACGATCGTGCGGGGTTTGGTTCTTAAAAAACAACTCTAGTAGACAGTAAGAAAAAGGATCCTTCCATCACAATGCAAGATGTTAAGGAGTGGTTTGAAGAGAATGTGCAAAGGACACAACAACTGTCCGGATACAACTCATTCATCGCTCCACATGTTCTGTATGAATTTCAGCTTGATTTGTTCTTTATTTCAACAATTGATTTACAAACTCAAAAACAATAGTACAGGTTTAGTTCTTATTGATGTTTTCTCCCGTAAAGCCGCGGTGATGCCTATCATGTCAAAGCAACCTGCCGACATCACTGCTGGGATAATGGAAGGTTTGAACAAACTCGGGAAGCCCCAACTCATTTACTCTGATGACGAAGGGAGTCTTAACAATCAGGATCTTGTTGACTGTTTCAAGGATCAAAAAATAGAGAATTACAAAACAAGAGGGCACCCTCATTTTGTCGAGCGTGTCATTAGGACGTTCAAGGACATGCTTTTCAAAAGGGTTGATGCAGATGAGAAAAAGGGAAATGCTAATATACAATGGGTTGATTATATCCCCAAGATCATACTAACATACAACGGTAAAATGGTCCATTCGGCACACGACATGACTCCAAACGATGCCCACAAAAAGGGGAACCATTTTGATGTCAAGATGAAGCTTGAGATGAACAGAATGAAATCCCGTAAATATCCCCCTGTTAGGGTTGGCGATGGGGTCAAAATATATCGTAAGAAGGGGATCAGTGAGAAGGAGAGAACGAGCAACTGGAGCAGTGTCGGGATGAACCGCCCCTACTTGAGGTCAGAGATTCTGAAGGTTTGAAAAAATAATATCTAAACAGTTCTAATAGCTGATGAATCTATTAGAACTGTTTAGTGGGACAGGGTCGGTCGGTCGCGTCGCCCGTGATCAGGGGTTCAATGTCATTTCACTGGATTTGAAGGGTGCTGACATAAACCAATATATTTTACATTGAGATTACAAACAGTTTGATCGGAATCACTTTGACATAATTTGGGCTTCTCCCCCGTGCACTGAATACAGTATAGCCAAGACAACAGGGATCCGCAAAATAGATTATGCTAATTCCATTGTTTTGAAGACCCTGGAAATCATTGATTATTTTAAGCCCGTTATTGGTTTATTGAAAACCCTCAAACTGGACTGTTGAAAGAACAGGAGTTTATGAAAGGGTTACCTTTTGCTTGATGTTGACTATTGCAAGTATGGGATGAGATACAGAAAGAGAACTAGGATCTGGACTAACCTAACGACATGGAAACCAAAACCATTGTGTAACAGGGATTGTGGACATGTGGTTGATGGGAGACATCTTGAAACAGCCCAACGGTTACCATCAAAAACAAAGGCAGAGTGGGGCGAAAATCCTATCATTCACAAACAGGAAGACCTGTCCAAAATACCATCTGAATTAATAAGTGAACTTTTAGTTAGCTTGGGTTGATATTACCACCGTCACTCAGTCACGCGGAGACAGTTGAAATTCGAACATGTCACTGATTACCCCGAGGAATGGAAGATGACATGATGTCACGACAAAGTCCTTGGGGTGACAAACCCTAAACACCATTAGAATTGAGGATTTTCACCACATTTTTCGAAGGGCACGGAATTTAAGATGACATCATGTCACGACAAATTCCTTGGGGTGACATCATGTCATTTGTCAGTCCTGTGGGGCAAGGAATTTTAAATGACGTAGGCCGATGTTTTCATTGTAGTATGACTACACAATTTGAAATCTGATATGTTATAGCCATTCGCATTTTGCCATCCAATATTCCAAATGTATTTTACTCGGATTGTTGACATGATTTGAGTTCGCCCTTAGAATATTCCTTTTTCCATTGGTTAACCACTTTTTTGGGGCGAACATAGGCTTGTTTTTTAGACTGTTCTTAGTTGTTGGAAATGGGTAAGGGTGTCAAGTTGGATCTAGGGAGAAATTATTGAGATCTTGGGGTTGTGATCTTAGGAATGAACAAAATGTTGGTATGTAGCTTGGGCTGTTCGGGTGGGATTTGTTGAGGTGGTATGTAGTTCTGATTGTTGTTATTGAATGAGCGTAGGGGTGATATTGAGATGGGGTAAGAAACGAAGATGGGTATGTGAATATGTGTTTTTTGGTTGGATTGGTTGGGTGATTGGATTTGAAGGTTGAAAATGGGTTGTTTTAGGCTTGTTTTAGTGGGCGTATTCAGACTGATCCAAAAAGTGTAGGGGGGACCCCAGGACTGGATGGCGAAATGCGGACGGGAGAGGCCTAGTCTAACTGTTTATAGGGACACCAAAGTGACAATCCACCATTTCGGGGGTCCGATTCCACAAAAACAAGTGCCAAGACCTCGAAAGTGCATGAATACCTTTAGTTGCATGTTTGTTGGATGAAAGGACTTGAGAACTTGTTGCCAACCAATGGGTTTTTCCGTATTAAACCACTAAAAGTTACAAACTTTTAGCAGGGGAGCAGAAAGCAACCGAGGAAATAGGACGTCCACATTTTACTCGTGGAGCCCATTTTGCCAGGGAACCCCCGCCCAAAAAGGCCTTGGGTTTCCACTTGTAAAACCAGGTTCAACAGGAGTACCACCAAAGTTTCTGCGTTGGCGCTCGCTGGCGCTGGCGCGGCGCGCTGGCGCGCAAGTTGGGCTGAGGCCAGCGGCGCCGCGGGCTTGCGCTGCATGCGCCCGGCCTTTCGGAAGTCCTGGAGGTGCCCGGAGAGGGAGCGGAGGGGGCAGAGGGGGGGGGAGGGGAGGGGTATTGTGCTCCCTCCCCTCCAAAACATTCCAAAAACACAATGTAAAGAGCACAATGTGTTTTCTTTTTGGAAGAATGGAAGGAAGTGAGTGGAGTCATTGCCAGCACAGTACATTCTAGGGGGGGAGTGGAGGGGAGGTACTTGAGGAGAAAGGGTTGAGTCCAGGATGGGAACATCCTGGTGGCTTGAAACTGACCCTGTTTTTGGGGGGGGTCACCCCCAAAAAAAGACGAGACACCCCCAGGAGACCCGCAGGAGCGATACAAGCGCAAGAGGGATAGCTGTTGTTTGGCTCGGTGTTTGATGAGGGAAACAAGTTGTGCTTGTTGCATGCTGGTAGCTTTCGACAGGGAAACATTTGAAAGGGACCTCAGCAAACAAAAGGCAAACCGTCTCCAAAGCGCAGTGCGGGTGTCTGGCAGGGCTGAATGACCAATTCCTGATTTCTGGAGGAGGTGCTTGGTACTTCACTATGGACGAAGAGGAGATCAAAACATCAAAACTAGCCGAGATTCTTGCTCTGAGTGGGAGATGTGGGGGACTGCATGGTGGTATTCCCAACAAGGACACCGTTGGCATTTCTCGGGGTACTTCTGACTCTTCCCACAAGACGGCAGCTGGAAAAGCAGGTGCAGACTGGGCTGTTGGGAGCTTCTCAAAATGGGTTTCGGGCCCTCTTTTGGTTTTGTATCTGAAGAGAAAAACAAAAGGAAGCCAACCATTTTGGGGGAACCCTTTTTGAGAAACACCCATATTATGGCTATGGGTCAAAACCCCGTACCCCCGGTGAACACCCCAGGTTCTAAAATGGGTGCACCTTCCCCCAAATGGTTTGAGAAACACCCATTTCTCAGACGCGTGGCCATGAGAAAGAAAGGTTTTTTTTTTGGTCGGTTGAGACTAACGGGGAACCCTTCCCCAAACAAAAGGGAAACAAGGGCGCCACTGGGCACCTGACTTTGAGTTTGGCCGTAGGCGTGCTCTCGTGGCTCCGGGCCACGAAACTGAGCGGTCCTTGCAAAACTGCTCGTTCTTCCGGATCCCCTTCTGCCTGAGCGTGAACGGTGCCGTCAAGAGTATCCAGTTCCAAATGTGCAAACAAACAAAACGGGTTGGTTGCAGTCCGCTCGCAGTGCTGGGTTTCTGTGAATACTCTCCGCGGGATGGTCGTGATTGCTTCCTTCAAGGCCCTTTCTTTGCTTCCTATCGTCTTGAACCTCTGACTTGGCATTTGAGGTCGTGGCTCTGCCTGAAATGTTGCATCTGCCTCTCAGTGCAGTTTGGCTTGAGACCCGGGCTGCCGCAGAAGCTCTTGCTCTTGCTGAGCCCACAAGTTTCTCTCCTGGCCAGAGAGCCTAACTCAGCTTGGTGACCTTCTGCTCCGCTAAAAGTTTATGACATTTAGCGGTTTAATTGGACGCCAATTAGTTGGCAAAAAAGTTAAAGTCCTAACATCCCAGCAACATGTGTCTTCCTGATTCAGATCCATGTCACATCCATGTCGGCTTCCCTCTAGGTGGGTTGGCGGTGCTCCGGGGTGGCGTCCCATTTACCCTCAGGAACAAGGGGTTCAAATCCCCAAGCCACCAACCCAAACCACCAAGTACGGGGGTTGCCTGAATCTTGTGAGCCATGTCCACTCCTGTGACCCGATGCCATGGTTCCCTCGAAAGGGAATGCAAACCCCACTGGTCACCTGATCCATGGCCTATGCTTTGCCGCTGCGCAGGGGTCTCAACCAGGGAAGAAACACCCGGATGTCCAAGAAACAGCCATCAGCCTTTCTAACACAAAAGCCAGATGGTTCCAACAAAACTCGACAGAAACAGAAAAACCAGATGGCCCAAAAAGAAGAAGAAGAAGAAGGGACATGTCTGAACGGTTGAACTGCCGTACATCTCAAAAGGATGATGTAGTTCACCCAATGCCAACCAGATGGGTCCAAAAAACAACCACCAGAAGCAGGAAAGCCCGATGAATCCCAAAAAAAAAACGCCCCCAGGCTTACGTCCGCTCCTGCGCCACGGCGCCATCTGCTTCCGCGACGGCCTGCGTGCGTCAACAGGGCCCGGCTTGAGAAGAACCTCTTGCGTCTTCTTGGGTCCACGGTAAAGCGAAACCAGGCCCAACAGGAGTACCCACAAAAAGGACACCCACAATATGTGACTAGGTGCCCCAGCTAAGTGCCCTTTTACCCTTTCTTTTTTTGGGGAGGGTCCTCCTACTAAAATAGATAAGTTGGTACCCCTTATTAAAGCGAAACCAACCAGAAGCTTACAGATGCTCCCGGAATGTGCAACAACCAGGTCAACCTTCAATTCACCATCTGTTTTCTACCAAAAACGGACACCTAGGGTTGTCAAAAAATTCGGAGCCCGTTCTTTTCGATACCTTTCGAACGGCGGCGGATGGGGCGGCACCCCATCGAAGCACCCGCCGTCCCCGTCCCGAGCCTTGTGCAGGGCAGCGGTGGCAACCTCGGGCCTGCGCACGAAAACGGAATCCCAAGTGAGGCACAAAAAATGGTATTCAAATGGTCGATCCCCAGAACCATGGTCTACCCAATGCCAGGCTTCAAGAATTCAGAAGGCGGACATATTTATTTTACTAAAAAACAGAAGAAGAAAACAAGCTCCAAAAATTCTCGGTGAGTCCACCAAACAAATATCCGAAACCAACTCCAAAAACCCATCCAACCCACTTTAAGGGGTGGACCTGAGTCATCATCAAAAGCCGGTAGTAAAATGGTCGCTCCCCAGAACCATGCTTCAAGAATTAAGAAGGCGGATATCCGCAGCAATTTATGGCAAGGATTGTCCCTTTCTAACCTTCATCTACCCGGGGTTTGACTGTGGCTCAACTGGCCAGACCGTGTGCCTCGTCTTTGCCGGAGTTGGTACAACCAAGAGGAAAGCCACCTTTTCGGGTGGCTGGGTGGCTCGTCTTTGTTTGATGATGCCCCTTGTTTTCTTTTGTTTTTGTTCAATATGTTCTTCTTTTTTTATTAAGGGGAAACCAAAGGGAAACCCAAAATCCATTTTGGGGCGCCTTTAAAAAAAGACACCCAGCTGCTCCTACGCCAAGAAATAAGCGAACAAACGGGTGGATTGCTTTAAGGTGATCCCGTTCATTCCTTAAGCTACCTCCAAGAAAAGGTTTTTTGTTTGATTGCTATACTAGGGAATCCCCCTTGTAAGCAAAGAACTTGTTATTGAAAAATCCTCCAGGCCTGGGAAATATCCCCCAAACAAAATTTGACTTGTTGCTCCACGAGGACATGGGTAAATTGCTCCCCCAGGGAAATTTGGGTGGAAACCCCATGTCCTTCCCAAGCAAACAATAAACTTGATATCCCCAGTATAGGTGCTGCGTAAATCTGCGCAGGCCCAATCATGGCGATTTGGAAGTGCCCCCCCTGAACGCCCCCCCCACCCCAACCAAAAAAAAAAACGGGAAAGGGCATGCTTGAACTGGGCCTCCTCAGATCCCCTGATAAAAGCTTAACTGTTAGTGGGTTAAAGGGACACCCCCTACTAAACCCAAAAAAGCTCAAAAGCTAAGGGGATAGCTGGGAACCACCAAGTTAAATGGCCAAATTAAGGAGCCATGCTACAATGTCCGCTTACCACCCCCCCCCTCCCCCCAAAAAAGGAATGGAAAGCACGCTCAACAAATTGTAAATACGATATACCAACTTCAGGGCAGGAAGAGTGAGCAACCAGTCAGGGAATCGAGAACCCGTGAGGCCTTGCCCTTTTTTTCTGTGTGTGTGTGAGAGATAGGTCCGTTCGTCACCCCAACGACGACAGGAAGAGGAGCAGCACGACCGGAGATTTGAATCAGCGGAATTTTGCTCTCGACAAAACAGAGGAGCTCGACGAGGACGGTCTCCGGGTCGCCAACGGAAGTGAAGTCTCTGCTCCATCCCATCACCAGGTACCTCTCGTCCTTTTCTAGGCTGCCATAGCGCGCCGCGAATTGCTCTGTTTCCAGGAATCTTCCAAACAGCCTCCCACAAAGGAAAAGGGTGCATTCTCAAGACTAGCAATATGTTTGCAGTGAAACACGCCTCAAAGCAACGATTTGCGGGGTGCCGTGTTGATTGACTTTCTCTGGGAACCCTTGCAAAAGGTTGCCCCATGGATTTCTTGCTTGGTTTGGGTGCTTCCCAAAATCCCCCTCAAAAAAGAAGCTCGACAGGCACCCTGCTCAGGTTGGTTGACAGGTAAGGCGAAGGAAAACCAATTGGCGCTCCGTCTCGGGCCGCCTCCGTCTTGCCACCGACACAAAGAAGTAGCATCGGAGGTAGGGGTTCTCGCCTGGAGACGCACAGCCGGACACCCAATAAACGGCTGTGTTACGGCATCATGTTCGTCCCTGACCAAACAAGGACATGAAAACCCAAGCTCTTTTCAACATGCACCCTCAAGAAGTGTGTAACTCACATTCGGAGTGGGGCGCTTTTCCTTCTGCATGGCAAACGATGTCACGCGCTTTCGCTTTCAGCGAGGCACTGGCTGGATACGAAAAAAGCCCCCCACGTGAGGGGATCGACTTCGAGAGCCGAAGGTTTTCCAGCGAGGGATTGACCGCCGCCCCGAGGTGAAAGGCTTCGTTTGCCACGAATTCCTTCCCCATTCTGTGATACCATGGGCACATGGACTTGATCTCAGAATTTCCTGTCACCCAAGTTACCAAACGCCACTTCCAAAGGAAGCAAAAGGCAAACAAAACCTTCTGAGAAGCACCTTCCACTAAAAAAACGTGTAGAAGGACCCCCCCTCCCCTCTCAAAGGGTCCTTTGCCTAAAAGGAACCCACAAAAATCCTGTAGGACCCCCCCCCCCTCTCAAAAGGTCCTTTGCCTAAAGGAACCCGAACACGGGTTCTCGCATTTAAAAAAAAAAGATCCCATGTGCACCGGGGCGCCCGGGCCTAGGCGGCCCAGCACACGAGCCTCTTGCGAGCTGAGCGCCAGCCTGCAGATCAGGCCGACCGCCTTGAAAAAGCCAAAAGCCAAAGGTTGAGGAGCCAAACAATCAGTTTCAAGGAGGTTGAGGAGCCTAACTTGAGGAAGACAGCCTTGTTTCAAGGAGCTCAAGGTTTGCTGAAACTGATTGTGTTTGATGGTTGAGGGAGATGAGCCTGGAGTTTGAACGAGCCCCGTGAACAAGGTGTAGCTGGTCCATCCTGAATCTGTAGCGAAAAGGACAGGGGAATTTTGAAGCCAAAAGGCACTTGACCCATGCCGCCAAAAAAAGGTTACTTCCCCAATGGAACTTCCCTGAGGTTGCAGGCCGTGGCCGCTTGCACATGATTCGAATCGGAAAGCTAGGCAGGGAATGCAGAACCAAAAGACTCATGGCATGGCTCTGCTCAAGGCATTTGTTTATTGGATACCCCATGTCGCACCAGACAGGAAGCTTCCTCCCACTCCAAATGCATGTTTTCAGGGTATCATGTCGACCCTCTACTAAAGAAAGATGTACTTACCATGGAAAACCAGGTTGTCCTGAAAATACCCTGAAGAAAAAAAACGGGTATTTTGAGTAGGGGGGTTGTTTTGTTCTTTTTAACCAGGTGGTTGACGCTAGGGTTGCCCCGTCCTTAGCAGACTCTGCGAGGGTGGGAAACAGAGGCCGCTCGCAATATGTAATGCCGGTATGTGCGCCGTGGATCCAAAAGAATGTGGTCCTAACTGCGTGCAACCCTCATTAACGTTCAACACGTACTTGCACAAAATGGCATAGATACACCTGAGGGCCCTGACCAGTGCAGGTACCACATTGAGGCACAAACATTCATGTTGATGTGCCAATGCCTCTGAGTTTGCTAGCATCAGAATCTGGACAAATCTAGCGCAGCCTGCTGAAAAGCTTCCCCTTGTCAAAACGACCAGCCAAGTAAGAAACATTCGAAAAGTCCTTGCCAAATCCAAATGATCTGGGCAGGCGCCTCCTCAAAAGTCGCGAGATTCCAAATGAAGAGGTGAAATTGTGTTTGTTCATGACCCACAAGCAAGCTTCAATCGGGGCAAGGAGTGCCGTCCCTGGAGATTGTGGCTTGCTGGGAACATGGCGGTTTTGTGCCGGTGAACACCTTCGGAAAAGGCTGGCGGCTGCAAAGTTCCTTCGGCAAAAAAAACAGACTTGTGCGTTGGTGGACAGGGAAAGCAAAGGAAAACCGACGATGAACATCCCAACCCCCACTAAAATAGGTTCTAAAATGGGTGGTGCACCTACCCAAAATGGGATTTGATTGGTTTTGACAACCACAGCCATTTTGAGACAATAGAAGGCACCGTCAACAAGAATCACGGCACCCTGAAAGGGTCCCTTCACGAAAAACGCTGGTCCTCGCTCAGGCTCTCAGCGTCTGTTTTTGGTGGGTACACCAGGGTGAAAGTACATGGCTATGGGTCAACACCAATGGGATCTTATTTTGGGATAGGTGAATTCACCACCCATTTTAGTCTAGTGGGGGGGGGGGGGGAAGGGAGTTTGACCCATGGCCATATGTCACGAACACCCCGATTTCCGTTTAGACGTGTAATTTACTCGCAAAAAAAGGACTTGCGCCATATACTCAGCGCATCCCCTTGAGCCATCTATCCCCTTCAACAACAACACCCCACGCCAAAACCCA
Source organism: Effrenium voratum (assembly GCA_963377175.1). Lineage (NCBI taxonomy): Eukaryota > Dinophyceae > Suessiales > Symbiodiniaceae > Effrenium > Effrenium voratum. Next base: position 240,233 of record CAUJNA010003500.1, on the reverse strand, counting down.
GACTCCCACTCTACTTCCGCACGAAAAAAAGATACTCTTTTTGATGTGGTCGTTGATTTTCAAGGGATCCCCCTCCCAAAACAAGGGGCAAAAAGAGCACGGGGTGCTGCCTCCTACTCAAAATACCCCCTTGTTTCAGGGTATGTTCGGGGAAAACCGATCGGTTTTCCGTGGTAAATACCTCCTTTGTTCTTAGAGGGTCGACATGATACCCTGGACAAAGGCCGGGGATATGGAGTAGGGGGTGGTTGCTTGTGAACCTGGGGCGCCCGGGCCGCATGGAGGTCTCGTCCGGGTCCACCTCCTTCGGCACCTCGTTGGGCCTCATCCTCGGACTTTCTTTCGCCGAAGTCTCCCCCGTGGATTGACCCCAAGAAACAAAGATCCAACACCTGGGTTTTCCTCTTGGTGTCCTCTTGGTTTAATTGGGACACCCAAAAACACGTACGGTATACCACTCCAGTACAGAGGATTAATAAGGGTACCGCTTTTCTGTGGTCTATTTTAGTAGGGGAACCCTCCCCAAAAAAGGGGTAAAAGGGCACTACTGGGGGACCTAGACTAGAATGGTCTAGACCCTTTGAATTGGCGTGTGACAACGAAAAACGCATTGTCCCCATTTGGGTCTTGCCAACACGCAAGTCCAGAGTCAAGCTTTAAGGCGTGTCTTTTTTGGGGTTGGGCCCCCAACATAGATTTCGGGTGTCTTTTGTTTTCATTCAAAACCAGAAAAAGGGGTGTCGAGCCTCACAAAATGACAGACCATGTGGTTTACCACCAAAATGGTCCAAACCCAAACAAGTAAGTCCACACAATCTTGGTCCCCCACTGTGGTTGATGTTAAACGGGAAACCAAAGGACGCCCTCGTCGTTTTGTATGTCCCCCCATTTTGAGACACCACTGGCATTATCGACGACTTAACTTGGCGCAGAAAAGGCGAACAGGAGTTGGGTGTCTCTGTTTTTGGAGTTGGTACCTCTATTGGTAAGATGAAGCGCTTCCATTTGAGCCCCGCCCCTGAAGATGGCTTCGGTTCTTATTGTGGAGTTCCTTTAAACCAAGCCCAAAAGGGTAGCCTCACACAAACCACCGCCCACCATGGATGTGTTGCCCTCAAAATGTCCGGTGTCCCTTTGGTCTCCCTTGAACTCCTATTTGGACGGTGGCTTCGCGAGACTTCCCCAAAGGAACCCCTTTTTCAGGTGGACAAACCAAAAAGACTTGCATCAATTGATCATCCAACGATTCATGGTTCATTTCGCTCCATTCGCCATCCGGCGTGACACTGATTAATACGAGGAAAACATATAAAAAGTCCATGCAAGTAAGGGATCATGTCCAGCCCCTTGGCCTTGGGGGCTCATATCCTGGCATGCTTTTCCGCCAGGACGGAGCACCCAACATCCAGTTGGAGATAAGTTGAAACTTGTCGACTTTCTTGGAGGCGACATGGCTGTGGGTCAAAACCAGTGGGATCCCATTTTGGGGTAGGTGCACCACCCATTTTAGAACCTATTTTAGTGGGGATTGGGATGTTCGCTGTACGGCCACATGATGATATCAACTAGAACTTCCAGCGTGATATCATTGACACTCCCAATCCCCGGATCGCCCCCCATGCTCCAATTGATCAGATGCTCACATGGCTACATCTAATAGGGGACCCTGCAAACGTCGGAATGCGGCGATTCCTGTCCGACCATTCTGGGGTTACCACCATTGAGACAAAGGGGGTTAATACCCCGTCCAGGAGTTTCATCCAAATTGGATCAACCCTTTGTGGCGGTTCCCCATTAAACTTGGTTGCTGTTGACCCCCCTGCAAAAAGTGTTCAACTTTTTGGGGGTTTAGTGGAAAACCCAACTTCATTTCAACCAAAAAGTTAAAGTCTAAAGATCCGTTGCCCAAGAAAGCAGTCAAGAAAATACCGGTTTCTCTTTGGATTCCCTTTAAAGAAAGAATCCTTACCAAGCACACAACATTCCACCTCCAGTGGCCATGGTGGTTCGTCTGCTTTTGGGCGAGGGAGCCCCCATCGCAGTCAAGTAAACTTCACAGCTCCGGGGCTTTCGGCTTCCGCCTCACCGGCGCCGCGTGGTGCGGCAAGTGCGTGGCCAGCCTCAAGGCATCGGGTTGTGGGTGGGAGCCCGCGCTGCTGACTCCAGGATTTGGGGGGTGGGTGGACTCTACAAGTTGGAGGGTTGGGCTCGTTTGGAGTTCTTCCCTTGGTGAGTTCTGGAAGGAACCAAGCTGTAATTGCCTTGGGTACTCCAGATCGAAGTAACAAGCCGGATACACTCCTTTTGCTCTGGTGGTAGATGCTGACATCCCCGTTTTGGACTGGAGTCCAGAAAGGGAACAAATAGCACAGTGAAAGTTTGATCGGCTGCCGAAAGTCTTCGATTCCACGCACATCCCCCTCGAGCCATTTGCGGTTTGATCGGGCTGCTCTCAGAACCCCTGCAACTGCCACTACACTAACTAAAAGCCTAAAAAGCGAAAGGGACTGGATGGCTGGGAGCCACCTATCAGACAATGCCACAGCCACTGATAGTGTTGAACCTGCTGAAAACACTGCAAATCTCTAATATGGACACAGCGGCACCATCCAGCTTCAGTTGATCAAGGGTGTCCCCCTCCAAAAAAGCAAAAAGCTGGGAACTCTCCGGGGGGTCATAGGAGGTGAGGCATATACCAACAAGGCATCCCCTATTTGAACAACCCTCACACAAGCCAGTTGGATGCAAGTGCTAGCGATGGAGATACGAGTAGCGCGAAGAATCTGCCATGGTCTGGCCACAGTTCTCACTACTGTACCCGCCGAAATTATGTGTTGTTCAGTGTAAGTTGGTGTGCAAGTACACTTTAGGCAGCCCCAGCCCGAAACTTTTCAGTTTGAGCGCCTCCTTGAACAGCTGTTCTTGTTTTTGTAACGTTTGATCCTTGCATTGGAAAAGGGCCCAAGAGTCCGCGGAAGACCAAACTTGATGCAATGGGGTTCTACAACCACATATTCTCGGTTGCTTTCTGCTCCCCAGCTAAAAGTTTAACTTTTGGTGGTTCAATGGAACCCCCATTAGTTGGCAAAAAGTTAAAGTCCCAACATCCAAGCAACATGTACCAAAGCATTGTTCGAGACACTTAACAGCAATCGACACTACCAGAGCTACGTTTCCACCCAAATTGAGGTATCAAGACAAACGGCGCTACAAAGTCCTTGCGATTTTTTGTCTGGCGCGTGCCTGAGAGAGGAAATACGCAGGTGGAAAAACCACGTCCAGTGCCACCCCACCTGTTGCTCGTGGGGGGGGGTCCAGCCCGGCCAAGGCTGGAAATGAGACATGGAAATGCACCCTCCCGAGGGGTTGATGCTAAGATCTTGCTCAGGTCCATGGAATTACTATGAGATGAGCTCAAGGGCTCAACCATCTTTTCTCGCCTTCTGCGTGGATTGGCCGGAAAAAAGTCCCTCTGCACGAAAAGTCAGGAGCCCAGGAACTCAGGAACTGCAACCCATTCATCAATCTCTATGGGGCCGAGCCGAGGCGTTCCTGAAGGCGATGCAGCCTAACTCAGCGGTGGGAGGGGTACACAAATGATTTCAGCTTCCCTCTAATCGGTGGCTTGGATTGAGGGTTCGGTGGTTGAGGGTAGTCTCCCATTTACCCTCCACAAGAAGGGGTTCAAATAAAAAAAAAACAAACCAGCAACTTAAAGTGATGATTGGTGCGAGCCAGAACCCGCCGTGAGTCGAGTCGAAAAGAGTTTCGAGGTTCCGAGCGAGCAGTCGATCCAGCTCTCGTACAAGCGCGCCAGAAGGCAAAGTCGGTCCTGAACACCCCCTGCCTTGGGGTGCCGTAAACCAAACCCGGGAATGGATGCAAATCAAATGCTCACAATGGATGCGTTTCCCTCGCCCCTCAAAAGAACCATTTCTTAGCTTCCCTTTGGTGTCCTTTTAAACCAACCCCAAAAAGGGTACCCTCACAAGAAAAGACACACCCATGTTTGCTCTTCTGTGATTTCCTGTCTACCTTGTGGTGAGAACAGTGATCAAACTGGGTTCAAGGGAAAACAAGCAGCCAAAAGGTTCCTCGCGCGGTAACGGACGCTGTTCATCGTCTTCCGCGCCCTTCCGCGGTTGATGTGTTGAAAGCAACGGCGTCCGCGAGTATTGGCACAGGGAATGTATCCAAACTGAACCAGTTTCCCCGCGTGGCGGGGTAAGAACAATGTCCCTCTCCCGACTACTTTCAAATTGAGGGCACAAAACACGACTCTCCCAAGTATTGATCACCAAACCCTCCACAAAGCAAGACACACCAGCAGACTAGGTGCATTCGCGGAAGTCCTGCTGCAACCGTGGCAGGCTTTGCAGAATCATCGCTGCCTCGGCTGGCTGGTGTGCGAGTCAAAGCTTTCGATTCCAGCGCTGGCGACTCGTAAGACTCATAAGTCACGCCTCTTTGCCGACCTCTCATTCCACTGCATCTACCACAGCCCTCCACGTCGTCCACGCCCCTTTTGCTCTAGAAAAGGCAATGACCAAAACACGATCCATGTCAACGTGGTGCCACCATTTGAGAGTGGGCCATCATGAAAGGTCCTTGGCAGCCGCACGCCTTCATAGGGGTTGCCAAACCCGGAATGTTCCCCACGAATGTGTCCCAAACCAGTCCCCAACTTTCCCACCCTTGGTAAGCATAAAAACTTGTTGTAGTCACCGCTAAAACTCAGCAGACCCGAAAAAGCTAATAACATATAAAGCATGTCAACAACAGTGACGCCACAATGAATGAATGATGTCCTTCAGTTTCCCTCAAAACCTATACAAGGGGATGTCAAAGAAAAGGACCCCGCCACCGTGACAAACACTTCCAACTGCCGCCCGCACGTCGGCGTCCTTCACATCCACCGCCTGCGCGCCCACGCAAAGAGGGACGATCATATGGCGTATGAGTCAAAATTAGTCACCAGGATGTGGACCGCAGGTTTACTATGGTAACCCATTTTGGGTATCTATTTTTGACCAGCCATATGGGGTAGCCATCTGGGAAAACGCCTACTCACAAATCGGAGATACGGAGTCCCCCACATTTTTCGCAGGAACCTTCATGAGTCATCTCGAAGTAAACCACCGAATCGGTCAGCTGGCTGGGCAGAAAATCCACGAGGGCCTGGACTTTGGTGCATGCCCTTGAACCTTCCGGCTTTCCAGGGCCTAACTAAGGATGCGAACGGCGGCTCGCAAGAAGTCTTGGTGACAATCGAAGTTGGCTGCGAGGTAAAAAATTGGGAAGGCAATGCTGGAGACGCATCAAACGCCTACTCCAGCGCCAACGCAGTGTGCAAAAGCCATGCGGACGGCCTACGTGAGCTGTATGTCAGCCTTAAAACGCCTTTGCGCTTCTACGCGGTTGGAGCTTTGCTCTCAAAATACCTTCGCGGTGTGTTTCGTGCTAAAACGCGTCGTGCGCCTGCGGGCAAACTGTGAAGTCGAGCCTGTGGTGCCTACGCGAGACGCTCTCCAGTACAGTATATATGTCCACTCTCATTGTGTCCCTTTACTCCGTGCAAAACCAAACTCTGCTCCAGTTGACCTGGTCTTCTCGACCTTCACTAACACTCTTCTTTCCTTATTTTGGGGGGCAGGGTTTCTTATGTGCCCCCTTTTGACAGCAAGAGAAACTCACCTTACGGCAAAGGTTGGCAGAGACGACAGGCAAGACCGGGGATGACAGTCTCCTAGTCCACAAGTCTTCCCCGAAACCTTCCATCCCTCCCGTCTTTGCTTCTCTAGGTTCGATTTTACTAGGCTGGAATTAGGACCCCAGCAAAAAATATATATATTTCTGCCTGGTTGGTGGAAAACAAAGGGGATCCCAAAAAAGCAAAAAAGGAAAAAGGGGAGCTAATTCTGGGGAAGTTTAGACATCCCTCCTGCCACCAACCATGGAACCACGGAAGGGCAAGGGTCGTTGGATGTCCCCATCTGTCTCGCCTTGGACGTAGGCGATGCTGGCCTCGGCTCCAGATGGACCCGGTGCGCCGTTCGCCGGCATCACTTCCTCCCTTTTGGCATGTCCGTGTCGTATTTGTGTTGGGAGTATTTTGGGAAAATCCGCCTGACCAGTTGACCGGTGAACAGGCAGGCTGGTACTTGTTTGTTTGACAAGAACCCCCAACAAGAGCAATCGTCGAAGTGGCTGCAACCATTAGGCTGTGGCTCAAAAAACGGGCATGGATCGTTCCACGGTGCTCCAAACGTCTCGGTCTGGAGTACCTGCCTTTTGGATCGCCTCCGGGGTTTGGCCCCTGAGGCCAGATGTTTTTGAGCGCAAAGCTGACATGCTTGCTACAACTCTGCTTGGCAGTTTACTTGAGAGCTCAGGAAACTAGTAATTTTGCAGCATGATGCATGACATTCACTGCAAAACATCACCGACTTTCGTCGCAATGTTGTGTGATCATTCTTTGCCAAAACCAAGGGGCGAGAATGAGTTCTCGAAAAAGCTTGACGTGACCAGCAACAGTCACCAAAGATATCCAGAAGTACCACATGGTTGTGTCTTTGCTTCAGGGTGCCCCCCCCTTTTCGGTCGGTTTCAAACGGAAACCAAAAGGACACCGGCCATGTGTTGGGGTCCAACAAGAGACGAACCCATATTGTTCAGTTTCCAGAAATGGGATCCTGCTGCCCACGGTACAACTCGCCTGTGAGACGTGAGCATCACTGGGAGCTAGACGGACTGTCGCCAGCGGGACTTGCTCCTGCGCACGCAAGAGTGGGATGCGTCTTTGTCCACGAGGCCCTTCAAGGCCAAGCATGGCAATACTGCTCATGTAAGCCATCAACAAGTTCTTGGAGCACAACAATTGTTCCAACACACAACATCCACTGGACTGATGACTGTTCCTTCTTGACCAGATTCAGCTAGCGCCGCTACTCAACATGAGTGCCCAACAAAGTCCGGGAGCTAGTTTCAGTCTCACGGTATCTCCAACTCTATGGCAAGCAATCAATCTGACTCGATACGACAAGAAGCGTGAAGCATGTAAACGAATTAAATCGAGCCATGCAGCCATGATTTTCCCTTTCCTCGCCCTGGTTCGGCACGGAAACGGCGCTCCTTGATCTTGGATCTCCCCATGGAAGAGCGCAAAGTTCGGCGGTCGCATTGATGGAGGGTCAAAGGACCTCGCTCGCATGTGGCAAGCTGACGATGTTCCTCACACGTTCTACGGTTGTGACCCTGGCGACGGGCCCCAACCAGGAGTACCATCTCTAATATACATATATATATATATATGTATAATAGGCTTATTTATTTGTGGATATGCGGGCTGGGGGTATACCATATATATATATAATATAGATATATAACATATATATATACACATATGTATGCCGCATGTAAAAAAATGTATATTATATATATATGCACCAATATATATATATATATATATAGGGCACAACAACTTACTCCCCTTCATGCAAAGTGCCTGACAAAGAGCGGCGAAGGGAGTCGTGGGACTGGCCCGACGTGGGAATCGCTCGCATCACACACTTCACCAACCACAACTCAGGAGGGCACTCGTGAGGTATGAATACACAGTTGCCATCTGGAGAATGGGCCGGGCCCTACACGTCCCCACATGGGTGCCTGAGCAAAGGGAGAGGTCGAGCCAATCATTTTGCCAGGGGTCCTCATTTTGAAACATGGTGCAATCTCCCTAAGCGGGACATGGCTTTCGCATTGCACTTTTTGGGCCTGACTCTAAGAAGAAAACAATTCCGCGCACTTCGTTGAGCAAGTCGCAAAGAAAGGGAGGGTAAGGGATGCATGTACGCAGCTGCAACTAGCTTCCATTTGCTTAAGCCCCCTGGAAAAAAGAAACAAGTAGTGATCGATTCCTTTTAAAACCAACAGGGGAAAGCAAAGAATATCTGAAACAAATGGAAGCTAGAAGCACCGGAAGCACTGGAACTACTGGCGTCAAGTTCCCTGAGGCTCGCGCAAGGCGCCAGCGGTTTGAACGTCCAACCTCGGTGCTCGCTCGAGCTGAGGACATCCGAGCCCCTGAAAACTGGGCTGTGCGTTTTCTGATCTGCGAACAGTTTTTAACCTTCAGCGGGTTTGTATATATATATATATATATGTTAAAAAACAGCAAAAATGAATGTTAGAGAGCTGAGGGACCGGATGGCTAGCCAAGTGAACTCTAGGTGGCTGTCCTTGGGTCTTTCTTTGCAAACGTCCTCCGCCTGCCTCACGCCTCGAAGAGAACCAACCGATTGGCACACTGGATGCTTGTTTTGAAGCCGGCAAAACCCAGGGAAGCAAACTATGTGGAAAGGCCCCATAGGAAATGGATGCTCGCGTTCTTCGTGTTGGATCTTTTTCCATGAAACCCTGACTTGCCCTTTGTAGTGACTGTGAGCTAAAACTTGTCCTGAGGCCGTTGAGCAACAAAGCAAAGCTCATGTGGCCATAAAGCAACAACCCGTTGTTCTGATACTTGCCAAAAATGTTTGGGGTGCGTGTTTGTGACGGTTTTTGGTGGACCTAAATGGTGGTTTTCCAGTTATTTTTCTCTTATAAGCATTCGAAAGGGGGACTCCGGAGAAAAAAAAAAAAAACGTATATGAAACATGCATGGTTTGACATCATCTACCCGGATCTCGTGAACCGACCTACACAATGGTGTCTGTTTAGGATTGCCGAGCACAAAGCACGTATCCAACTTCTGAAAAATGAGGCGCACATCTGAAGAAGCTGGCAAGCTAAGGATTTGGTTGGGTTCCATGTTTGATACTTTCCAGATCAGCAACCCCGTGAAACCTCCCCAGTGCACCCCCTTGAATTCACCAATCATGACTCCTTCACTCATCTGTCAACTCCCCTCGAGAACTTCGGCCCCAAACAGCTCTGGAGAGAAGTGAAGGAGCCCCTTCGGCCAAAGTCCCGGTGACTCCCGGAACTGGCGGAGTTGGCGTTTTCCCAAGCCGACCTGGCTGGAGCCAAACAACTTCCCGAAAATAATCTTCCCGAAAATAAGGATCCGCAAAAAAATATGGGTCTCCTGTTGGTTCCAAATTAAAAACCCAGCCAAAAGGAGGTCCATTTTGTTCGAAATGTTTAGTCCTAGGTGACCTTTTGGTTGAGAATCGATGGTTTTCTCTGGTAAAAGCGATTAACCCATCTACCGCTAACCAAACAAGCCTTAAAAACAAACAAAGGCAACTAGCCCCTCGGTTTCATTGCCCAAACGAACCCAAGTTGACACCTATGCTTCCAGCCCTTCCCATTCCACCCCTTCCCTCCCCCCCCCTGGGTCGAATCTACGCCCCTGCCTCGCTTGGGGCCCCGGGGTGGCTGCCAGGCCCAGCTCCCCCTCCAAGCGCAGAATGGCGCAGCCTCCGCGACGCCGCGCGCAAGTCCAAAGAGCCCGTTTTGGGGTGTGACCCAACAAAAACACCTCGGGTTGTTAGAAGGTGTAAATTGAAACAACACACACATGAGGTAGTTTGCTATTAATTGAAACAAATGAAAGTGTAGTGGTGCCTTTAGCGAATCATTCTCCAGCCAAAGAGCCGGGGCCGTCACGTTCATGTTTCGCAAAGGTGGGGGCAAGGGACGCTTTGGGTTGCCTGGTTGATGTGCATCCGGTCCCAGAACACGTGGCCTTGCGCCAGAGATGCAGAGCCAAAGCCAAAGCCCGCCCATCCCCGGCCCTTTTTGGAGGACGAAGGGCCGTTGCTTGGGCACAGAAGGCAGTGGTAATTTCCATTCACATTTGGATGAAGGTTTGCAAGTGTTTCGGGCTAAAGTCGCGCGACAAGAGCGCCCTTTCCCAGGTGGCCTTCTCCACTGGTCACATCGTTCGAACAACTCAGGGCACCTTTGCTTCGAACAGAAGGTCGAAGAAGATGCTCTTTGTGTTGATTGGGGTTGTGCAATTTCCCACGACATGGAAGGGGAAGGCCGTGAACTCCAGAACCCCTAAAATCCAGGAGAGCACTAAACTCCAGAAGAGGCAAACCCGTTAAAATCCAGGAGAGGAAAAATCGTTGAAATGACAATAAAGCTTAGACAATTGTCCAACGAAGACTTGTGGGTCGCTAGGATCGCCCCGTGCAGAAGCGACCTCCCATACGGGGCTCTTTGAGGAATTACAAACAAGCTATAGCAACAAACCACATAGTTTTATTCTACGTGATATACTCGACGATGTTCTATCTATCTTGCCACATAGACATACAGCAACATGTCAATCAACACGATGCTTCAGCTTAGCAAGCAATGTGCTTTCCTTTGCCCTCCCCTTTGCCTCCTCCCAAAATGTTCCAAGTGAAACTTCAGAAGGCCCCCCCAATTCCATAATTATCCAACGAGCACGCGTGTTTTACTGCAACACGACTTCAGGCAGAACACTTAAGACAACGAGCGAAGCCTTGAAAAGAACAACAAAATGAGTGCCAGAAGAGCCAAAATAGCAGGTTGGTGCATCAAAAGCTGTGGACGGCAGTCGCGATGGCAATGTGTGAGGGCTGTAAAACATGTACTTGCAGCCTGTGCCATCTCTCTTGTAGCACATGCTCCAGAACCAACGGCGGCCGTTGACCCGCTATTAAAATGTTGCAATCTTTCGCCGCACTAAACACCTGCAGCTTGTCGTCATAGCCAAGCTCGAACAAATTTCGAGAACTCATGCGGTGTCTTGGAGCGACAGCTGGCCGCGAAAGCGCGCTTCTTGCCGCGGCTGAAATGCAGTACCTCGTGCATGTGGAACATGTTTCTCTCGTAGGTAAAACACGCGCTGCATGTGACGGACGCACCATGAACCACGACACAAAAGCTGCCTGGCCAAAGCAAGTCCTCTGCAAAACACATGGACAACAAATGGTGCTGCCTTTGCAACATATTACACCCCCCCTGGAAAAGCCCCCACCCGACCTACCCAAGTATATAAAGGAATACGCCAATAGATAAACATGCAAGAGTCCGATCTTGGTGACGCGTGCCCAAGCTCAAAGCTCCGCATTTCCCTTACACAACATCTCTTGGTATGGTAGCGACAACTTTTGTTTTTTTTGCAGACCCCGTAAAAATGAACAGAACCAAAAAACTAAAAAAACAAAAAACAAGAAACATGCCAAGAACAGTAAAGACAAGCTCACTTATATAACAAAAGCCGATTCGAGTTCGGGCCCCATGAGGATTCGCTCAGATCTGAGCGAATGTTGGGCCCAAGCTGTGCCACTTGGAGGTTTGTGGGAAGAAAACCACCCCTATGTCGGCGCCCATTTCCTCAGGTCGCCACATGAGTCATAGTGAAAACCCGGTACTAACATAGTCGACCCAGAACTATGCTTCAAGAATACAAAAGGCGGCTGCTATTTATGGTTGGGATTGTCCCTTACTAACCTTCAACTACCCGGGTTTTCATTGTGGCTCACATGCCTCGACCTCTAGGAATCCTTTCGACCAAGTTTTGGTGTATGACAACAGCCGAAATTGACGCCCGCGGCGACCAGTCAAACCAAAAGCAGAATGGACAACTTATTCTCCCATAGAGTAGTGGTCACTTCGGATGAATCCAGAGGAAGTAGTCGCCCCAAGCTAAACATTGGGCTTCCGGGCCAAGCTCTCTCTGCGCACTCTTGCAGTCATTCTCCTGTCCGCAAACCCCCCTTGATGTTGCTTAGGGCTGCCCCCAGTCAATCTGTAAAATATGTATATATTGGGTCATCTTATGGCTGCATCTCGGCACGTCGAATCACCTCCTTTCTCACGCCAATGGCGCGAATCCAATGTCCTCCCAAAACCAGTGAGCCAATCATATTGTCAGCAACTGGATATGTTTTAGACAGGTACCCTGCTGTTTGTTGAGAAGACAAGTCAAGGATTACACCAGCATAGGCCCCAAATAGCGAAAAACAGCGCCCGGCACTCTGCCGTCAACCTCAGAAAGATGAGCCCGCACCGTCACCCTGAACAGCACCCCTAAACAGCACACCCCCTGCACCCTGCCGTCAATCTCGCAGATCACTTCCCTAGAGGTTAGGCCCTTGTAGTTGTCAGCTATCTGGGGAAACACCAACCTTGAGGGCTTCCCGAATTGGAGACACCCCTCTGCATATGTATACCTTTTTTGTATACATACTTGTGTATATACATATGTGTGTATGTGTTGTATACGTACAACTCCCTGTCCAGCCAGGAAAGTGGACATGCCGAAGCTTCTTCCACGAAGATCTTGTTTCAATGCTCGGATGTGGGTCTGTCTTAAAACAGTTGACACCCAAAAATGGCAATGGCTGCTTTTGGCCTCCCTTTAAACCCATCCCAAAATAGGTACCAACCCGAATTCCATGACCAGACCTTTTTCAATGCTCGGATGTGTTTTCTTAGTTGAGGGAGGAGCACACCATTCTGGGGAATACGCCATCTTGAGGGTGTTCCTCAAGATGGGGCGTTGCTCAGAACCCCTAAGCCTAAACGCTATTTGGAAGAACGCCCCATTTTGAGGAACTAGCTACTTAGAGGAGCACTCCCTAACTTTGAGGAACCCCCCACGCTGAGGCCGCGTTCAACACCCACCTTGTTTTTGAAGTGTAGGTTCGGGCGTCTAGGGCATAACTTTAAGGCTCGTAGGGTTTAGGCTTAGGATGTTTTGAATTGAGGTTTAGTTTTCGGGTTTAGTTGCAGGTTGTAAGGCATAGGTTTAGGGCTTGTGAGGCTTCAGTTTTTAGAGTTTAGGCTTAGGGTTTTCAGGGTTGCGGCGTAAGCTTTGAACTAGGCCGGGGGTTTCTCAGGCTTTAGGTTGAGGCAGTATTGTTTTGGGGGGGCTCAAGGTTTGGAATGTAGCAAGGGGTGTTCCTCAAAGTGGCTGGTTCCTCAACATGGGGTAGGTACCTCCTGGACCTCAAAATGAGTCTTTCTCGAAGCGGTGTGTTCCTCAGACATCCTCAAAATCGGGTTCATCAAAGCGGTGTGTTCTTTAGAGCGGCTTCCTTGTCATTGGCTCCCCGAAACGGGACGTGTTCCCTCAAGAGAAAAATGTTACATGTTACCCTCAAATGACATGTCTGAATGTCGACAATGGGACGCGCCCCTCAATCTGGGTTGTTTAAAAACAACATCCTCAAGATGCGCGCGGGGGGGGGGAAGGTTGCCAAGCGCGCCGGATCTTCACAGTTTGTGGACAAACAGCGGGGGTGTTGCTCAAAGTGGCTGGTTTCCCAGGACGGCGGTTAAGAAGTGGTCCCTGACAGTCGCTGGGAATCCTCATAGTGGATGGTTTCTCAAGACTCAAGATGGTGCGTTCTTCCAAATAAGGGGGTCTTCCTCAAAACCTGGGGCATTGGGGCAATCCTCATTGCAGGAAATTCCTCAAAGCGGCTGGATTCTCAAAACCGTGCACTCGTCAACAAGCGGCGTTCCTGGACATGGGCTGTTCTCAAATTGTGCGCTCTTGAAATTAGAGGGTTTGACCCTTTGATCTTTGCACTTAGCTTTCTCAATGGCCCTAGACCACGCTTTTCTCACAGCCCGTTCCCCCACACCCACCGTCGAAAAAACGCCGTGCGGCGATTGTCGTGGAAAAAGCCAGGGAAAAGAGTAAACATCCTCGCATACCGGGCCAGGCCATCCTCGGCCGCAAAGGTCCGATCAAAATGGGCCTGATCGCCCAAATTACGATGCATGCACGGGCCTCCAACGCTTCAGGTGTTCCCTGCACCGTAGAGCAACAGGAGGGGAGCGCACATGGTCTTCCCCGGAGGCGCGAAGTTGGGCAAGGAAGGTTTGACAACAAGATTCGCAGCCAGAAGCAGAGACCGGTCCTCCGCGGTATCATCGACATCCGTTCGCCATCGGATCTTAAACTCAGTCGAGCCAAAGGCAGTAACAGTACCCGACGTCCATTCCTTGCCGCGAACATCCTTCAGGGTACATGTGAAGCGTGACTGTTCAGGCGAGGGCCTTGGCGACAAAATGTTTGAAAGAATTCAAGCCACATGGACAGGAGCCCTCCCAGACACAGTGCTTATTGACCACTGCGGTACAGATCTCTTTGGTGCCCGGTTTGCCGCCGGAGAATCTTCGTGGCCAGGTCAACGGACAGTTCCACACGACGCACGCCACAGCAGGGGAAAAGGCGCCAAAACCAGTTCAAGGGGCCGTCTTCTTTTGAGGGATTCGCAGACAGAGTTTCTTAACCGCATCTGGTCCCTTTCAGCCTTTTAGTCCCTTTCAGTCCCTTTCAGTCCTTTCAGTCCCTTTTAGTCCTCCCTTTCAAAGCCAGGGAGAGCGCAAATCCTGCGCAGGGCGGATGGAAAGAACCCTACAACCGCCGAGAGGCTGCGTGGTGGTGACGTTAGGCCGCCTGGCCTGCAAAAACGGTGCGCGCAGGGCCAGCAGGTAGGGCCTCAACACAGTCCATGCCAGGAGCCCAAACGGTGATGCACTTGAGCATTTTGTCAACGAAACAGTCATACAACAGAACCGCTCGGCCACTTCTGAGAATCCGACAAGCTGGAGGCTGCAGCGGCACTGTGCCGCGTGTATAAACGAGGGCTTCTGGGGCTTAGGTATAGGGCTTCTAGGGTTCAGGTTTGGGGCTGGCAGGGTTGAGGCTTAGGGCTGGTAGGGGAAAGGTTCAGGGGTTTTAGGGTTTAGGTTTAGGGTTGGTATGGTTTGGGTGTAGGGTTTTATGGTCTAGGCATAGGGTTTTGGAGTGTAGATTTGGGGTTGGTAGGGCTTAGGCTCATTAGGGCTTTAGGTTTAGGGTCATTCGGGTTTAGGGCTTCGGGGCTCAGGTGTAGGGTTTGTAAGGTGTAGGTACATAGCGCTTGTAGGAATTTGGTTTAAGCGTTTAAGGCCTCCATTTTGAGGCAAGCTGTTCCTCGAAGCGAGTTCCTCAAAATGGAGTGCCTCTCCAGAGGTTGCTCAAAATGGGCTGTTCTCAAAGATGGGTTGTTGCTCAAAAGGCTTCCTCAAAATGGGGCGCTACTCGAAGTAGCGTTGAGGTTCAAGGATTGTAAGGTTTAGAATGTTTAGGGGTTTCAGTGGGGTTTCTAGGGTTTAGGATTGGGGTTGGCAGGGTTTAGGTTTGGGGTGTTTAGGGTTTCGGATTGGGGTTGGCAGGGTTTAGGGTTGGGGTTGGCAGGGTTTAGGGTTGGGGTGTTTATGGTTTAGGCTTAGGGTTTTTAGGGTTTAGCATTACGGCTGGTTTTTACGGTTTAGGTTCAGGGTTGGTAGGGTTTAAGTTTAGGGCGTTTAAAGTCTAGGTTGGTTGGGTGTTGAGTTGGGTTGTTTTTGGTTTAGGCTAAGGGTTTTTAGGGTTTTGCATCACGCCTAGGTTTTCTACGGTTTAGGTTTAGGGTTAGTAGGGTGAAAGATAAGGGCTTTTATGGTCTAGGTTGGTAGGGTTTAGGGTTGAGTGTTCATGGTTTAGGCTTAGGGATTTTACGGTTTAGCATTGCGGCTGGTTTTTACGGTTTAGGTTTTGGGTCGGCAGGGTTTAAGTTTAGGGTTCTTAACAAAATGCAGGGCCGTCCGATGTGTTGGCCTCCTGTTGATTTCCCTTTAAACCCATCCCAAAAAAGGTGCCAACTCCAAGAAACGAAGGGGATCCCCAAAAATGGCGACGGTGTCCTTTTGGTTTTCCCTGCAAAGGGTTTGGAGGAAAAGCAAATAAGACACACCCACATCCGAACATTGAACGATTCCTTCTTTTTTGGAACAAACATGTGGATGTGTCATTTCTGGGATACCTTCTTGGGACGGGTTCAAAAATAAGACACACCCACCCCCGGAATATGATACGAATCTGTTTTCATGGAAGAAGTATATGAGGTGTCTTTTTGCTTGGCATGGGTTTGAAGGGAAGTCAGATAAGACATACCCACATCCGAACATTGAACGGAGGCTTTCTCATGGAATCAATATATGGTTGTCTTTTTTGGGGGCACCTTATTGGAATGGGTTTAAAGGGAAGCCAAACAAGACACACCCACATCCGAACATCAAATGCAGATTTGTTTATGGAGTAAGTTTATGGGCGTTTTTCGGGATGGGATTCAAGGGCACCCACATCCGAACATTGAAGCATATGGGCGCGTCTTGTTTTGGAGGTACCTGTTTTTGGGATGGGTTTAAAGGGCAAAAAGGAAACCACATTCGAACGTTGAACGGTTCACAGAAAATGTATAGTCTTTTTCTGGGGTCCCCCACAAAACGGTGGTTTTCCTTTTGGTGTCAGTTGAAAACTACCAACACAACTGGCACCCTCCAAAAACACAAACACACACACACACATGGGCGTATCTGTTTTTTGAGTTGGTACCTTTTTGGAATGGGCTTGAAATAAAAGACATATCCGTGTGTGTATATATATTTCTATATATATATATATATATCTGTGTGAAAAAACCTGCTTTCAATGGTCGGATATGGGTGTGTTAACTTCGTTTTAAGCCCATCAAACAAGACTAAGGTATTTCACGGAGAAGAAGATCGGCATTGGGGGGGGGGTCCTTTTTTGGGATGGGTTAAAGGGAAACCAAAGAAGCCCTCACATACACCCGAACATTATACGAATATTGTTTCATGGAAAAAGTATATGGGGTGGGTGTGTCTTATTTGGTGGCCCTTTAAACGAATCCCAATAAAGGTATCAACTCACAAAAAGACACACCCAAATACTCGTTCCATGAGAAACATATTCGCACAACATTCGGCTGTGCGTTCAACTCTTAAAGGATGTCCGTTTAAATTCATCTCAAAAAAGGTACCCCCAAAAAAAAGACACACCCATATACTCAAAATAAAGAGCAAGGGGTGCATATATATATATATATGTACTAGGTCCTCCAGTAGAGAGGTTCGAATAAGGGTACCCTTTTTCTGTAGTCTATTTTGTAGGGGAACCCTCCCCCCCCCAAAAAAAAAGGGACCTAGTATAGAAACACATGTGTATGTATATGTGTACATATCCCCATTCGATGTGCAGATGTAGCCACACCCGTCTCCTGCCAGAAGAGCTGCGCTAGCGCAAAGCCGGCAGAGCCCAAGGTCAACGCATCCACCGTATGCACCTCGCGTTTTCGCGTTTTGGCCGCCTTCTTTTGGGTGTCTCTGAGGTGCAAAGACACATGGGTGTGGCTCAAAATTAAACAGGAGGGGCAAACAGCAGGTTTTGGTCCATGTTTCAACTTACCAGGGTTCCATTTTGGTATTCCGGTTTTTGGAGCCACGGCCACATGAGTCAAAAGCCAAGCTGAGCGATGAATGGATCAAAGGAGCCGGATGGTTGGCACCACCCAGTTGAGTCACGATCAAAACCTGATACCTAAAATGGTCGCAATCCCAATAACCATGCTTCAAGAATAAAGAAGGCGAATATCCGCGGCTATTGATGGCAAGGGGATTGTCCCTTACCTTCATCTACCCTGGTTTTATGGAAAGTTTAGATGTCCCTTTCACTCACTTCCATGAGTGCATGGGCAGAAAACAGTGCCCTTCCTCCCTGGGAAGGTACTGGAAGATAACTTCCCTCTTTGAGGGAACGTCTGTAAGGTGCCATGTTGGTGGGAGGGAGGGTAGCCAAACTTTTTGCCACTGGAATGATCCAAGCCCACAAAGTCGAGAGTCCAGGAACTCAGGAAGTGAGTTTCGTGGATTTCTTGAAAAACACGCTCGACAAAATTCCGTGTCGAGAAACCCTGTGGGTATGAGTTCCCCAATTGAAAACACCCTTCTGGACATTTAAAAAAACAAAAATCACGCCCACTTTTGAGCTGATTCCGTATCGAAATCCATTCCCACTTGGGGACCTGGGGATCTACTTCCATGAAACCCAGCTTGAGTGGGGCTCTTCGGTGAACATCATGGCAGTCCATTTGGGTCGTCAAGGTAAGGATTTGGGACCCCCACCATGGGGCGCTTTTCTTTGGTGCGTTTTGCCCAGGGATGTGCGGACTTTAACTTTTGGCCAACTCATGGGGTTTTCGATGAGACCACCTAAAGTTAAACTCCTAGCAGGGGAGCAGAGCTAGCAACCGAGTTCTCGTGGCCCCGTACCAAGCTGAAAGGGTACCCGGCGTCTTTTGAGGACTTCTACCTGGTATGGTGGACACGTAAGGTTGTCACGCACCAATCCCAAAATACCCAGGAGTTAACGCAGAAGCTAACTGGAAGCCGAAGATTTGCAGGTTTATTAATATTAGACATACCAAACAAATACATGAACCAGGAAATAAACGCTCGCAAACCACATCCTGCCTTTCTGAATTAATTTAGCTTGCCCAGATTTCAGTTAGTTGCTGTCCAAGCCAACTAGGAGTGACTGGGCTAACGAAAGGTTGAAACTCTAGACTAGCAAGGTGTTGTCAGCCAGTGAGAGATCGTATTCCAGGATGCTACCCGTAGGTTGCCACATGGTCAAAGGTCCTTGGGGGATCGCATCATGGCACAAGATCTGTCTGAGCTTTGCACAGTTGGACACATGTGAAGAAGGTGGATCATACAATCTTGCTTGCCACTAGTTGGGGTATCTTTTTTGGGAATCGGATCCCCAAAATGCCGGGTGATCCCTTTGCTTTCGCTTTAAAACATCAAACACAGGGGTACCCTCAAAACAAGACACACCCAAATGGGCGAATCGTCCAACTTTTTCTGCCCACCATTTTGAGAAACCCTCGGTTGGTCGGTTGGTTGGTTGGTTGGTTGGTTGGCTGGTTGGCTGGTTGGCTGGTTGGCTGGCTGGCTGGCTGGTTGGGTGGTTGGGTGGTTGGGTGGTTGGGTGGTTGGGTGGTTGGGTGGTTGGGTGGTTGGGTGGGTGATTGGTTGGTTGGTTGGCCAGGGTTGCCAAGCCATTTCTTTTGGAACCTGGGGTGGGGGCCCCTCCAAAAGTGGTCTGATTCCCCACATTTAACCCAGGGACACCCCATTAATGAACTGAGTTGATTAATACGGGGTCAACATTAACATGACCCCGGCGTTCACCAATGGCCATGGGTCAAAAATAGGTACCCAACATGGAACCTGGCCAATGGAACCAAGGAGTAAGCTCTGCGGCCCATATCCTGGTGGTTTCATTTTGACCCAAACTTTTCTGTAGCCTATTTTAGTAGGGGAACCCTCCCAACCAAAAAGGTGGCAAAAGGGGCACCGATCGCTGGGGGACCTTGCAACATGACCCGGGCCACGAAGCCACAAGTGACCTCCGATGCCATGCTGTGCCTTCTCCAGGGTGCGGAGCAGCAACGGCAGCAGCCTGCGGAGGCGATGCTAAGATGAGGCATGTGAGTCATAAGGTTGACCCCGGATTCATAAACCCCTGCTCATTAATATGGGGGTGTCCCCGGTTTTAGTGGGGATTTATCACTTGTGGAGGGGAACACCCCCATATTAACAAACAGGGGTTTATTAATCCGGGGTCAACATTAATCAAAACCCGGCTGGGAATTCATGTCCAGCCCCTTTGGAGGTGGTTCCAACTCCTAAAATTCCCATAGGTGAGTCATAATCAAACCCTTAAAATGGTCGACCCAGAACCATGCTTCTAGAATTATGAAGGCGGATATCCGAGCTATTTCTGGTTGGGATTGGCCCTTACTAGCTTTCATCTACCCGTGTTTTGATTGTGGCTCATGTGGCCTTGCCAAAGACTCCCAAGTGGGTGGCTCGTCTTTTTTTAGGGACCCTTTGTCTAGTTAGTTTAAAGGGAAACCATAAGCAGAACCGCCTGTTTGGGGCCCTTTAAAAGAAACACCCACGCCCTTAGCATGAAACTCAGGAGCCCGATCAGGTGGTTTTGACATATGCGCCGAGAATCCATCAGCCCTGGGAGCCAAAGCGTGGAACTTGAAAAGCGCCCCTTGGACAACCACTTTGTTAGGTTGCTCAAAACCCGGTATTAAAACGGTCGACCCAGAACCATGCAA
Organism: Effrenium voratum; assembly: GCA_963377175.1. Taxonomy (NCBI): domain Eukaryota; class Dinophyceae; order Suessiales; family Symbiodiniaceae; genus Effrenium; species Effrenium voratum. Next base: position 220,278 of record CAUJNA010003500.1, on the reverse strand, counting down.
AGAACTAAGAAGGCGGCCGCAACTATTTCTGGCTGGGACTGCACCTTACTAACCTTCATCTACTGGGTATTGATTGTGGCTCATTTTGAGACATACCTATGTAATGATCCCGCCCGGATGCTATGGACGGTGGCAAGCGATTGGCACTTGTGAAGTAGTTGGCCTCGAATTTGGACGAACAAAAACGAGGGACCGGTAACGAAGCATTCCTGCCCTTACCAGGAGTCTGCTTATCTCCTCAGCAAGCGGATCAAAGGCAAACCCTAGTTTACACATAAGTGAAGATGGCGTAAGGGTAGCCAACGCCCTAGACTCCACTGCTTTTGTCCGTGAGCTCACGTGGGCATTGAAAGAATCACTTGGGAGACTCCTCTTGGCATAGATGAGGAAACCCATCTTCGCCCCATCCGCGCCCAACATCCCTGGGTTGCCAGAATCTCCCTGGGTCCAGCGCAGCACCCTGAAAGCCAAAAAGCGAGTTGAGAAGATTCTTCAACTCGCGAAGGCCTGCTAGGTCCTCCAGATTTGAGAGGTTAGAATAAGGGTACCCGATGTTTTTCAGTGGTCTATTCTAGTAGGGGAACCCTTCCCCCAAAAAAAGTTGGTCAAAGGGCACCTAGCTGGGGGACCTAGGCTTCTCCTTTTCTCTGGTTCCATGCGGATCTCCAAAAGCCACCGCTGGGGTTTGGTCTGGTCACTCCAGGTTGGTCCCACGGTCCTGCGAAGGACGTGGGACCACTCCGAGATGTCGTTCTTTTCCTGATCCTTTAGCACCTGGGGAAGGCGTGCGAAGCGAAGCCGGGAGAGTGGACGGTGAGCGCGTTTCGTGGATTTCTTGTTCCCCCTGTTCGTCGTTTTTCAGCAATCTTGTAGTGCGTTCTTGTGCATTTCTTCTTCCCCCTGTTGGTCATTTTTTCAGTGATCTTTTAGTACTCCTTCAATATCCTATAGGGGTGGATCCACGACGCAAGCCAACATGCGTCCTAACACATAGGGTCAGCATAGCCAGCAATCTGAAACGCCCAGCAAGGCTGAAATCTCAAGTCGCTCGCAGCATGACTCCGGCACACACTTTCAACAGGGCCCAACAAAGTGGCTCCTTGCAAAATGGACTGTGATCTGATCCGATTCCTATTGCACGCTGGCACGGAATGGAGCGATCTTCTCACATAACGACAGGGCTCTCTTGATGTCCTCTAGGTCCTCCAGCGTTGGCACCAACTTTTTTCTGTCGATCTCCCCCAAAAAAGAAACGGTGAGAAAGGGCACCGTGAGAGAACGGCGCCATTCGCTGGACCTGGTAAAACAGACACGCCCAGGTCATGAGTTTTCAGAGATGTCCATTCGCTGGACCTAGTCCTCAGGGCTTCCCTTTGAATAAAACTGAGTCATCTGAGCTCCTCGGGTGGGACTGTCCGCCTTCGGTTGGAGTTGAGCCAGGTGCGGGGTTCGGGCGCGTGAAGAGGCCAAAGGAACAAACGACCCGGCCTGAAGCTTCGAAAAGGGACGCGTGGCCATGTTTTTTTTTTGGCTTTAAAGAGTTGGAACCACCTCAAAAGTGATGGACATGAATCCCCACCGAATTTTGATGTCCACCATTTCGGGTCCCTTCTTAGAATTTCATACCCATGTTTGTGTCCCGAAAAAAAATAAATAAGGTCCCTGATATAAAAACTCATACATACCCATGTAGGGACCCGGAAGAAGAAAAAAGAAAAAGAAAACACAAACACACACACACACACACCAAAAAAAAAAACGGGCCACGGGCGCTCGCTCCTTGAGCTCGTGCTGTTGCAGAATGTCCTGGACGCTTGCGAGTCCTAGCCTGCAGCTTTTACGCACCACATCCAATCCTCATTTTGGACTGGGTGTGGTTGGTTGGGGGCTTGACCTTCTGATTGGTGTTGGTGAGCTGGGTGTGGCTCAAAATGTCCAGAGCCAGGGCAAGCCGTAGGTCTTAGTCGTTGCTTGCATTTTCCAAGCTGCGATTTTGGTGCACATGTTTGTGGTTGCCACAGCCATACGACAAGTAGGGAAACAAGACCAGTCCTGTAGTTTTACTGCAAGGCGCCCTACCTGTTTCGTGGTCGCATGCTTTTCCCCGCGAATGAACTCGAGAAATCTCGGCTGTCCTGCATGTAGCAAATCTTTGGCCACGCGAAGGTCAGGAAGGTGTAGGTGCACACATCCTGACCATCTGACCCCCCCATGGGGTACCCCACTCACGCACCTTTATGCAGGTGGCGTGAAGGGGAGCTTGGGGAGCTTGGGGATGAAATGGTGTGAACAAATGCCGAACAAATGCTGGGTTGAGGGGATTTTCTCCAACTCAGGCGTTCTTGGTAGGTGCTTGGGGGGAGGTTCCCTGAGGTTCCAGGCTGTCAGGGAGGAACTTCTTGCGTCGGAGAGCCTTCCGGAAGCCAGCAAACTGCGTCGACCCGGGGACCAACTGGACCTGGGTGCATGCTCCCAAAACACAGAGGAGCCCCATGGGGTAGCATACCAAGGCAAATAACCACGCAGATGGAAAAAACAACCGAACGCCGAACGCCAAACATCTTTGGAGGCCGTGGTTGACGCAACCCCCACCCAGGTCCTCCAGTAGAGAGGTTAGCATAAGGGTACCTTTTTTCTGTAGGGGGAACCCTCCCCCCAAAAAAGGGTAACAGGGCACTACTGGGCCTAGCCACAATGGCGTGTTTTTTAGAAACAACAAGCATGACGCCTCTCAGCTTCGATTGCCATCCGCTCAAAGAGGTGTCCTCCAAAAAGTCGGGAGCAGCCAGAAGGAACCTTGGGCGCCGAAAGGGAGGGGCAGACCAGGTGAACTTCAGCGAAATGGGAATGAATGGGCACAAACAGCTAGTGCACATATGGCCATGGCTCAAAATCCAAAGCGGTTAGCTTCCAGTAAACATCAACCAATCCAACCACTAAAATCGGTTCGAAAATGGGTGGTGAATTCACCTACCGCAAAATGGGATCCCATTGGGTTTGACCCACAGCAATGTGTCAAAACAATTTGGACCCTTAAAATTTCGGCACCCCTCTGTCATGATCTCATCTCAAAAGGCCTTTAATTCATTTCACTCAGGGCCCCCTGCTTTTGTGCAATCCATCGAACCGGATGAGAACAACCTCCTTGACGGGGAGTGAGGCGACACCACCATGGGAGTCCTTTTGCTTGAGAATAACTCACGGATCAAGCGGACACAAAATATGGGCGCAACACTATGGGCGCAAAAATATGGGCGGGCAACTGGTTGTTCCTAGATCAGGCAACTATGGGCACAACACTTTGCCTTTCAGCTGGGCAAAAAGAAGCCAATGAACAAGTGCTAAGGTGCTCGGATGGGTTCAGCTCCCCACTCCCCCCCCACAGACCTTCCTGGCCATGTTCAGAGGTACCCGGCTCCGAGAAGGGCATGATACATGGCCCGTTTGTGGTTGAACTTAGGCGGTGGTTTCAGCTTTCTCACAAAATGTGTCTTGGAACCATAGGCGTGACGTGGCGCATCATGGCTGGGTGAAGGATGACAAAAGAGGAGCTCGGTTTACACTATAGGTCCTCCAGTAGAGAGCTTAGAATAAGGGTTCCAACTATTCTTTTCTGTAGTCTATTTTAGTAGGGGAACCCTCCCCCCAAACAAGGGGAGAGAAAGGGCACTGGGGGACCGAGGGCACCGACTCGTTGGGTCCAAGCCGCAGCTGGTTCTGCGGCACCTGCTTTTCGGCGGTCCTCTCCAAGCAGTCCGCCAAGTCCAGCAGTCGGTCCATGATCTGGCGCTTCAGGGGACTCAGCATGTCGGTATGCGCGTAGTGCGGGACTCGAATTACGGGCGAGGGGAAAAAAACAAAAACCGGAAGAAGATATTCAACAATTCGGAGTCCTTGCTTCCAACGGTCCCTTGGTAGACCAGGGTTGATTTGGGAGGAGGGGTTGCCTTTCCCAAAAGGCAAACTACCACCAGCACCCCCCAACCGCCCCTTTTTGGAGAGTTGAGATTTTGGACATGGGGAAAAACAAACGTTGGGGGGTAGTGTCAGCTGTTCTTTTGGAGTTCATGGAGATCAACCTGTGTTTTGTCCACGCATTCTGGCTGGAGGAACCGAGAGATGGGTCTACAGGATGGGTCTACAGATACATCGTGTCTGAAATGTTTTCGCACATCAAGTGACCAGCCTCCCCCTGGGTTGGTTCAGCGGTGGCCCATTTTCCCTCTCCAAAAGCCCAATCCAAGCCGCCAAGCTGAAACGAAGCGTCGCTGGCCTTCTGAAAACATCGCTGGCCTTCGCTCTAATTGGTGGTTTTGATTGGTGGCTTGGTGCTTGGGGAGTGGGTTCCGATCTACCCTCTACAAGAACCAGGGGTTCATCCCCGAACCACCAAGACGAACAAACAATTCAGAGATACGTGAAACATGTAACCAGAAAATTCAAACAGTCAGCATGGAAGGCTGCAAAAGGCTGCCCGCAAATCCGCCTGCGCCAAATGTGTCGAGCACAACAATTGACACCATTGCCAAGTGATACCCAAGACATCTGTTTCAGAGGCCAAACAACTACCAGTCTCCATTTGGCTTCGACCTACGCAACTCCGGCGGCAGGCGGGCACATAAAATGGGCACTTGGACATATCAGGCACGAGTTTTGACTCAGCGCACATCAGTTTCCCCCCCCCCCCATACCTTTCTTCAGACCACCGAAATCTCTCTGAGTATGCCTCAAGAATCCCCCGTTCCGACCCCACCTCTGGGCGCTTCCACCGCCCTTTGGGAGAGGCTGGGGGTTCCTGGCCGAGTCCCTCAATGGGACGGGTCCCACAACAAGAGGGCGTTCCGTTGGGTTTTTCCTTGAAACCAACCCCGAAAAGGGGACCTTCATAAAAAGACCTGGACCCAGAGTAAATTTCCCTGCGCTCCAGGATTTGCAGGCCAAAAATGGGAAGGACCATAGACGAACATTTTTGGCCTGACAGCTCATGACAGGATAGGAGAATACACCTAGGATCCAAATGCCAGACGAGTAAATTGGAATGACCCTCAAGCATTAGTGAGGAGTGAGGAAGCGGAGCTCAAACAGGAAGCCGAAGTGCTTGCGTTCTCTGGCATTGATGAAACCGATGTCGGTTCAGCGTCGAATTGATGCAACACCAGCTCAATGCTGGCATTGCATCGTGAGTCCGTCCTGGGAAGGCCCTCATTGACAAAATGCTCCAACTGGGTCATACACACACGCACACAGACACACAGACACACAGACACAGACACAGACACAGACACAGAGAGACACAGACACAGACACACAGACACACAGACACAGACACAGACACAGACACAGACACAGAGAGACACAGACACAGACACAGAGAGACACAGAGAGACACAGAGAGACACAGAGAGACACAGACACAGACACAGAGAGACACAGAGAGACACAGAGAGACACAGAGAGACACAGACACACAGACACACAGACACACAGACACACAAACACACAGACACACAGACACACAGACACACACACACACAAACACAAACACACTGACACACTGACACACTGACACACTGACACACTGACACACTGACACACTGACACACTGACACACTGACGCACTGACACACTGACACACACACACAGTTTAAACAAATAAAGAAGGATACCCAACCGCACACACACACACACACAAACAAACAAACAAACAAACAAACAAACAAACAAACAAACAAGCAAGCAAGCAAGCAAGCAAGCAAGCAAGCAAGCAAGCAAGCAAGCAACCACCCCCACAAATGTTGCACCTGGCGTTGCTTGGCTATCAACTTAAATGGGTATCTACACTATGAACAAATGGGGGTGTCTCAACAAACCGACCAGATCTTACTTGTACATGCTTGATCTTGCGGCAAGCACATTCAGGCAGCATAGGCAAATTGTAGCAATGCGGCTATCATGACAACCTTAATTGTTTATTGTTTGTTAACTTACGGAAGTTCTTTAAATCTCACAGCACAAGTCTAAAGAACCATGCAAGAAATGTGCCACTGAGCAAGAATGCCTTGCTTGCAGTCCCACCTTACTCTTAGAGACCGGGCAAGCTGAACCAGAAGGACATGGTCATTCTTCCGCAGAACTTGGGGGCCGGCAGCAGCTTTTAGGTGAGCAACTCAGACCAGCGACCGTAGCCTTGCCGCGGGCGCTCGCACGCGCAAGGCGAAAGGCGCGGAGCTTTTAATCAATCGCCACAAAGCCCGTTGCCACGGCGCACACTGTGTGAGCTTGGCTCAGACAGCGAAAAGCTGGAAGATGAAACCCTCCAAGGGTTCAAAGGGATTGTGTCAAGGTCCTCCAGTAGGTTACAAAAAGGGCGCCAACATTTTTTCTGCAGTCTATGTTACTAGGGGGACCCTCCCAACCAAAAAAGAAACGGTATAAGGGGCACTACCGGGGCACCTAGGTGTACATCCCTGCTCGCGAGGCCATTTCACTGCACGAAATGTCCTGCTCTCAACTCAATGGGCACCGCCGCCCGTCGCCCGAGCCGCTCACGCCGCTGGCGCCGCGGGCGCCGGTGGCGCCGGTGGCGCCGGTGGCGCCGGTCGCGCCGGTGGCGCCGACGCATAGCCAGCGGCCTGCGGTATGCGAAACAGAGTAGAAAGCCCCTGCAAATGCCCGTGGGAACACTCGGCAAGCAGCTTTCGCCTCAAGTGTTCTGACGCTTTCGCCTGCGAAGGACCCAACGGTGAGCTTGGAAGGGCACGTCAACCTGTTCCCTGGAAAGCGTGCTCCATGGCCTACGCCCCTCGGATAAGTTTACTTCAAGTCCCTAGTACATGACTTTGCTGGGCGCAGGATTGCCTGAACCACAGGATGGAAGGTGAGGTGGACTTGGCAAGGGGTTCACAGTTCAAAAATGCACAATTTTCAACTGCATGTGTATGCGCTGTGTATGTGCCCAATACGTACGTGTGTGTGCACAGATGTATGTCTACATGTTCAAGTGGGTACAAGCGAGACATGAGCTGTTTGTGGTGATCGCTGGCACGACACACAACTCCATTGACAGTAGACTCGTTAGAGCAAGCCATTTCGAGTCGGTGATACGTACTATTCTAGGGGTAACTTCCCCATTCTTTCCAGGGATCCTTCTTTTCAGGAAACCATCAAACATTCAGGGGAGACAGCTGGTTTTTGAGAAGAACGATGGTTGAAAAGAATGGAATCGGGATCAACCCCTAGAACTATGAGAAGACGTCGACGCCCGGGGCATGAAGAAAATCTCTGACTCGGCGCGTGCATGATGAGCGGGTGGGCGGAGAGGATGTGCATGCAGCAGAGCATGTAGTTCCTAAAGCCCATCGACGATCCTTTCGAAACAAACCTCAGGTCGTGTGTGGTTCCGAGGAACGTTTGAACCTTCTTTTGAAACCCAACCATGTGGCCATGGGTCAAAAGCCCGTAACCCACTAAAATAGAACAAAAATGGGTGGTGAATTCAGCAATCCCCCAGAACGGGATCCCATTGGTTTTGACAACCACAGCCAGGTCCTTTTTGGTTCCACGTTTGTTCCAAACCCCCTCTCCGCCTTCTGCCTCACGTCTCCAAGCCTCAAAGCTTCATATTCCGATTTCTCGCCTCGTCCTTCGATCTCTCTCCTCTCCTTCCCGGAAAAACCCCCAACTTCCCTACCTCCAGTAGAGAGGTTAGAATAAGTTGGTACCCGATTTTTTTTCTGGACTCCGTCGATTTTAGTAGGGGAACCCTCCCTCAAAAAAGGGGAGAGAAGGTCACCTAGCTGGGGGACCTAGTTCCCACTTGGCCTTGAAGCTGACCCTACTTCCGACTCAAAACCTGTTCCCTACTGTGGATGGTTGCGAAATCCATTGCACACCACCCAAGGAGCCCTGGAATGATGATTCGCTGCAAATACCAACAAACAATGGTTTCCCATGGTCTCAAAGCGCCGCTGGATTTCGTCCATCCAGCGTATGTGTGCATACTTCCTACTCAGAATGCCTGCTTTTTTCAGGGCGTTTTCGGGAAAACCGATCGGATTTCCATGTAAAACGCCTCTCTGTTTTTAGAAAATCGGCCTGCCCTGGAAACAAAATCGCGGCCGGGTCGTTGGAGTAGTGTTAACCCCGGATCTATTTATAAAAGAATGGTTGATGTTTGGGGGGTGTCCCCCAAAGATCTACAAACCCTGGTTATTGATTGGGGGGTTACAAATGATGGTCGATGTTTATTTTTTGGGGTGTCCTCCAGAGCCACTGGAGGGACCACCTTGGAGATTCCGGGGCTTCACAGATGGCTCACTCCCAGCGTCAAGGCTTCATCGGTGATGCGGAAGGAGTCATCGTGGCCTTGGGCCCAACCCAAGCCGGGGCAAACGGGAACCCAAGGCGGTCTTAAGTATCTTTGGTATGTTTTTTAGTTGTTGTTCTTAGTTTGTTGTTCTAGTTTGTGTTTTTGTTGTTTTTTAAGGTTTTGTTTTAGTTTGTTTAGTTGTTTTTAGTTTTTGTTCTAGTTCTTTTTGGTCTTTTGTTTCCTGTCTTTCCCCCCGCCCCCCGGAGTCGGACCCCCAAAATGGAATCGTGTCCTTTTGTTGTCCCTGTGAATCCAGCAACTGACACGGACCATGTGTTCGCGTGTTATTCTATCGCTTGCTTCCTTTTCCATTCTTTTCAACCATCGTTCTTTTTGAACACCGGATCCGTTTTGCCTGGGTTTCTGGAGGTGTTCTAGAAAGAAGGATCCCTGCAAGAATGGGGGAGGTACCCCTAGAATCTTACCAACGAATCAGAGATTCCGGAGCCCCCGAGAAAGCAAGATAAACTTGGTTGCTATTGACCCCTTAATAGCATATACTGAGTAGTATATGAGGACCACCCCCGCCCCAAAAAACACAGAAGTCCCTGCATCTCCCACATCCTGCTTCTTCCGCTGACTAACTCTGGGTTGAACATGGGGCGCCCCTAATCATCCTCAGCGGCACATACATTGATCACACGTGTTTTTTTGCGGCACCGGGCAAGGATGCAGAAAGGCAACGCAATACTTCCAAAAGCTGAAACGAAGGATTCCCAAGTAAAGGGCTCATATCATGTTGAGGTTGTACCCCTGATCGACCAGCAAGAAAACAAAGTTCTTAAATACAATTCCCATGGTCAGGTGCGCCTTCACACACTGGAGTCATGGGTGTGTCTCTTTTGAGGGTACCCTAGTTTGTGGTTGTAAACAAAAACCGAAAGGAAAACCCAAGGGAAACAGCAAGATAAAATCCGGGGGAAACCTTTGTTTCGGGGTTTTCGGTTGTTGTAAACGAACACCGAAAGGAACGCCCACCGTTTTGGGGGTGATTGAAAAAACCAGAGACACACCATGCATCGAAAAAGAAAAAAAAGAGGCTTGCAAGAGGTCGCGAAGGGAAGTGAAGCTGTGCCTTTCTTTGGCGCATCCCAAAAGCGAAACCGAAACCGAACGGCTCGAGGCTCAACTCAATCTGGAGTTCTCCGGGTGCGGACATATGGCCATGGTTGTCAAAATCCAAAGCGGTTAGCCCCCAGTGAACCTCCAATTCAATCCAACCACTAAAATACAGCCTAAAATGGGGGGTGAATTCACCTACCCCAAAATGGGATCCCATTGGTTTTGAACCATGGCCATATGGATTTGAAAAAAGGGACTCTTTGGACATCAAAATTGCCATATAGAATACATGTCTTGCCTCCTTAAATAAACCTGAAACCAGACGTTTTATCACGCGCGTTCTGCTCAGTCAAAGTCTCAGGATCTGGTCCATGGATGATTCCACCAAGTGGACCACCCCTAATTCGCTTCCTCTTGCACTCGAACAAATCCCAAAGTGAATGGTTTTTCAACCATCCGAAGAGGGGTGCCAATTGGCAGACATGCTGTGGATGGACGAAATCCGTTCGCACCAAGTTGAAACCAAGTTGGAAACTGGTTGGTAGGAAACAGGCCAATCATTCGAGGGCTTCTGAACGGTGGTGCGAAATGGATGGATTTCGCAACCATCCACAGAACATGAACCACACCCGGCGCTGGCTCCTGTTGTAAGGGCCTCTTGCCGCCGCCGGGCGAGTGCCATGGACCAGTCCAGTGCCCAAAAACCCAGTTCTGCGGGAGGCTCTGAGTTCCAGGCCTAAACTGAGACGCACGCCAAAAGAAAACATATTGCACTTCAGCCACAGCAATTGATCGATCGATCGATCGATCGATTGATTGATTGATTGATTGATTGATTGACTGACTGACTGACCGACTGACTGACTGATTGACGGATCCGTTGATCAATCAATTGATGAGGCCATGCTCATCAAGGGCTCTGGGAGAAGCAGCCTGGGATGGCAAGACACCTACAAGGTCCGCCAGAGGGGTTACAATAAGGGTACCCGATTTTTTCTTTTTTCGGTAGTCTATGAAGGGAACCCTCCCAACCAAAAAAGTTGGTAAAAGGGCACCTAGCTGGGGGACCTAGCCGAACTCTGGGTGTAAGACGCAAAGGAATACTCGGATGCCCAGTGGCCATGGGAAAAAAATAATCGGCACCCTTGTTTGGTTGAGTTTTCTGTGGAACCTTTCCCCCAAAAAAAAGAGGGAAAATCCGACTCTTGAGTTCTTCAATGCTCGCAAGGAATTGGCCAACTGCTGGCTTCAGCCCACGCCTGACATTCAGTGAATATGGCTATATGTGCCATGGCCAAAACTCGTTGGTCATGGTTCCGTGGGAATCCTTTTCGTGGTTCAGTATCCTTACTGCCAGGTGAACGACCACCCCCGTTAACCCCAAGTAACGGGGTCCTTTGGCCATGGCAAACAGTATACGTTAGTTGAGTCATAATCAAAACCTGGTACACAAATGATGAACCCAGAACCATGTAAGGAATTGAAAAGGCGGCCGCAACTATTCCGGCTCTGACTGCCCCTTGCTGACCTTCATCTACCCGGGTTTTGATTGTGACTCAGTTGATCTGAACGCGTCGCTTAGCTGGAGACACATTCCCTAGCGAAATTCCGCCAGAGATCCCCTACGGAGAGCCTCAGTCCTCGGTGCGATGGAAGTGGTTGCGAGTCCAAATGGCTGTGGCTCAAAATTAGACAGGAGGGGCAAACCGCGAGTTTTGGTCCATGTTTCCACTTACCAAGGTTCCATTTTGGTATTCCGGTTTTTTGAGCCACAGCCAAATGGATCCCAGTTGCTTCGAGGACTGGCTCGCGACGTGAGACAGCCCTGTCCCCAATAACCCGTCCCATTATGAGGAAAGTGTTCTCTCCAGTGGTCTAAATCCCCACTGACAGGGGACACCCCCCTATTAATACCCGGCCTTTTTTCAGGGTATCATGTCGAGCCTCTGCTAAAAAAAAAAGTGTTTACCATGAAAAACCAAGTTCTCCCAAAAATACCCTGAAAAAAGCGGGTATGTTGAGTAGGGGGAAGGGTCACATTGAAAGTTGCTGTCCAGTCCGACTCACTTGCCGTCGATCCAAAAAGGATGGACATCAGCGTTTTAAATCCCCAAAACTCGCGAAAGGCCGAAGCGCATGTGGCTGTGCCTTCCAAACCACGAAAACTTCAGCTGCCAGTAGAGACATATATGTAACAAACCGGGTGAGTAGTGCATCAACCTGCAACAAGGGACGCCCTCATGGGAATTCGCAACAGTCACAAAGGCACAGCATTCCGCGAAAGAGAAGCCGTGGGCTGTATTCGTCATACATTTGCCGTGCACCTAGCTGCGTGACATTTTGCAACGCTGCGTCAGCTGAATACTCCATTCTGGCAGCGTCTATCACATCGGATACGCTGCTTGCAAGGAGCACGATGAAATTGGCTTCGGCTTGCAGACAAACTAGGCCAACCACTGGGCCTCACCCAAACATCTACAATTCAGCCAAACCGTTTCCGAATCAAACTCGGGAGGCCCAGCAAGTGTCCCCGTGTCTGCAAGAGGTGCAAAAGTGTCACCACTCACCGGCTGCCAAAACGCGCTTGCCATTCTTCCGCATTGTACGCAAAGACGCGCTTGACTTTGAATGTATCGTCTTTTTGCGAAGGAGACGCTCCGGGGATCGAAGCTTGGGTGGGCACCTGAGCAACCTCCATGTCGACGTCACCCAGAAACTGCGGACGAACGCTAGCAGCACTGCCCATGGCCGGGGGGCGTCAGGCTCCGCCAATCCTAAAGTTGTCTTGGGCCAAATGCACTCGGCGTGGTCTCTCGCTGAGTCTTCAAAGACCATCAAATCTAAACTTTCCAAACTAAGACCTAGAGTATGCCCATGTACTTGATCCATTTCAGCACATTTGGCATGGATTTCTGGGAGCTACTGACTCCCTGACTGCGCCGCTACTTCTTTCCGGGCAGCATCTCAGAGGTGCAACGCAAGCACCGCCTAGAACCAATGGCATCATCTCCACATGCTCAGATATGGCAAAAGCACCAAAGCTATCATTGGACGGCGGTCTGCTCCGTTTCCAAGGCGATGCAAATCAAACGGTCAAACGGGTAACCATTTTCTCGCTTTGGGAACGCAGCTTCAAAACAATGACGTTCTTGCGTTCCTGGGCAATCAAGCAAAGCTAAACCACGCATAGAAAGGTGAGCTACAGGCTACGCTTTCAACTCTCAGATGAGGTGTGGCTCACAGCAAAGCCATAGTACTGGTTAAGAACTGGTATTGGCATACCGATCTGCCGGCCAAGAAAGCGAAATACGAAGGACTCAATCGCGTGTCACCTGCATTCGCATGGCTTTCCGCAAGAAAACCTGGTTCTTCGGGTCTTCTGACATTAGTGCAGTGGTCAGTGGTCAGTCAACTAGTCGACGGCTCATATGTGTATTATACATACAGTGTATATATATATGTATATATCCCCCCCCAAAAAAAAACAGTATATATATATATATATATTTTTTTTCTGAAGGTACCCCCTTTTGGTTGGCTAAGGGAACCCTAATGGACTTTTGTGCTTTGCCGCAGCCCGCATGCGAATGGCATCTTCCCCAGTTTGCCTGGCTGTAGAGGTCAATGGGAAACCCCTCCTCCCCACCACATCAATTGCCAGGCAGCTGGGCGTGTTCCTAGTTGAAAGGGGCAATGGCGGAAACCCAAAAGGGCCGAAAAGTGTTAAAACGCTGGGCCAAGTCTGGCAATGTGATGTGGTCTCTTCTTTGCAGGGCTCTCATTTGATTTCCGCTTACATCGCCCAAGGAAGGGCTCACCTTCTGCCGGAAAAGGTGATGTTTAAGTTTAAAACACCAAAATGGTGGACATATCAGGTGACTCGAACTGCTGCCTTTGTGCGGTGCTTTTGTCTGAGTCCTCTGCGACCGTTCTGAATGGTTTTGCGCCAGATTTGGGGCTGGGTTTCGTCCTCGGCTCCAAAAAGAAGCGTGCCGAGAGAAGCGTCTGGAAGCGAGTCTAAGAAATTCGCCGATGGAAGGGCTACGCCAAGGAAGCAACCGAAGCAGAAGGATTGGAAGGCTCCATGCCCGGATGGAACCTCCTTAGAGGCTCTTAGAACTTCCATTTTTCTTCGCCCCCTGGGAAAAAAAAGTAGTCATAGAGTCATAGATTCCCTTTAAAACCGACAGGGAAAAAAAAAACATATTCTTCAGCAAATGGAAGAGAAGAAATCTGAGACTTTCAGGGAAGCCGGGCCGAAAGTATGCAAGATGCCCTCGACAAGTTGTCCAAAGGGCTGGATGCCCCGCACCTTCCGCGTGCGACGTGGCTTCCGCTTCGCACATCTTCGGCTTCGTGGCTTCGGCTTCGCAAACTCCAGCTGGAACTTCGTGGGGGTTCGAAAACCAAACGCCCATGAGGCAACCCATTCTTTTGGGCCAAACAAGTCGCATGGCAGAAGCCTCCCGTGTGCGGCGTGCGGCGACAGTCTTGGCACTGTGCTCGCGGAGGCTTCCGCGCACCCTCTCGATTTCGGCGCCCCAAGACGGTGTTTGCTTCATAGGGAGTTTGATCGCTGCTCTCTCCAGTTGATGATTTTCAAGGATTTGTGAGTCTTTTTACGGTTATGAAGTTATGATCTTTAGTGTTGGTTGCTTCCGTTTTTTTCAAAAAAAAAGAGTTTGGGTGAACCAAAACTGCAGAATTCCACAAACCAAAAGTGCCGGAAGATTCAGCTCCGCTGGGCCGGGCACGTCAGGGAACCAAGCGACAAGCTGAAAGCCGATGGTTGAACTTGACAACACTCTTTGCTTCTTTCATGGAAGGACACTTTAAGTCTGGTTGGACGCTCAGTTGGATGGGGGGACTTACCAGTGGAAGAGGGAAACAGAAAGCGGGCGGAATCTGAACGATTTGTCGCCAACCAACGAGGCACCGAGCCGAGGTGCAATAGTTGAAGAGCCACCCCTCTTGGCGCTTGCTCCCAGGGTCGCTCGGGCGGAAGCCGCAGGGAACCTGCGCGCGCAGCCTCGGGCAAGCAGAGAGGACCCCTCCGCAACCCTCCGAACGAGCCTATCGTAGGGCAGAGACCCCACACTGTGCGAAATCCGTTCGCACCACTTTGAAACCATGAAAATTCATTGTTGGTTGGTATCTAAAGGGGAATCATCATTCCAGGCTTTCTTAGGTGGTGCGAAATGGATTTTGCACCCATCCACAGTGGCTGTCCGCTGGTGGAAAAAAAAAGTGGTGTTTTCTGCGCCGACGCCGCGAAGGGGACGTCTGCAAGATTGCATCGGGCCATCCCCTACTCCAAATACCCGCCTTTTTTCAGGGTATCATGTCGACCCTCTACTAAAAAAGGAGGTATTTACCATGGAAAACCGATCGGTTATCCCAAAAATACCCGCTGCACGAGGTGGTCAAGTGGCGGTGTATCGCGCGTGTTTCTGTTCAAAACCCAATACCTTGCCTGGGCAAACTCAAGCGACCTCGGCCAAAATTTGGCTTTGCAAGCTTCTGAAGGTTACGGTGGCTTAGCCCGTTTTTTTTCAGGTGGACGAAGTAGTATGCAACGAGCAACCATACGGGTTTGTCTCGAAATAGATTCCCCTTGGTTTTCCGTTAAATCGATTCTGGAGCACCCCATGGTTTCGCTTCATATGTCGCAGCCACATGTCAATTCGGAATCGCATGACAAGGAGCCCGGCGGATTCTTTGGATTCTGAAAAGAGGGTGTTCGACGTGCTCCAACAGGGGGAGCCGATTGGGAAGGTTGCAGGATTGGGCAGGGCGTGAATCAAGAACTGAGGACTCCAGTCCAAACCATCCAGCCCTCCTTTTCGTCGCTTCGAAAGGGGCCAAATGGGGGTTCCCAGGTTCTCCCCCATTTTGAGGGTGAATGTTTGGATTGCTGGTTTGGTTTGGCACTTCCTCATTTACCCTCTACGAGAGCCAGGGGCTTAAATCCCCAGTTTCCACCACCTGGTAGGCGGGATGGGTACCCTTCCTTCCAGTTGGGAAATAACCCGGACATCTGTAGTAGGGAAGTCCCGTGGTATCACATGAGTGACCCAAACCCAATTCTCCACAAGCACCCATCCAAGGGGTGTACGGGTGTTTTTTCAGGAACGGCCCAAAGTGGTGGTGTTCCTCTTGGTTTCCCTTTTAAATCCACCAAGAAAGGGGGACCAACTCGACAAAGACACACCCACATGTGCCTGCCTGGCCACCCATCAGATCGCACCATTTGGATGTGGGATACGTTCACCCAAAATGGGTTGCCCTGGCCAATGGAAACCAGTTGCCTCAAAGCCTGCGGTCCATATCCTGGTATCATTTTGACTCCAGGGCTGTGGGAAAGACCACTTCCGTGATACAACAAAAATGACCTCCCAAAGACCAACCCCCCCATATAAAGAGGGGATTCCCTTGTAACACAGAAGTGGTTGGATAAACCCCTTGTGATCCCACAACCCATTTTGACCCATACCCATTTTCACCCAATGGATCCGTGGCCCCGGGACCAGTCCAAGAGCTTCTCCCTCAGCGCTTGCGCACCTGAAGCTTCCAAAGGCACCCTGTTCCAGGGCTCGGTGTCACAACCCTCAGACTTGAAGACCCCACCCGCTTTAGCGATTCTTGCGATCTTGTGTGTTGTGGTTTCTTCACCTTTACAGGGGTATCCGCGGATATCCTGCTGATCTGCTGGGTTGTTCGAGGGGATCTCTTCTTTTTCTGCCCAAAGAGTCTGATGCTTGGCAGGGATGCTATGGTCGCCTCCCGTCCCTTTGACGATTGAATGTGACTTTTCTCGTGGATTCCGATTCCAAGGCATGACAACAAGCGGCAACCTAAAACCCCAACTCTCCCTTGCACGCACCATTCATTTGGAGGTGGCTTTTGGGATCTGAAAACTGGGAAGGGAAAAACAAGTCTCAGCAAAACGGGGAAAACGGGGAAGTGGGACGTTTAACATCCGCCAGTCACAGCAAAACGGGACAAACGGGGAAGTGGGAGTTTTATCTCACGAAGTGACGAGGTCAGCTTTTCACACAACATGCCATGGGATGGCAAAAGCATCGAACACAAACACCTTTGGTCAAATCTGCGTGGTTCGTGACAAAGGGAGCCCTTGGTGTCTAACATATTTGCTCTCAGGCCAGGGGGTGTTTTGACAATACAAAAGGTCTGAGTTGGGACCATCCCCAAGTCAATCGTGCGGACAAAATTCATTTAAAGCACCGCCAATCCCAACTCGTGCCAGGATTTTGTACAGGCGGAATCCAAGAGACCTCAAGATCCAGCGGCTAAACCTTTTCTTGAGATACCAATTTATACACGTTTACATTATACATATATGTATATATATAATATATATAAACCTACAATATATATATATATATATATATATAATTACACACCCTTGTGGCTGGACTCAGTAACAGGCGACTGCCACACTCCACGGCTGGCTCACGGACAAATAGTGAAAACTCCAGGCGAAAAGGAAGGCCAAGTGCCTGACGTGCAAATCCCCGATCCTGACTACCATGCAGATCCACAGGACATCGAGCTCGTCATCTGAACACAAACACCCCCCGCCCTCCCCCCCCCCCCCCCAACCCGCCCCCCAAAAACTTACCCCTTAAAACTCCAAGCCCTGGGGAAGTTAATCTTTTAGAGGTAAGAAAAACCCCGGCCCCCAAATCCCCCCAGAAAGCCCTCGGTCGCCGCCAGACATCGGCCTTTCTGCTGGGACTCGAAGACCTCCTCCCGCAGCGCGGCGCGGATGCCGGACGGCGTGTAGCCCTGGCCCGAAACTGAACCGAAGAACTCGCCGCCGCCGCGTCAACGGAAGCTGGTGGGTTTCAAAGGGAGGCACGGCAGGGCCCTATTGAACCACCAGGTAAACCAGGAATCGCCATCTATGTTTCGAGCAAAACAGCCAAAAAGGACACCTATGCGCACGGCGTTTTGACTTTGGACCAAGCAACTTGGATCTTGGTGATGTCCTTGTGTCGCCCTAACAATTGTTTTGTGGAGTCTCTTCAACTGTTCTCACCAAACGATCGCGGAAGTCAACCATGATTCTTGACCCCTCGGAACCAAGCGGCCGGAGTTTGCCAGTGGCGGGGCGTTGCATGAGCAGAATGCCAAATTGCTGCGTTCAATCAGCCGCACCTGCACAAGACCCGCCCACAAGGTGGGTTTTCCGTTGGGCTTTCCTTTAAAACCACAAACATCTGGTACCAACTCAACAAAAAAAAGACCCTTATTGGCCTGCAACCTATTCCGATCCTGCTACCCCCCCCCCCCCCCGGACACCAGCGTGAAAGTACATGACACGATTGCCTTGTCTCTATGTGGGTAAGTAAGGGGACGGCTAAATCGACATGGACCAAACACCCCCACCGAAATGATGCCCTAGTGTCCATGTAGGAATGCAGCAGGGCACAAAGTTGTGCCGTGAACAGCGGACAATATCATTTTCTCTGCGAGAGGATGTAGAAAAGTGGCTGGCCCCACATGTGTCGCCTACGTCACACTAATAAGCCAACAATGGGCCACCAAACACATGGCAAGCTGCGCATTGAGCATTTTGGGCATGTCATTTTTGGGCTGGTTCTCCTTTTGGTTTCATACGACTGGCGGGAATCGATCCTTCGAAACCTGGAGACGGTGCCACTTCCCGCTTCCCGCCAAAGGCCTGGAAGAGCCTCCTCTGCAGCTCCTCCGGCCTCCCAAAAGTGATTCGCCTAAAGGCATCCTTTAGACAAAAAATCCGGGGAGGGAGGGGGGGATGGAGGGAGGGGACTGGCCATTGCGAAACAGTCTGAGTGCTTGGCCATTTTCCGCTCGTTTCCAAGGACCCGGCGCACCCTGGACCAATCCGCAGGGGTGGCAGGCGGGAGTTCCTTCCCTACCGGCCTGCAGAATGGGAGCCACACTGGGCCCCAAACCCCGACAAACAACAAGCAGGGCCACAACAATCAAGGCTTGTCTCGAGAGTGTACAGGGACCCCCGACAAAAAAAGAGGAAAAAAGTGCAAGCACTTTGCATCTCTTCAAAAACAACTCGCCATGCTCACCTCTTTTTTCCGTGATCCCGTGGTTAGGGCCTCCACGCTTTTTCTCCAAACTTGCCTCCAAATTTGCCTCCGGTCTCGTTTCCAAGGTCGGTTTTTGTTGGGTTCTCAGCCCCCTCGAATCCTCGGAATCTCTCTCTCTCTCTCTCTCTCTCTCTCTCTCTCTCTCTCTCTCTCTCTCTCTCTCTCTCTCTCTCTCTCTCTCTCTCTCTGGTCCATCCCCTCTAGGTCATCCAGTAGAGAGGTTAAAATAAGGGCACCAACTTTTCCCGCAGTCTATCTTAGCAGGGGAACCGTTCGAATAAGCTTGCCCCTTTTTTTCCGTAGACGATTTTCCTAGGGGACCCCTCCCCCCAAAAAAGGAAACGGTCAAAGGGCCCCAAAATCGCCGCTCGCCTCACGCGGCTGTCCAGGGCCAGGTAGGTGAGCCGATGGGGGTCCCTCCTGGCCGAGATCTGCTCTGAGAGCCCAAAGTGCACCTCGGGCCGCCGAGTCGCGAGCCGCTGGTCTCCTTGAGACCAGACGTCGTCCAACACCAAAGGAGAAAAGCACATTGTGCGTGGGGGTGTGTTTTATGGGCCCATCTTTAAAATGAAACCGGACAAACAAAACAGCTTGCGTTGCTTCTGATGCTGTTGTTGCTTTTTGTTCTTCCTTTTTGTTTTTCGGCCGGAGGAAAGCGTGTCTTAGTCTGCGGTGTTGTTTTGTTTTTTCACTAAATGATGTTGTTTGCTCAACACCTTTAGGAGTTGAACACCTGAAATGAGTGGTTTCCTTTCGGTGTTTCGTCCAAAACCATCCAGAGGAGAAAAGCACATTGTGCGTGGGTGTGTGTTTTATGGGCCCATCTTTAAAATGAAACCGGACAAACAAAACAGCTTGCGTTGCTTCTGATGCTGTTGTTGTTTTGTTTCTTCCTTTTTGTTTTTCGGCCGGAGGAAAGCGTGTCTTAGTCTGCGGTGTTGTTTTTGTTTTTTCACTAAATGATGTTGTTTGCTCAACACCTTTAGGAGTTGAACACCTGAAATGAGTGGTTTCCTTTCGGTGTTTCGTCCAAAACCATCCAAAGGAGAAAAGCACATTGTGCGTGGGTGTGTGTTTTATGGGCCCATCTTTAAAATGAAACCGGACAATCAAAACAGCTTGCGTTGCTTCTGATGCTGTTGTTGCTTTTTGTTTCTTCCTTTTTGTTTTTCGGCCGGAGGAAAGCGTGTCTTAGTCTGCGGTGTTGTTTTTGTTTTTTCACTAAATGATGTTGTTTGCTCAACACCTTTAGGAGTTGAACACCTGAAATGAGTGGTTTCCTTTCGGTGTTTCGTCCAAAACCATCCAAAGGAGAAAAAGCACATTGTGCGTGGGTGTGTGTTTTATGGGCCCATCTTTAAAATGAAACCGGACAATCAAAACAGCTTGCGTTGCTTCTGATGCTGTTGTTGCTTTTTGTTTCTTCCTTTTTGTTTTTCGGCCGGAGGAAAGCGTGTCTTAGTCTGCGGTGTTGTTTTTGTTTTTTCACTAAATGATGTTGTTTGCTCAACACCTTTAGGAGTTGAACACCTGAAATGAGTGGTTTCCTTTCGGTGTTTCGTCCAAAACCATCCAAAGGAGAAAAGCACATTGTGCGTGGGTGTGTGTTTTATGGGCCCATCTTTAAAATGAAACCGGACAATCAAAACAGCTTGCGTTGCTTCTGATGCTGTTGTTGCTTTTTGTTTCTTCCTTTTTGTTTTTCGGCCGGAGGAAAGCGTGTCTTAGTCTGCGGTGTTGTTTTTGTTTTTTCACTAAATGATGTTGCTTGCTCAACACCTTTAGGAGTTGAACACCTGAAATGAGTGGTTTCCTTTCGGTGTTTCGTCCAAAACCATCCAAAGGAGAAAAGCACATTGTGCGTGGGTGTGTGTTTTATGGGCCCATCTTTAAAATGAAACCGGACAATCAAAACAGCTTGCGTTGCTTCTGATGCTGTTGTTGCTTTTTGTTTCTTCCTTTTTGTTTTTCGGCCGGAGGAAAGCGTGTCTTAGTCTGCGGTGTTGTTTTTGTTTTTTCACTAAATGATCCTTGATCTTCCTCGACCTTGTTTTGGCGGGGGGCTGTAAAACATGTATTACACCACCTGCCAAATTGCGGTGGCCACCTGGTTGTGGGCGGTTTGACATGTGGTTGCTTTGGGGCAGGTGCAGGTATGTCAAATGCTGCAGGTATTCCTGACAGAACAAGCCCTGACATTATGTTTTCCACTCATAACATCTTTTGGTTTCTAGTACATTTCCCAATCAGTTTGACCCAATCCCCCTTCAGTAAAGTGATGCGGTGGGAAGGTGGCTGAGAGATGCATCTGTGGCCCCGTTTAAGAGCCGTTTGCTGATTCCTGCATGGGTCTCCAGCCATGACTGTTTTCACTCAATTGGACAATCCTGGTGTTTTCATGTGCATCAAAGAACAGTGGAAACCCTTGATTTATATAGTCACAGGGCTTGCAAGTTTGGGTCTTTGTTGGCATTATGCCTCCATCCGCCTGCCTGCCATGCATCGAGCCCTGTGCCATCGAGCACTTTTGCCGGACTCGGCGGTCGAAGAGTTCGATCGTCCTGCTGCCCTGTTTGAGCAAACTGATGCTAGCAGTGAAACTCGGCAGGGGCATCTTCATTGGATGATCTTTGATGGCTCAATCAAGAAAGCCTGTTGCACTATGAAGGGACCCTTGCCAAAACACTTTCTCCAGAAAAGGGGTGCTTCAAATGGTGGCAGCCTCCAATCCACTATTGAATTAATTATCCGCCGTGTGGCAGAAATCTGCATTTGAAGATATACCACGAACACATTTGCACACACTTGTGGCTTTCAAGTCATCAGCTTGTGCTGCCACCATGCAGCCTCAGCGCAAGTGGCCCTCACGGCCTGCCATGCGTGAGCAGCGCGAGAAGAAGGTGCATGAGCTCAAGGCCTGGAAACTGTTAACCTCAGACAAGTTGCTGGTTGTTCAGTGCAATCAGGCCTTCTATGACCGGTTCTTCGATATAGCGAACTACAAGCTGGATCGCTTCCAGAAGTTAGGGCACAAAGCGGGTCTTACTTCAGACCGAATCTCAAGGGCACTGGACAGTGGCAAGGCGCTGCTGACATTGAACAAGCATGATCACTGATAAGCCTCTGCAGGTCCCGGTCACGTTCTCCTTCGTAAATCTGCAAAGGGGGGCAATCCTAAGCGACGAGGCGCAAGATTTCTTGAACAGTATTTTACTGCCATGCTTGTGCCCTGCGCAGATTGAAGATCAGGAGAACTATGAGTTCACTGGGCAATTCCTGATGTATTTCGGGCTTCGCCCCCCCGCGGGAAGGGACTTGCAGGCGCATGATGATGGCAACCCACCCAGCACAACCACCAACGCCTGTTTAGTTTCGAGGTTGTTTTTGTTAGGCCACCCACTTGCAGCTGGCCAATTCCATGTGCCTCGAAGTCTGCGCAGGCTGCCCTCGCAATTGTGGCCTTGGACCAGGGCTTGATCAGCAACCGGGCCACAAAGCAGCAACGACTTGCTAGGATCTCAGCCACAACCAGAATTGTGTTCTTGGAACTGTCAGAGCGTGCCCAGGCATGGGCCCGTGTTGAGGGGGACCTTCACCGCTCCATCGTGTCATATGCCCTGGACCGTGCCAGAAGGAACAAGCACGCAAAGTGCCCCGCATTGTCAATAGAACAATCCGCCTGCCAAGTTATGCCACATGCAGGTACCCAAACATGGCGCGGCTCAAGATGCTCATTCAAGAGCTCAGAAAGGACCTTGTCAGCCAATTATTGGGGAGGTGGTGGCGCCCTTTCCCTGAACAGAAAACATTAAATGTCTAAATCTGTATGAGCTCTCATGGCTATTCACTGTGGAGTGCGTTGCATGTTTCTGAAGGGGCGCGCTTTTGGAAGGCTCAGGATTTCTGATTATGCTAGGAACCCCATTGTGGACTGCAGGAAGCTCGGGAGTTTGAACACGGCCGACCGCCCGTTCTCGTGGACCCTTCTGACATGGAGACATTGCCCATGCCGAACTCAGGACGTAGTTTGGGCGGTTGTGCTTAGCTATTATTATTGGGCAGCAATCATGATGAGTCAGGAGAACAAGACCACCCACTTGACTTCCACAAAAAGAACAACGTGCATTACATGGAGGTGGAAGGAGGTGAAGAGGAAACAGAAACAGAGGATGAGTGTGTGACACCAATTGAGTGCCACGGCCTAGGGGGACCTGTTGACGAATTGGATGAGCAGGACTCACAAGCCACACTAATTCTGGGTCAACATGATCTGGATCGCACAACAGCCCCCAATGCCCCTGCAGCTAATAATGCTGATGAGGAGCAGCCCGCAGCAGCAACGACGTCCCTCCAGCCCCAAGCTCCCCTGGCAGCAGAACATGATGATGCACAGCAGCCTGCAACAGCAACGATGCCCCTGCAGCCCGAAAAGCAGCCCGCACATGCAGTGGCGCCCCTCCAGCCCCAAGCCCCCCACGCAGCGAATGCTGAGAAGCAGCCTGCAGCAGCAACGATGCCCCTGCAGCCCGAAAAGCAGCCCGCACATGCAGTGGCGCCCCTCCAGCCCCAAGCCCCCCTTGCAGACGCTGATCAGCCCCAAGCCCCCCACGCAGCTAATGCTGATGAGAAGCAGCCTGCAGCAGCAATGCCCCTGCAGCCCCAGAATGCAGTTGCGCCCCTCCAGCCCCCAGCCTCCCGTGCTGATGATGAGAAGCAACCTGCAGCGGCAATTCCCTTCCAGCCGCAAGCTCCCCTGACAGCAAAAAATGATGATGCACAGCAGCCTGCAGGAGCAGTGGTGCCCCTCCAACCCCAAGCCCCCCTGGCAGCCAACAAGGACAATGTGGAGCAGCCTGCAGCAGCAGCAGTGATGCCCCTCCAGCCCCAAGCCCCCCAGGCGCCGAGGCAGCCTGCCGCAGCTCTGATGCCTCTGCAGCCCCAGAAGCAAATCGCACATGCGCCCCTGCAGCCGCAAGCCTTGCATGCAGCTGCTCCTGCCCCTGCAGCCAGCGCCGACGAGAAGCAGCCTGCAGCAGCGACGACACCCCCCCGGCCCCAAGCTCCCTTGGCAGCAATCAGTGATGAGGCAAAGCAGCCTGCAGCAGCAATGATGCCCCTGCAGCCCCAGAAGCAGACCATGCAGGCAGTGGCGCCCCTCCAGCCCCAAGCCCCCCTAGCAGCCAACAAGGACAATGCGAAGCAGCCTGCAGCAGCAATGGACAGCATAAACTCTGAAGCCCTCCCAGCAGCCAACAACGATGATAAAAGAAAGCAGCCAGACACAGCCAAGCTGGCCTTTCAGGCACATTGGGATTGTACATCTTCTAAACCTCTTCAAGAACAGGGCATGTCCAGTCAGACTCCCCAAAAAATTGAACAAGTCAGAATTCCTCAGCATCACTGGCCAGTGTTGTCAGTGGGGTCCTTTCCTTTGGGAAAATCATAAAGGAACCAATTATTTATAAGGATTAACTCACACGGGCTATGTGGCAGGATGACCTGGGGGGCGCCTTCCCAGTGGTGGAAGTGCCTGACGCGTTGAAACGGGCAGCTGATGAGCTAACTGCTCAGCTGTCTGCTGGTCTCTCCTCTGAAACCTTTATGCAGGCAGGGGTACTTTGTCCAAGGCGCTAGCATGAACTTGCCAATGTCCAGGTCCAGAAGAAGCTCCGGGCCTCAGCAACAGCGTTTGAACCGCAGCTGCAGCCAGAGCCCAAAGCCCGTGGACGTGGCCGGGGGAGGGGCAGGGGAAGAGGACGTGCTAAGTCATCCAAGCCTCAACCAAATGACCAACCGCACAAGACAGAAGAACATGAAAGTGAGGATTCAGATTTGGTGTCAAGCCAAACGTCAGAAGAACCTAACAAGAACAAGAAAGCAACAAAACTACAGAAACAATTGGACCGACTCCCTTGCAAAAGAAAAAACTCAGAATCAGATGACCAGGTGCCAACTTCGGCACTCACACAAGCCCTGCCTACTCAAGCAAGGGAGGCGCTGCAGGTTGTTGCAGATGGGGAGGCAACAACAAGTGCAGCCAAATCGTC
Source organism: Effrenium voratum (assembly GCA_963377175.1). Classification (NCBI taxonomy): domain Eukaryota; class Dinophyceae; order Suessiales; family Symbiodiniaceae; genus Effrenium; species Effrenium voratum. Next base: position 195,691 of record CAUJNA010003500.1, on the reverse strand, counting down.
TTGCGAGATTGGGCAACAACTGGGAGCTAGTCAACCCAGGGTGGAGGCGGGAATCAAATTGGGTGTGGTGGCTCTTCTTGCCAAGCTCATCATGGCAGGACCAACAGAAACTCCCTGTGGATGAGGGGAGGCCGTGCAAAAAAAAGAAGGCAAAGCTGGCTTGTTTGCGCAGGGTTGTACAATATCAGAATTGTTTTGCCTGCTTCAAGAATCATCTCCCTCTTTTTAGTGGTTTGGATTGGTGGTTTGGTGATTAATGGCGTGGTTCCCCATTAAACCTCTACAAAAGCCAGGGGTTCAAATCTGCAAACCACCAATCCAAACCACCGCCCAAGTTGTTATCTGATTAGCAGCGAAAGCATTGACTTGTCAGGTGGCGGGGACGAAAGCAAAGGCGACGACAACAGCAAAGGCAATAGTCGGTCTTTGAGAGAGCGCAGGGAAAATGGATGGGCCTGTTGTGTTGTGTTGGGCAACCGCGCAAAAAAGTTGCAAGTGGCTGTTTGGTACCTCCTCAAACTTGTCTATGAAACCTTATGAAACCCACCGCCCCACAAAGGACACAGGCCTACTCACACTTGGTGCGGGCACTAACTTCAAAGAATCGGGGAGTGAATGCGGGGTCAAACGATTAATCCGCGTGAAGGACTCGCAGTTGGTCATAGAAACTTCTGGGTCTTCCGATTCTTGGGGAAAACTGGCAATCTCTGCCGCGTCGTTGTGTACTTGTTGTCCACGACGGTGATCAGCGCACAGGGTCTTCCCTGTGCCTATCTTGGTGTCTGGTAGCACCCGTGGTCAGGGCGAGCGAGGGTGGACCAGTCCATCCACAGCTCATTGCTTCTGAAGCTTCTCACTCCACTGGCTTCTCATCTCCAGATCAAATGTGCCACTCTTCTGCACCGCCACAGATGCAGTTGGCCGCAATTTTCTCGGCACCTGGCTGCTGTCCCCACCGTGCGAAGACCTGGTCCCTGCTTCAGAGTGCAGGGAACCAGCCGGATATCAAACAAGTGCCAAAGGGCCCGCCATTGAAGATTGTTGAGGTTCAGAAGCCAAAATCGAACAAGCGCCTAAGCCACTTTCTTGTCAAGTGCCAACAGCAGCATTTTCTTCGAACGCATTTGCCTAGAGCACTTAAAGTACTGGAACATCATCGAGTTGTCTGTCTAGGTATCAGGGATCGGTAATGATGGCAGTGCCGTAAGTTCTATCAAACAAGGGCCTAGTTTTTGTGATTGCAGGAAAATAGCACTTACTGGACCGGAACTGTTTGGGTGCCCGGGAAAACAAATCACATTGTAAAACGCTACAGGCAGCTTTGATCCACGCAGCGTACCCAAGAATACTTTTGACAGGCCAAGAAGGGTGCAGCCAAGAGACTACTTGACAAGGACAGCAAGGCGGGCCCTGCTGATAATCGAAGCATGCCCCTGTTCAGGATTGAGGGATCTCATGGCCAATTCCAGAAACAATAAAACCGTGCTTCAATGTCGAAAAGGGCCCCCGTACTGCAATGCACTTGCGAACTCCAGTGTCCCAGTCAATGTTGAGCCCCACTAGTGATTCAGTAAAAGGTAAGCGATGATGAGAGCTATAAACAGGCTTCTGGTTGGTTCAACTGGAAACTGCAAAAAATATGGACAGCAAACCCACCTGCCCAGCTTCAGCCAGCAGGCTGCCACGCCCAAAGACGATGTGGGTGAACCTGAAGCTGAGGCAGGATGACATGGCGGTGGCTGAACTGTAAAGAGCCAGTTGTGTTGCATTGAGGTCGCATTGAGGTCCCAAGGTCCCAACATCCAACACAGTCTGGAAGTTGGACCTGAATATTGGCACTACCCAAACAAGGGTTGTCACAGTGGCATTAGTTAAACACGTTGGCAGAACCACTGGACTTGGTTCGCAGCTTGAAGGAACCCTTAGTTAGGGATTTCAGTGCAACTCTGGAGCTCAACTGCCTCTAATTGGAAACATGCCTGTCCCCCCCTCACCCCTCCCGGTTCTTGGGACCATCGCTCTGGCAGGCTGGTGGCCCAAGAGACGAGAAAGAGGTGACCCCCAAGCAGGCTAACCTGAAAGGGGGCAATGGGTAATTTTGATGTTGCGCATGTTCATCATGGCCTGCAGAAGCCTGTTCATGCTGGTGCCTTCAGGGTGGTGAACCCGGTGATGAGAAAGAGAAAGAAGCGAAGGCTGGAACTAGCTCCCCTCTTGACCTGATTGGACTGATTGGGGGCCAGTGACAGGTTGCCAAAGCTGAAAACAAGAAGGCCTGGAATGCTTCCTTCGGACACCGTGTGCTTAACCGATGTGGCTTGCAGGTGAAACAAGCTGAACGCATCAGTGCCCTGCGCAAGTGTGCTCAAGCGGACTCCCGCTTGCGAGTGCCAGCAGATGATCAGCTCCAGCGTTTGGGCTCATGGACACTCAAGGGGACCTCCCCGGCGCAGGGAAACATGGGGATACAGTTGGGGCCTCGATTGCAGGCTTGATTCAACACTGGCCAATGGTTTGTTTTTGAATAGAGGGACAACAACAAAAGTTTCATGAACCCCATGCAATTAGAATCATTGTGTTGAATGACCCCAGCCCTTGCCTGCCACGTGTTCCCTGTACTCGGGGCCTGCCAAGGCTGAGGGGGATCTTCTACGTGAGTCCTGCGCCAGACGAGGCAGTGATAGACCAGGTGAATGCCCGGCATGGGTGCAAACTCAAGGCGTGGAAGATCCAGTGAGAGCTTCTACTCAGCCTCCATTCTTGCTTGCCCCTTACTTCAGTTAAGGGCTTTCAACTTCTTTCTTTTTGGGATCCTTTCACAGGTTTCTACCCCTAAGGGCTCTTAGGGGTAGCTTCTCTTGGCTGACCGTTTCCTCTTGAGCCGGGGCAGCCCCCAACTACTCAACAAGTGTAAAAATGTAAAACAATTTGAGTTCCTGGCGGGTTTTGATTCCTAGCTGGCTGCCTTTGCTGGGTGCTGGTTTGTGTTATGGTGGCTGGTTGCCCTGTCGTTTCCCATGTGCCAGGCAGATGCCAAGCAGGGGGTTACAGTATCGTGGGGGGTCAATGGAGGCTGGGTCCATGGCTCAAGTTCCCTCTTAATGATACTTGTCGGTGCTTTGCCTCGTGTGGCAGGAGCTTGGCGTGCGTTCTGGCCTCAACATGTCAATTCCAGTATAGCCTGTTGCCATGTTTTTTTGGTAGTGCTTGATCTGAGGTTTTGCATTGCAGCTCAAGTTGCTCTGTGGAATGAACTGGGTGACATTCGCCCCATCAAAGAAAACGAGCCTACCACCGTGCAAGAGAAGGTGTGGGCACAGCAAGTTGGGTCCCAACAACGCTGCTGCTGACTCAGGATTGACTTGCCGGAAGGCTGCATCACGAGGCGCTTCTGTTTGGGGGCTTGGTTCACCTTGGTTGCATGCTCAAAGCTTCTGAGAAATCGCAACACACCACCAAACGAATCATGTGTGTGGATGAAGGATGGAATTGCGCACTGGGGTTACCCCAGACTAGACGGTCAAAACAGGCCATCCTACATCACAGGAAAATTGGTTGAAACACATTTGGCAAACTCATAATAGTGGAATGTGACATGACCTGGATGCCAGCTGGGAAATGTGGCTCAGGCTTCCGTGAGCACTCAACGCATTGCAATGTTCATGTGTCATGCCACACTAGTTCGGAGCATCTGAGCATGTCGCCTGACATTGTCACATCTTGCTTAGACAAGTGCCCTCGCCACAATGGACTCTCAGTGCCGGCCTGCTTGGATGTACCACAAGATGGCATTGACAAGACACCAGAGAAGGGTGTTAGAAATGTTCTCAGTACCTCTGGCGCTGTGACTTGGCAGGCTAAAAAAACAACAAGCTGTGGTGCCCGGGGCATTTCCTAAACAAGTCCGTTTGTCTTGGTACCCCCCAAACAAGTGCGCGCCAAGACCGCTTGCAAATTTAGACATCAGGGAATCTTGTGATTATCCATTTGGATCAGTCCAATCAAAAAACAAAGGTCATCTCAATTCTTTAATACAGAACGTGATGCCTCCATTCAAGGGTGCATTGCCTGGACTTCTTGGCCCAGTTCGCCCACAACAATCCGGGTCCTTCTTCGGAACAGGCCTGGCCACAGGAACAATGAGTCAGGTTGGTCCAAGTGTTTGGCAGGACCTTGTCAACTTCGACATGTTCTCTGGAGCGTCAAAGGTGATTTGCAAATCCTTCCGTGTTGGACTCAGCCTTCAATCCAGTTGCACACATTGTATTGAACGCTGCCAAGGCCGCTGTGGAAAGAAGTCGTTGGACCCTTAAAGCTTCGGTTCTGGTAGTAGGGGCTGTTACAGAATCACATCAAAACCTGTTAGACAAAGGTCAGTGCCCCAACCAAAGGTGTCAATCCATTTCCAATTCAGTTGAAGTCGCGGGCTGTGGCTCTAGACTGTCATGCTGCCGCTGTTTGTGCTGGCCTCCCTCAGGCAACACTTTGATGTGTTGAATCATGAGTCCGACAACATACTTGAAGCGCCAGGGGCCCCGGTGGTACAATGTAACATCACCATCGCTGTTGGACTGGCTGAGGACAGGAATGCTGAAATGCCTTCAAGGCATCCTGCGCACGCAGCAGGACGGACTGGTGTCCTGTGGGATACCATGCAACTCATTTGTATTCCTGAATGTGGGGACGAGTGGCCGCTCCCGTGACCACCCACTTGGCAACGAAGAGAGATGGAGCTATGTGTTTCGGGCCAACTCGATTCAAAGCTGCATGAGTGGGCTCGTGATTTGAGTCGAATTGGGGCCATTGAATCTTCCAAAGGCCTGCAAATAGACAGACCCCTTGGTCCCAAATGTGTGCTTCACACTGCTTTTGAATCTGGCAGATCGGCCTAGGATCGTGGCTCGGGCGTGTCTAGCCCTGATTGTGGCTATATCAAGATCAACTTACATCAGTGTGGAACAGCCAGTATCTACCAAGCTATTCTTCATGCCGTACATGAAGCATATCAGGGACTGCTGTCAACTTATGGGAATCCACTTCTATGAGCAATTTGTGTCGGGCGCTTAGGAAAGCTGCCACAATTTCCCATTCAATTCTGTTTGCTCTCAGGTGGCTAGGCTTGTGGGGGCACTGGTGCCCAAAGCCTACAAAACTGTGGGGAACCCCGTTCTGCTCTCAGCTGTCAGCTGGTGCCAACCCACTTGACATGTGACCCCCCTGCCTCCTCCCAAGGAAATGGTTGAGAAGATTCAGAGCTACACTGACAAAAGAAAAACGCAAGCTCTTGAACCTTAGCAGCGAGGGTGTTGTCATCAAGTACCGCAATTCGAAGGGTAAACAAGTAGTGCCCTGTCCTCAGTGCCCTGCCTCTTGTAGCTGCTGTTCGGCAAGTCGCGGTCCCAGGTGTGGAGGAAAGCGTTTGGCCTCAACCGGCATCTACCCAAAGAAATTTGGATTGAAATTGGCAAACCTGCACCTCTCCATGCAGGCAGGTGGTGGTGCCTTACTTAGGTTCACACATAACCTTCTGTGTATGCAAGGACATCACGCCAGGGTACCTGAATGCCAACCTGAAAGCTGCAGTGGTTACAGTAAAGGCCTGGCAATGTTCTGAACGTTGAATAGCTACACCAAATCCAGACCTGTGCAGGCAATCCCTCGGCCACCTCTGAGCTGGCACCACGCTGCCATTGAACAGTTGCAGCAGTTCATCAAAGCAAGGATTTCTGATGGGTCTTACAAGCCCATTTTCACTGGTGGGCTTGACTGATGGGATCCTGAATCGTTCAGTGGGGGGAACCTTTGACCCTCCAGGGAAACCACAACTTTGAAGAAAGTGTTGTTTTGGGAAACCCGGTCCCTCCCTGCCCAGAATGCCAAATCCCTTGACCTGAAGGTGTTTGGGGACCCATCATTTTGGGGAAACCTTTCTTTTGTGAACTGCCGATATACACAACATGCATAGATGCGTGCAAAGGGCTTCCAGAACATCCGTGGCATTGAGCCTCAACCAAACGTATAGGTATTATTGTTTGAAAGGGCCATTGTCCACCCGCCAGCTTCTCTTCAACTGGTTGCGGTTCGTTACTGGGCATGTTAACCTGGTGCAGGTGCATGGTTCAGGTGCCACAAGAGTGGCAAATTCGCCTTGTCTGCGCACATGCAGAGAAAGAAATTATGTCTGATTGTGCCATCCAACTTGTGAAACCTTGTTGCGTCAAGTTCCAAATTATGTGGGGGGGCACGTGCGCAGGCTGAGCTGAAGTGCAAGAACTGCCGTGGCCTGGGATGCAAATCGACTTGATAACTCTGGGGAGGATTCAGGGACATGTGGTCTAGAAAGGGACGAACGGTCCATTGAAAGGGAATCTTGACACAATTGGTTCTTGTGCATAAGTCACTGCAGTCATTTTGATCAAAATGGAGGAGTATGGCCTTCTGCTGCAGCAATGGTCAATTAGCAACCTCATTATGCTTTTGCAGGCGATTTGGCAGGCTTTGCTGCAAAGGGGTGTGGACCCTTGGACCTGCGTCCCTGGGCCTGCCGACCAGCCACCACAGCCAGATGATGGACCTGGTCCAGCAGCTGGAGGACCAGAAAATGCGCCTCCAAATCAAGCAGTGAGGGTTGCAAGATTTGACAATGTGCAATTGCCCACACATTGTGGCAATCTCTGTCAAGCTTGTGGCAGGCTGCAATGTACTAGGTCTAAACCTGGCCACCGGCATTGTACTTGTAGATTGTGCCACCGCAGGGGCTATTAAATTTGGCATGACACGAATTCAATGCCACAAGGCCAAAAAAAGCAGGTAAAAAAGCCGGTTTGTTTGTGAGCTTTTGTGCACTTGAAGGGCAAGCTGACGTGTTTGCGCCAAGGCTGCTAGGAGTTCACCGGGCCCTGGGGTTGCTTGGAGCTCAGTTGTGGTCATACGCTTGAACATTCCAGTTTTTTCCACTGAGGAATTGTTTTATTGAGTCACCCACTGCCAAAGTGGAAAAAGAAAAGGGGTCACACTTGTCCCCTGTGTGGACCCTTTCTGGGGTTTGTAGGTTTGTCCCCCAATCCGTTTTAATCACCCCAAATTCAATTGTTAAACCTTATTTGCCGATTGAAGGCGTTCACCGTGAGACCCGTTGTATCTAAGAGCTTTAAACCAGCCATTTCTTCCATCAAAGAATTGACACACCCGAGACCGTGGCAGGTGTTCACTCGGCTTTGGAGTGGATCGAAGCAGGGGTCCTGGCCTCAAAAAAATGATCTTGGGGTCTGGATTGAGACAAAAAACAGCAACCTTGGTCCCTGATCATTGCCCTGGCTCTTAGCTGAAGGAATGCTTCATTGAAGATGAGGCTGGGATATCACTAGGTTGGCAAGAGCAGCTACGAAAACGGCAGGTTCTATGGCATCACTGTCTGTCTCTCTGCGTGCCCCCCCTCAGATTTGTTGCAGGTGTCTTTGAGAGTCTGGTTTCTATGAACACCTTTTAACCCTGACTGAGTTGTTTTCAAATGTGACAGGCTGGCTGTCAACAACGCCATTTGTAACAAACAATCCACTGACTGCTTCAACTGGTTTTTGCACCCCACAGAGACAGTTGACATGGTATCAAACTGAAGCTTGATTCCGTCTTTCTTTGCTGAGGTCTGAGGCAACCAGTGACATGAGGAGTGGATTGGATGTGATGCCGTGGCCTAGGATGTAGGCGGGTCTACTCAGTCAGTGTTTGATCGGACTGTGAAAACCAATTGTTCTGAGGTGAACTTCTATGAATGTTTGTTCAGTTTTTGCGGCTTCCATGAACAACTCTTCATGGTGGATCCCAGTATTCTTCAATTTGTGGGGTGGGTTCTTGGCGAAAATGAGGTGGCAACATTGAACATTCAAGATCAACCTCAGGCATCGGGAGTCCTTTTTTGGGTTTGATGCTCTCCCCCCACCCCGACTCCCCCCTGCAAATCTGTGCTGTGACTGCCGTGCGGCTGGTCCCAACGGGGGACCTTGTGCCCAGGCAAGAGCCAGCCCGGAGCTCCTGAGCAGAGGCCGCAGTCAATTTTGTCTAGGGTGGTGCTAAACAACTCCCTGGTGTTTACAACATTTTACAAAATCGTTGCAATCAGCCCTGTTTTTTTTGCAAAAAAAACAGCGTGAGGAAAGCGTGAGGAACGCGTGAGCGCCACCCTCATTTGGCGTGAACGACCCTTGTTTGGCGCCCAACCACCGTGAAAAAGGCGTGAGGAAAGCGTGATTCATTTTGACGAGTTTTTTTTTCACACAATCGACTTGAAATGATTGAAGACCTGACCAGTTAATTTCTACAACATGTCACAACATTCTACAACATTCTACAACTTCTACAACGCTTAAACCGGGAGCCGTCTTTGGTCAACAGTGAGTGCAGCAGCTCACTTCAATGGACCTTCTTGAAAAGATGAAGCTGGACAAAGAAGTTAGGCTACGCAGGATGTCGCCTGAGCCTTAACACAAGTCAAAATTGTGATTTGGTGACCAGTTATCTTCTCAGGTCGCCTTTGCCCTCTCCGGACACCCTCCAAGGATTTGCTTGCATTGATGGGCTCGTTGATTACGCCTCGTTGCAGGATCTCAATCTGCAGAGTCGTTGGCAACATTGCCTGCCACTGCCCATGAAGTTGAAGCAGCACATCAGGCATGTAACCAGCAGTCACTGCAAGCAGCGCCCAAGAGAAAAGCACCCAAGGGCTCCAACAAGGCACGGGGCAAAACAGGCGTAAAGAAAAATAACAAGAAGAAGAAGGTTTCAGCCAAGAAGAAGCCAAGAAGAAGGCGGCTGCAGCCAAGAAGAAGGCGGCTGCAGCCAAGAAGAAGGCGGCTGCAGCCAAGAAAAAAGCACAAGCCACATCGCGCATGGTGGCGACCCCCCAGGCCCAGCCACCCAGCGCCCGCCAGACCCAGCCTGTTGAGGAAACACAGCTTGAGGAGAGCCTGCCGCGGGCGCAAACTGTTGACACAATGATGACCCCAACCAATACTCAACAGTGCAATGCCTACAACGTCGGGGTGCGGTCATTGCATGGAAGTGAGTGGGAAACACACCTCTTCAGGGGACACAGTGTTGAGAGCATATCCTCAAGCAATTCCCTGCCACCTGCATGGCCTACCGCCCAGCCAGTGCACCCGGACGAGCCACAACCAGCCCAGCCAGTGGTGCAGCCTGCGCAGCTCATGCAGCCTGTGCTCCCAGCTCCAGCCCTTGTGCAACCACCAGCCAGCCCATCCCTTGCTGCAGCCGTGCAGACCCAGGAGCTTGTGCAGACCCAGGAGCCTGCGCAGACCCAGGGGCTTGCGCAAACCCACAAGCCTGTGCAGACCCAGGAGCCTGTGCAGTCCATCCCAGCCCAGCCGGTTGTGCCCCATGCCGTGGTTGAGCCCACGGGGAACCAGCTGCATGTGCAGGCCACGCAGCCCGTGCCTGCAGCTGTGCCTGTTGCACCAGCTGGCCCAAGTGAGCCAACGGGGAACCAGCAGCCACAAGGCCCAGCTGCGCAGCCCATGCAGCTTGTGCCTGTTGCACCAGCTGGCCCAACGGGGAACCAGCAGCCACAAGGCCCAGCCGTGCAGCCCACGCAGCTTGTGTCTGCAACCATGCCTGTTGCAGCAACCGGCCCAAGTGAGCCAACGGGGAACCAGCAGCCACAAGCTGTGCCTGCGCAGCTTGTGCCTTCAGCCATGCCTGTTGCACCAACCCGCCCAAGTGAGCCCAACGCAAACCAACACCAGCCACAAGGCCCAGCTGTGCAGCCCACGCAGCTTGTGCCTGCAGCCATGCCTGTTGCACCAACTGGCCCAAGCGAGCCAATAGGGAACCAGCAGCGACAAGGCCCAGCCGTGCAGCCCATGCAGCTTGTGCGTGCAGTCAAGCCTGTTGCAACTGGCCCAAGTGAGCCAACGGGGAACCAGCCACAAGGCCCAGCCGCGCAGCCTGCGCAGCTTGTGCCTGAAGCCATGCCTGCTGCACCAACTTGCCCAAGTGAGCCCAGCTCAAAGCCACAAGGCCCAGCTGCGCAGCCTGCGCAGCCTGCGCCTGCAGCCATGCCTGTTGCACCAACTGGCCCAAGTGAGCCAATAGGGAACAAGCAGCCACAAGGCCCAGCCGTGCAGCCCATGCAGCTTGTGCCTGCAGCCATGCCTGACACATCAAGTCGCTCGAGTGAGCCAGCCGCGCAGCCCATGCTTGTGCCTGCAGCCATGCTTGCACCAACTGGCCCAAGTGAGCCAACGGGGAACCAGCAGCCACAAGGCCCAGCCGTGCAGCCCATGCAGCTTGTGCCTGCAGCCAAGCCTGTCGCACCAACTGGCCCAAGTGAGCCAATAGGGAACCAGCAGCCACAAGGCCCAGCCATGCAGCCCATGCAGCTTGTGCCTGCAGCCATGCTTGCACCAACTGGCCCAAGTGAGCCAACGGGGAACAAGCAGCCACAAGGCCCAGCCGTGCAGCAAACGCAGCCTGCGCCTGCAGCCATGCCAGTTGCACCAACTGGCCCAAGTGAGCCAACGGGGAACCAGCAGCCACAAGGCCCAGCCGTGCAGCCTGCGCAGCCTGCGCCTGCAGCCATGCCTGTTGCACCAACTGGCCCAAGTGAGCCAATAGGGAACCAGCAGCCACAAGGCCCAGCCGTGCAGCAAACGCAGCCTGCGCCTGCAGCCATGCCTGTTGCACTAACCGGCCCAAGTGAGCCCAGCGGAAACCAACAGCAGCCACAAGGGCCCACGCAAGCAGCCACAACAGTTGCACCGACTGGCCCGAGTGAGCCAACGGGGAACCAGCAGCCACAAGACCCAGCTGTGCAGCCCATGCAGCTTGTGCCTGCAGCCATGCCTGACACATCAAGTGAGCCAAAGGGGAACCAGCAGCCACAGGGTTGCGTGCAGCCCACGCAGCCTGTGCCTGCACCCGTGCCTGTCGCACCAACCGCGCCAAGTGAGCCAACGCGGAACCAGCAGCCACAAGCCCCAGCCGAGCAGCCCAAGCTTGTGCCTGCAGCCATGCCTCCACCCACAAGTGTGCCGACTAGGAACCAGGAGCCACAAAACCAGGCTGTGTTGGATGCGGATCCCCCCCAGCCTGTGCCCCCAGCCACAGAACCCCTGCCCACTGAGGGTGAAACAGCTGAGTCGCTTAGCAAAGCAGAAAAGAAGAAAAAGAACCACGCAAGATATATGAGGTTTTACAGATCGTTGACTTCACGGCGCACACCGAAAGAGATCAGAACCGTTTCAGACAATACCCGAGCCCATTGCAGTGCCTAGCTGAGAACTGAAGTTGCATGCCATTGCCTGAAACTGGGAAGTTAATAAAGCTCCGGGGCGCTGTCTTCAAGTCTCTTTGCTTTTGTGAGCCTGCCCACCCTGCGCCTTGCCTGGCCCAGGTTCAAAGGAGCGCTCGGCCTACATGGCGGAGCTGTATGAGTCCTGGTGCTCTTCAAACGAGGACTGGACGAGAACCAGCGTATTGATGACCCTGAGGGATAGCTCAGGGACCATCAAGCGTGGTGTCAAGAAGCTCTTCCAACTTGCAGTCATGCTTATTTGAACACCTCCCAAATCAATTATTGTGGTTGTCCCGAAACAGCTGAATGCTTTGGCCACTAAGGAAATGGATGACAAAACACCAGCTCGCTGAGAAGCTGGGTCTGGCAACCGCGGAGGCCATAATCGAGTTCAAGACTCAGCAAGGCCTTACATCGGAGGTGAGAGCGCACCCAGATGCGCCAAATGATGAGGCGTGGCTGTAAACATGTGCCTAGTTGTTGCTTGGGCGAAACCATGTTGAAAACTGCTTGTCGTTTAGATTCGCTCAGCCTGCACGTTGAAATGGTGGGAGGTTTGTGCAACAGTGACAACCGCTTGGATGGGGTCATGTTGAAACTGCTTGTCGTTTAGATTCGCTCGGCCTGCACGTTGGAATGGTTTGAGGTTTGTGCAACAGTGACAATCCCTTGGATGGGGTCATGTTGAACACTGCTTGTCGTTTAGATTCGCTCGGCCTGCACGTTGGAATGGCGGGAGGTTTGTTCAACTGTGACAATCGCTTGTTGGATGGGACCGTGTTGAAACATGCTTTTGGTTTGGATTCGTTGTCCTGGATGTTGGAATGGTGGGATTTTTGTGCAACAGAGACAATTAGTTTGGTTGGGACCATGTTAAAAACTGCTAGTTGTTTGGATTTGCTTGGCCTGGATGTTGGAAAGGTGGGAGATTTGTGCAACAGTGACAATCTTGTCAAGTATGTTGGCTCGTTGGACTTCACTTGTTTTGGGGACATGGCTTGTTAGCAAATGCCTTGAAAAGTTGCAACCACCTGCAACCTGGCTGCCGAAACCTTTGGAGACCCCAGACATCGATGTTGGTGAGACCTGTTATCCTCATAGATGATGCACAGTTGAACCGTTGCAGGTCATGGAGTCATGCTTCAAAACACATTAGAAGGCAAAATGCTTGGGCATAGAAATGCGAACTGGGTTTGAGGTACTTTCCCAAATCAGAACCCGAAGAGTGCACCTAATCCAGAGACCCCTGACTTGTGGTGACACCTCGAGCTCCAAACAGTTGTATTCAACCAAGCAAATTGAATGGCTTCCCTTTTGAATGCTTCCCTCAAAACTCAAAAACATAACAATGTAGATAAGTGAAGGTGGCCTTTGGGAGATGATTGTACAACCCCTTCACAAGTCTGAAGTTGAGGAACCATGCCCAACCTGGCTCCCTGCCCTGATGTAACTTCACCTCAGGCCTCGCGCCAGTTCTGGGTCCTCGATGAAGATGCAGTGGAAGATCGCGAAGAATCCTGGCTTGACCGCGTGTTCAAAGCAACAGATGTTTCGAGCGGCAGCAGCGGCAGCAGCAGCTCGAGCTCAGACAAGAAGAAACAAGTGAAGAGGAAGCGCAGCAGCAATGGCAATGGCAAGGACAAACGAAGCAAGAAGGATGAAAAACCTGAGAAGGTCAAAAAGCAGAAAAACAGCCAGGGCCAAGAGCAACGTGCAAAGAAGGCTGGTCACTTGTGACTTGACCACTTTGGGTTTTGGAGTGGGGTGCAATGCCACAGGAGAAGAAGGAACGCACCCAACAGGAAATTGAGCATGAGGAGCTTGTCAAGGGCGCCAAGAAGGCAAGGTGAAATTCTTGAGGGTTTCATGTTTCCAACAGCCCTGTCCATCCTTGATGCGCCGACCCCCTGCCCAGAAGCTGGACTTGGCTAACCGGAAGATCAAGGATGCTTCAAGTGTCCAACAGATGTCATCCGGTGAGATGAACATGCAGGGGCCTGAATTTGATTTGGGTCAAGCAGGGGGCCTTCTACCAACCTTGAAAACTGCCCAGGGGTGAACATCTCCGCCAAGCACTGCATCGTGACATCGATGACATGGTCACGAAGGTTCAGAAGGTCAGGGCTGAGCTGCAAGACTCTATGGACAGAGATCAGGCCTGGTTGGTTTAGTGCAAGGGGTGAGGGTGTGTTGCTTCCTTTAAACCTTAATGCACATGTTTTTTCTGTGGCGTCCCATCGTTCCAAAGGTGCATGAATTCATCCGTCAACAGCAAGACTGTGGGGACTGACTTGGAAACTCACAATCCAATTCAATTTCAGGATGTGCCTGTGGTATTCTTTGTGCGTGCGCAGGTGTGTGTTCCACCCTGTTTTGAATTGGGGCCCCTGAGCAAGTTCAAACTGAGTGGCCTGGTTCAACAAACTCTTTGGTTGGACTTGGGAACCCCGAGCAAGTTTAAAAGTGCAGTGGAACAAACTCTTTGGTTGGACCCTGTTTCAACTTTTGGCCCTTTTGATTGAACCTTGTGTGAACCTGGGGACTCCTGAGCACTGTCAAAACAGGGAGTTGAGAGACCGAAATTAACAAAGTTTGATGAACACGTGTTTTCAACTTGTTGCAACTGAGTTGAGCCTTTGCCCTGAAAAGACTGGCAGACCATCGCCTGCCCGTGACAGCGAAAAGCCTGCCTCATCAGCTGGCCACATCCTGAATGTAGGTGGCAGATTGCCTCAGGGCCAGCTGGGATACCAAGCCGCTTCGACCCTTCAAAAGGGAGATTGGGTTTGGTTGGGCTTTGTTCACATGGGTTTGTCTTTGTTTGAGGTACTCCCTGCAAAGGAATTGGATTCCCCTTCAAAGCCACCCCCAAAAAGGGATCAGTTCAAAAGACAAAGCCCACGTGCCTTTCTTCAAGGGTTTCTCTAGCAACTGGGAAGAGGCAAGATTGAATTTGGTTGGGCTGTTCAAATGGGTTTGTCTTTGTTTGAGGTACTCCCTGCAAAGGAATTGGATTCCCCTTCAAAGCCCCCCCCCAAAAAAAAAGGGATTAGTTCAAAAGACAAAGCCCACGTGCCTTTCTTCAAGGGTTTCTCTAGCAACTGGGAAGAGGCAAGATTGAATTTGGTTGGGCTGTTCAAATGGGTTTGTCTTTGTTTGAGGTACTCCCTGCAAAGGAATTGGATTCCCCTTCAAAGCCCCCCCCCAAAAAAAAAGGGATTAGTTCAAAAGACAAAGCCCACGTGCCTTTCTTCAAGGGTTTCTCTAGCAACTGGGAAGAGGCAAGATTGAATTTGGTTGGGCTGTTCAAATGGGTTTGTCTTTGTTTGAGGTACTCCCTGCAAAGGAATTGGATTCCCCTTCAAAGCCCCCCCCCAAAAAAAAAGGGATTAGTTCAAAAGACAAAGCCCACGTGCCTTTCTTCAAGGGTTTCTCTAGCAGGCAAGATTGAATTTGGTTGGGCTGTTCAAATGGGTTTGTCTTTGTTTGAGGTACTCCCTGCAAAGGAATTGGATGCAATGACTGTTTGGAGCTAGCAGTCGAACTGAGCACATTCTGTGCCTTTCGGCCATTGAAGACCAAGCGCTCCCTTGTCGGGAGCGATGTTTGATATCTGGCCAGGATAAGGCTCTCATTGACTTTCACTTTCAAAGGTGACATTGTGTTTGAAAGGGCGCTGCCCACTTTTCGACCTCATTGTACTGCCAATTCCCACCCAACACAAGCACCAGTTTCCTGGATCTTTGCTTTTTTTTGCCGCGGCCAGGTAGACCTCATCAAGAAGAATTGCGAAGAGTTCAGTGAGGTGCTTGAGGGGCTGGATTCAACGCTGACACCGTTGCTGAAGAAGCAACGTGCAGCTGCAAAGCCCAAGACTGCCAAAGGCAAGGCCAAGGCCAAGGCGTAGCAGCTAGAAGCTTTTTCCAGGGATCCTTTAAAAGGGTTACACACTGCAGAACGCGGACGCGTCGTGGCCATCAAGGCAATCCCCTTGTTGTATATTGCAAACATGTGCCCCTCCCCCCTGCCCACCCACACACATGTGACAACGTTTCAGGGCCTAGTTACCGATTCAAAATTGGCCATGGTGCATTACTTCAAACCGTGGAGTCAGGATGCATTTTTGCCTGAGCATGTTGAAAACCCACTCAGGTGCCCTGGAGAATCAGTGCAAGATTTTGGCAGTTTTACCTGCTGAAGGTTGGGCCCCAAACAAGGCAACGGCACTTGTGAAGTCACCTTTCTTGTTTTTGCAGAGGCCTTCAAGCGCGTATTGCCTTCGAATCAGACCAGCTACTAGTTTTTAAAGGGAATCCACCAAAGGCTTGTGTGTTTCGCTGGGTCCAAAAGGATCAAGTGTGAAGGAGCGGTTCAACATGTTTTTGCTGATTGGGCGAAATCCTTCAGCAGGCACCAAGATGGTCAAAAGGCCATGCAGGGGATGCCCTGGCAGTGGGGACAACTGCAACACAGGGCCAATCTAGTAGCCTGGGATCACCTAGGTCTGATCATCCTCGCCTGAAGACAATGGAAAATACAATCTCTGTGCACAGTCTCTGTGTGTTTGCATGCTGTGACTTGCGGTGGCATCCCATAATAGCTTACATGAGTGGCCGCTTTGAGAGGGGTCCATGGCAGGTCCAGGTCTTCCAGAGGATGAACAGCCCTGGCTACAATCAGCTCTAGAAAAGCTTGGAGATGGTGCCCGGGCCCCTGAGGGTGGAAGTGCCATGTGTTCACAGTAACTCTTTCAAGTTTTCCCCTTGATACTCTGTGCAGCATGGAGTCCACCCCAAGAAAACAAATAACTCAGTATCAATGAGGGTGTCGGGGATGTCCCACAGCCACACTTGGGCCTCGTGCAGCTGAGGCAACCTCCATCGGCCAGGTCATGAAGGACAGCCAGGTTGTCTATGACGTGGCATGGCCAGATTACAAGCCCTGTCTGATGCATGTTTGTGTTGTTTGGGTCGTGCGTGATTTGTGTGGACAGGTGGTGTGTGCCTGTTTGAATGTGTGTACTTTGTGTATTATGTGTGTGTGTGTGTGCGCCATGTGTGTTGTTTGCGCTGCGTGTGTGTGCGTGTGTGGATCTACTGTCGTCATTTCTCTGAGAACTCTGTTCGAGTCTGGTGAGGGTGTGTTTGTGTGTTTTTGTGTGTGAGTGTGACCTCTGTGGGTGCGTGTGTGTGTGTGTGTGTGTGTGTGTGTGTGTGTGTGTGTGTGTGTGTGTGTGTGTGTGTGTGTGTGTGTGTGTGTGTGTGTGTGTGTGTGTGTGTGTGTGTGTGTGTGTGTGTGTGTGTGTGTGTGTGTGTGTGTGTGTGTGTGTGTGTGTGTGTGTGTGTGTGTGTGTGTGTGTGTGTGTGTGTGTGTGTGTGTGTGTGTGTGTGTGTGTGTGTGTGTGTGTGTGTGTGTGTGTGTGTGTGTGTGTGTGTGTGTGTGTGTGTGTGTGTGTGTGTGTGTGTGTGTGTGTGTGTGTGTGTGTGTGTGTGTGTGTGTGTGTGTGTGTGTGTGTGTGTGTGTGTGTGGTGTGTGTGTGTGTGTGTGTGTGTGTGTGTGTGTGTGTGTGTGTGTGTGTGTGTGTGTGTGTGTGTGTGTGTGTGTGTGTGTGTGTGTGTGTGTGTGTGTGTGTGTGTGTGTGTGTGTGTGTGTGTGTGTGTGTGTGTGTGTGTGTGTGTGTGTGTGTGTCTGTCTGTCTGTCTGTCTGTCTGTCTGTCTGTCTGTCTGTCTGTCTGTCTGTCTGTCTGTCTGTCTGTCTGTTTGTGTGTGTGTGTGTGTCGCTGTATGTCCTGTCAGTCTGTCTTTCGGTCTGTCTGTCTGTCTGTCTGTCTGTCTGTCTGTCTCTCTCTGTCTGTCTGTCTGTCTGTCTGTCTGTCTGTCTGTCTGTCTGTCTGTCTGTCTGTCTGTCTGTCTGTCTGTCTGTCTGTCTCACTCTCTCTCTCTCTCTCTCTGGTGTGTCTGTGTGTGTGTTTGTGCGACTTTGCCAGGTTCCACTGAACACCTGCATGAATGTTCTTGGCAGTGCCTTCAAATAACAAAGCAATGGCTGGATTCCCCTAACAAAAAAAGATGGTGGCAAAGCCAGAGTTGGGTGTAACATTTCCCAGCCCCAGCCCCGCTTGAGCTCAGGAAGCGCACGGCCACGTGCGGCGCATCACGAAGAAGCTGGCTAGGTTCCGGGAAAAGAAAAACGCCTCCCGAGACTTCAGCCGATGGGTCAAGCCACCATTGGATCCTGCGCATTGCATGACTTGGTACCAACCAACATAATCAGCTTTGAACGTTTGTCCAGCTCAAGTGTTTGTTTTGACGAAAAATAGTTCGATGATTGAGGGTGGTGCCTTTCAACCCATCATGGTTTCCAGTCAGCCACCCAAGCTAAAAACAGGCTTAAGCTCGAACAAAGCACAGCTCTTTTTTTTGGCCTGGGCTGCTTGTCAGCTTTCAAAAGCAAACTGAACACTGGACTGTTTAAAAGGGTTCAGAAGTCGAGGGAATGTTGTTGTGTGTTTCTTTTTGGTCTGTTGGCCTGGCTTTGACATCTGGGACAGTCACAGCTGGCTTGAGGTCGTCTTTTGAAAACACTGGAAGTTTAGTTTTTTCGCTTTGAGTCCGTTTTAAAATGTAAATATGTTTTTTACCTACAGTTAACACCCTGACTCTTTGGACACGGGGGGGGGGCTCGCGCCAAGGAAGTTTCTTATGTCACGGTGCCAATCAGCTCTGGCACCTGGGACAAGATCTGGGTCCACTGGGAATGCCCCTTGTACACACCAGCGACGGTCCTGAAGATGCTGTGGGGCGAGGTTGGCCTTTCAATAGATGCAGGCACTCTGGCTGAGTACTGGGAACTGGCCCGAGAATGCGATGTGCCCTGGGCGCAGAACGTGCAGGAGAACTACATACCCCTGAAGCTCTTCGGGGACGATGCTCGCCTTCACCGCTCGACTGGGGAGAAGCTCTATGCGATCTTTTTGAGCTGCCCGCTGTTTCGGCCACGCAATGGTCGGGAAAGCAGGTGGCTGCTGTGGAACATGCGGTCCACCTTGTACCTGGGCCAAGCAACGCTGAGGCCGATCCTGGCCATGATGGTTGCGAGCCTGTGGCAGCTGTTCGAGGGCAACGTTCCAGGCCTGCCGAAGTTTATGGTGACGGAAATCGGCGGGGACTGGAAGTGGCTGCGGGAGGAGGTCTTCCAGTTCCAGTCCGGCTGGACAGCACTGACTGTCTGCCACTTCTGTCACGCGACAGCCCAGGACTATCCGGACCTCAACACTCCAGCCTGGAAAAGCACTGCCGAGTTCCTCCTGACAGAGGTGCCAGATCAGCCAACCCCGCTGTGCCTCTTGCCACGCTTCGATGTGAGCATGATCCAGCTCTGCCAGCTCCATGTGCTCAACCTGGGACTCTTGTGGACGGCAAACGGGTCGACGCTGCTTTACCTGTGCGCCACAGGGTATTTCGGCGACAAATCGATGCCTCTGAAGGCACTCCTCGACATCGCGTACATGGACTTTTGTGCGTGGGCCGCGATGCAGAAAGCGCGGCACTCCCAGCGGAAGTTCACGGTCCGCTTGGTCGTGAAGGAGGACTCAGGAGGCTACCTGACCTCCAAAGGCCACAACTCGCGTATACTGTGCGAGTGGCTGGCCAACTGCTGCCTCCTGGCGCATAGCCAACGCTTCAGCGAGCCCACTCGGCACTTCGGCCAGTGGCTGCTCAGCCGGGGTCAGGTGCCGCAGCCTGACGGCTTCCTGCTGCCCACCCTGGTGGCAATGACACTTGCCTGCATCGCATTCCACATCAAGCCCATTAGCATTTGTCCCATCGCCACTCCGATTTGCTGGTAGCAGTGGGGCTACCATCTTTGTGTGACATCTTCCCGGCTTGGCCAATCCATCGTGTGTTAAAGTTGTTTTGTTGCACCAGTCGTGCAGCTGTGTGCCAATGGAACTCTTCTATGACTTCTATGAGATCCTACTACCTGTGTTGCTGTGGCCCCCCTAGGCCTCTTTCACCGAATTAGCCACGATGTGTTGCTGTGAAACGGAATGGGAGGTGCCCTTGCCAAGGAGCAGCATTTGCCAGTACTTCAACATCTCCGAGCGCTGCCCGCGGTTTCTGGCTGACTCTCGAGGGCCACAGAGTCTTGGCATTCAATATACCTTGTGCTGCCTTCGCAGCAGGGCATGGATGTGAGCTTTCAGAGCCTTGCAGCATGTCAGCTTGCTTCTGTGTTGAGCTGGCTTGCGTGAGGGTCTTGCCATCTGAGGATGCGGGTGCTCGCTGGCAAGATGTTTGAATCTGGCAAGCGCTTCTTGGAGATGCACCGGCTGCTGTGCGGTGAATCCTTGAGGCCTGGCTTCTACATTGTCTCGTTGCATCTTTGCTCGAGAATACGGTTGCTTCAGGTTTTTGTCCCTGCGCTGACCCTTGGCCTGGTAGGCCCTGGAATGACAATTTGCTTCACCCTTCCAAACCTGCAAGACAACACCGAATGGCCTTGTCATCTTCGGGAAATCGGTTGCGCTGTCCCCTGCCAGGCATGGCAGAAAGTGGTGGCTGCTGAAGCCGAAGTTCCACCAATTCTGGGAGATGCTGCATCGGGTGAAGAGGCACCGCTTCAACCAGCGCTTCGTGCACGGCTTCGTGGATGAGGACTCCATGTGGTGGCTTCGGACCGTTGGTCTGCGTGTGAGCCCTCGGACCTTTGAGAACTCGGTTCTCAAGAGGGGTGCCTACAGGCTCAAAGCGGCCAAGCTTCGATGGGCGCGCCTGCATGTCACCAAGCCTCGCCTGCAGTGACCCTTTGAAAACCATCCTCTGAGCAATCGTCGCTTGAGCAAACAACTTGAGCCAAACTTTAATGGCATGAGCCAAACTGCAGGGACCCTGGAAACT
Source organism: Effrenium voratum (assembly GCA_963377175.1). Lineage (NCBI taxonomy): Eukaryota > Dinophyceae > Suessiales > Symbiodiniaceae > Effrenium > Effrenium voratum. The sequence continues at coordinate 175,482 of CAUJNA010003500.1, read as the reverse complement.
GGACACTTTTCTGAAAGCACATGACCAAAAAGCCAGCTGTGGTTTGGAAGTGGCTGCAGGCCGGGGTTGGGGGCTGTCAACCAGTGGTAGGTGGCTGGCTGGCTCGTTAGCGGTGCGAGGCCGAACCGGTGCACCAAACTTTCAACTGAAGCCTGCCGTTCGACCCTTATCCTCCCCCCCCTTTACATATATCCGAGGGAATGGCCACAAAGCTTCTTCTGGAGGGGAATGGGCCACCAGAGACCCCAAAAGAGAACAGATGGATGTTCCCACATTTGGCCTGATATTGATTTTCAGGGTCCAGGCGGCTCAGGAGTCTGGATCTGGCCATGCCGCGCCTTTAGCTTGTTTTGGGTGGGCGATGCCTGAAGCCTGTTGTCTGCACCTTTACCTTCCAGATGCCCTGAAAAGCACTGCCCCCCGAACACCTGCAACACCTGCAAAGCACATGCCCCCTTGATTGAGGGAATGAATGGCCACAAATGTCTGAAAGGGAAAAGGGCCACCAGACCTTAACAACAGCAAATGAAGATTCCCAAATTTGGCTAATCTGTGGATGTTTTAGGATCCTGGCAGTTGAGAAAACACTAGTTAGGGCGCATGCTGGATGCGGAGAAAAACAGCAGATTCCACGGCCCGGCGCTTAAGAACAACGGGCTGAAAGGCAACATGAAATTGCTTGATTTTGGTCTGAAACTTTTTGGGGCTACGAAATGGCCGAAACATGAGGTGCCTCAAACGGGGGGGCACGACACAACACATTACAACGACCTGCAAAAGGCGGGTGGTGTAATACACCACCTTGTTTTGGCGGGGGGCTGGATGCTTAAGGGATGTTGTTTGCTCAACACCTTTAGGAGTTGAACACCTGAAATGAGTGGTTTCCTTTCGGTGTTTCGTCCAAAACCATCCAAAGGAGAAAAGCACATTGTGCGTGGGGGTGTGTTTTATGGGCCCATCTTTAAAATGAAACCGGACAATCAAAACAGCTTGCGTTGCTTCTGATGCTGTTGTTGCTTTTTGTTTCTTCCTTTTTGTTTTTCGGCCGGAGGAAAGCGTGTCTTAGTCTGCGGTGTTGTTTTTGTTTTTTCACTAAATGATGTTGTTTGCTCAACACCTTTAGGAGTTGAACACCTGAAATGAGTGGTTTCCTTTCGGTGTTTCGTCCAAAACCATCCAAAGGAGAAAAGCACATTGTGCGTGGGTGTGTGTTTTATGGGCCCATCTTTAAAATGAAACCGGACAATCAAAACAGCTTGCGTTGCTTCTGATGCTGTTGTTGCTTTTTGTTTCTTCCTTGTTGTTTTTCGGCCGGAGGAAGCGTGTCTTAGTCTGCGGTGTTGTTTTTGTTTTTTCACTAAATGATGTTGTTTGCTCTTCCTTTAGGAGTTGAACACCTGAAAATAGTGGTTTCCTTTGGGTGTTTCGTCCAAAACCATCCAAGGAGAAAAAGCACATTGTGCGTGGGCGTGTGTTTATGGGCCCATCTTTAAAATGAAACCGGACAATCAAAACAGCTTGCGTTGCTTCTGATGCTGTTGTTGCTTTTGTTTCTTCCCCAATTGTTTTTTCGGCCGGAGGAAAGCGTGTCTTAGTCTGCGGTGTTGTTTTTGTTTTTTCACTAAATGATGTTGTTTGCTCAACACCTTTAGGAGTTGAACACCTGAAATGAGTGGTTTCCTTTCGGTGTTTCGTCCAAAACCATCCAAAGGAGAAAAGCACATTGTGCGTGGGTGTGTGTTTTATGGGCCCATCTTTAAAATGAAACCGGACAATCAAAACAGCTTGCGTTGCTTCTGATGCTGTTGTTGCTTTTTGTTTCTTCCTTTTTGTTTTTCGGCCGGAGGAAAGCGTGTCTTAGTCTGCGGTGTTGTTTTTGTTTTTTCACTAAATGATGTTGTTTGCTCAACACCTTTAGGAGTTGAACACCTGAAATGAGTGGTTTCCTTTCGGTGTTTCGTCCAAAACCATCCAAAGGAGAAAAGCACATTGTGCGTGGGTGTGTGTTTTATGGGCCCATCTTTAAAATGAAACCGGACAAACAAAACAGCTTGCGTTGCTTCTGATGCTGTTGTTGTTTTGTTTCTTCCTTTTTGTTTTTCGGCCGGAGGAAAGCGTGTCTTAGTCTGCGGTGTTGTTTTTGTTTTTTCACTAAATGATGTTGTTTGCTCAACACCTTTAGGAGTTGAACACCTGAAATGAGTGGTTTCCTTTCGGTGTTTCGTCCAAAACCATCCAAAGGAGAAAAGCACATTGTGCGTGGGTGTGTGTTTTATGGGCCCATCTTTAAAATGAAACCGGACAATCAAAACAGCTTGCGTTGCTTCTGATGCTGTTGTTGCTTTTTGTTTCTTCCTTTTTGTTTTTCGGCCGGAGGAAAGCGTGTCTTAGTCTGCGGTGTTGTTTTTGTTTTTTCACTAAATGATGTTGTTTGCTCAACACCTTTAGGAGTTGAACACCTGAAATGAGTGGTTTCCTTTCGGTGTTTCGTCCAAAACCATCCAAAGGAGAAAAGCACATTGTGCGTGGGTGTGTGTTTTATGGGCCCATCTTTAAAATGAAACCGGACAAACAAAACAGCTTGCGTTGCTTCTGATGCTGTTGTTGTTTTGTTTCTTCCTTTTTGTTTTTCGGCCGGAGGAAAGCGTGTCTTAGTCTGCGGTGTTGTTTTTGTTTTTTCACTAAATGATGTTGTTTGCTCAACACCTTTAGGAGTTGAACACCTGAAATGAGTGGTTTCCTTTCGGTGTTTCGTCCAAAACCATCCAAAGGAGAAAAGCACATTGTGCGTGGGTGTGTGTTTTATGGGCCCATCTTTAAAATGAAACCGGACAAACAAAACAGCTTGCGTTGGTTCTTACAGAATACCCGCCTTTCCGGGAGAGGGGGGGAGCGATTGGCAGCATTTTGTTTGGTCCATCATCAAGGGAAAACTCCCCGAGTTGGCTCTTTCAAACTGAAATTATTTCAGATCAGGTCGATTCTCTTTGGGCAACTGTCAGCTTTCCACTAATTGGTGGTTTGGTTTGGTGGTTTGGACGCTAGGGGCTACCTCCCTCATTTGGTTTTCAAAGCTACTGGGCTCCAGATCCCATCCAAACCACGAATTAAGGGCTAGCCCCCTCTCAACCACGAAACAACTTGGACCCTTTTTTCTGTAGTCTAGTTGAGTAGGGGAACCCTCCCCGCCAAAAAAGAGAAACGGTAAAAGGGCACCTAGCTGGGGGGCCTAGGCAAACACCACAACAGGGAAACCAGAAAAATTGGTCAGAGGTTTTTTTTCGCCTTGGTAGCTGAAAGCGAGTCCCTCTTTCCAGCCAAAAAAAGAAAAAGAACTCCGCGCCCCCCGCGGAAAACCAAAAGAAAGACCTGGACCAGAAAGGCAACAACTAGAGTTCAAATTGTACCAGAAAGGCAACAACCAGAAAGGCAACAACAACATTTTGAACCGGAAAACAAAAAGAAACACCTTGGAGGAACGCCTCTTCGTTGGTTCAAATTTCTTAAGTTACCCCCAAGAAATTTGGATTGGCGGCTGGGACCGATTCGGCTCCAACCAATGGGAGGCAAATCCGCCCCCCTCAAAACCACGAAAAAGCACAAAAACCACCAACGGCAAAGCTGGAATGGGTCAGAGGTCCACTCGATTTGCATAAGTGGCCATGGGTCAAAATCCAAATCGTACCCCCACTGAAGATCCCAATCCCCACTAAAATATATAGAAAATTGGGGGGTGTACCTACCCCAAAATGGTACCATTGGTTTTGACCCACAGCCAAGTGAGCTCATCGGGCCATCCGCCCCCGAGCGAAAAACTGCCGAAGACGTCGCCGGAAATCCCGGGGCGCGGAGGCGAAGAAGTGGCTCTCGAAGTGCATGTCCGCCGTCTCCGTGGCGCCCTGCGCCGCTTCTTTTGTTTCTCGGCTTCGGCGAGAGGGCGACTGACCGCCCAAAGGAGAGATTTAAAGGGGCAAGCGCCGGCGTTTTGAGGGTGGGGAAGCTGAGACAACATTGGCCCACAAAGCGATGTACAAAGCGAACCCCAAACAAGGAAGTAGAAGGACCAAGCACGGTGCAAGGAAGTAGAAGGACCAAGCATGGTGCACCGGTGTTTCCACTTACCCTCCGCGCTGGGCTCACTGGCAGCATCTTGAGATTTGAGCACCCCCAAACTCGAAATGGGTGTAGAATTCAAAATTGTGGTTTTCCTTGATTCCTTTTTGAACCACCCCCAAAAAGGACACAACAAACACACACAGACACAGACCCTGAAGCCCACCCAAAGGCCAATGGCAAGCCAACAGCAGCCAAGAGGAATCTCACTTTACATTGGCAACCACTTTCAGATCGGTTTCGTCGGGACATCAACACAGCTCACCATTTGGTGCACCCCGCACCACATTTTGAGACATACCATGTTGCCCATTGAGGACACCACGAATAGGGGGAAACCGTTGCCATCATCCATACGGATCTTGCGCATGTTGAACAACCCAGCCATCCCCTCCCGGTGCATCAGTTCAGTCTTCTTGACCTCAGCTTTGGGAGGGTAACAGCAGCCCATGGACTTCTGGTTCCCTTTGGTTTCCCTTTCCTTTCTATTCCAGTGGGTCAAGACTGAAGTCAAAAACCGAGCTGAACCTACCTGATCTGCCCCAAGGACCTGGGAAAGGTGAACTTTTGGGGCAACTAAAAATGGTTACCAAAAAGAACAGGAGAAACCAAAAGATCAGAGGCTGATTTCGCTCGGGAGTGAGCTACATTAGGTCCTCCAGATTTGAGAGGTTAGAATAAGGCTACCAACTTTTTTCTGGTTTGTCTATTTTACTTATGAAAGTAAAAGGGCACTACTGGGGGACCTAGTACAAATACCAAACCCGGGATTCCCGCCTTGATCTGGTGCAGCAAACCCTCCGCCATCTGCCGCCTCTTCCGGAAAAGCACCCGCAGCACTGCGTCCTAAAGGGGGGGGGGGGGGCGTCGGTCACGCGAGCCGTGGGTTTGGCTCAAAACGCACTCCCCCCATAAAGTGATGGGTGGGTTTTCTGTTGGATTTCCAGTTTCCCAACCAACAGGGTATAATGGGCCCTTTCCTTTCCTTTCGGTGAGCCTCGTCCGTGTGACACCGTCAGCTACAATGAGCCCCAAAAGAAAGGACACACTCGCATGCGCGTCTTCAAGAACCCCCGCTTTGGGAGTCGCAGACGGCAAGGAAGCTCCTCATAATCTGGCCCAAGAAAGCGTGATGTCCCAAGCCGCCAAAGAAGGAAATCTGGAAAATTCTGGATCACTTCAGCAGTTCAACCTGGAAAGTTCAAGAGAGTTACAGGAACTGTTTGCCATTGATTTTCGAGTGGTAGCTACAGCCATGGGCCGAATACTACATCCCCTTGCGATGTCCTTCAGGGAAAATACGCCAGTTATGTGCTATTTAGCACTGCCAGATAAAGCAATCCCGAAGCCATGCAAGGCAATAAACTCAGGTGGGAAAGGACAAGTCAGCCCGAAGGATTCCCATAAAGGCACCAGGTTTGGGTCAACCCTTGTTCAAACTTGGTGCAACCGCCCTCCTTTTGGTTTCCCTTCAAAACAGCGGCCCAGAAGGTGAATGACTCGACAAATTCCCCCCCCTCCCCCATCAAAAAAAAGAGTGTGTGAATGGCTCAACAAAGTCCCCCCCCATCAGGCTTTCTACTTGCAGCTCCTCCGCATCCAGGGCGTCGTCGCCGCAGGTCTCTCCCGTGACCAAGTCGTGCATGTTGCAGATCTCGCGCTCCCAGCGGTAGATGCCTCGATCCAAGCGGCAGCCCCCCCAGCCGCCCCCCAGCCGCCCCCCTTTTGCCGGAAGGAGCTGGGCGGCCGGGGACGTGTGGGGGGTTGGAGTGAAACAAGAAGAGTCAGCCCTCTGAAGGGCTGATTGGAGGACATATCTTGAAGTTAAACCAACTTGTTTCTGCCCATCGCGCCTTTTTTTCTGAACAATTTGACTCACTGCCATTGACAGCGCAGTCAGAAAGCCCGCGCTTTCTGCCACAGGACCTGCGTGGAGCCTACGTGAAGACTGAAGGCGACGGAAGCCGATTCGATACTTGGCAATTAGCATCGATGCTTCGCTCAAGAAATGCCTAATTACACGAGAAGCCTACAGCATTCGCACACCTACGCACCCAAGCAGGATTGCCTCCGCAGACTACGTCCAGCTCCCTTTTTGTACAAAACCTTTGATTCATGATTCTAGGGGTTGATTCCCCCCATTCTTTTCAATCATAGTCCTGTTCACAGACAGGTTGTTTCCTGAGTGTTTGAGGGTTTCCTGAAAAGAAGGATCTCTGGAAAGAATGGGGAAGCTCCCCGTAGAATGATTGAAAACTGCTGCACACATAAAACCAACCGTTTCAAACAACTAAGAGATGACCTGATGACAGACTACCGGTGTTTCTGGCTCGCCATCCCCACATCGCTTGTCTGCCAATTTGTCCCGCAGACGGCTCAAACTCGGGTTCCTGGAATCATCATCTTAAGCAAAGGAAACTCATCTAAAACAGTAAACAATAAGCTCTGGTGATATCCCCACCAGCATGCGGTGCTCTTTTTAGTGGTCGCACCACCCCGCAGCCCTCGCAGAACCTCGTGGAAACCCTAGTGGAACCCTGGTGGAACCCTGGTGGAACCCTGGTGGAACCCTCGTGGAACCTTACCTCAGAACCGCCCCGGACCACCCCGCACCCTATCTGGGCTGAGACCCCAAAGCTTTCAGCTGTTGGGGAAAAAGGTGATGCTTAAACATGGGGAACAAATGGTAATGTTTTACACCTTTCCCCATGTTTCCCCAAACAAAACGGAAACACCTAACAAACATGGAAACTTCCCCCTTGCTCCCCCCCCCCCGCCCCTTTTTTTGAGGTGCAATCATCCACGCAGTCCGCGTACTGCTGCAGAACAGCCTCCAAGGCATCTTGGTCCTTGCAAGCCTCGGTGTTTCCGAATCGACTGGGGACCTAACGTGCTCCCAAAAAAATGTTGGCAGTTTTAGGACTTGTTTCACCAAACCACAAATGACTCTCCCTTCGTTCTCCCAAATAACTTTCAAGGGGTCCTTTCATCTTTCCATCATGGGACTGGACCCCTTCCATTTCCGCTTTCTCGATGGAGCCCCATGTCATCTTCTCTTCTTGTTAAATGGCTGTGGCTCAAAAAAGTGGAACCCATTGTCTGGCCTCTTGAATAGAAACAAAGACCAAAACATTCCTAACCCCAGCTCTTGATATTCTGAGCCACACCCAAATAAGTATGGGTCAAATCAACCCACCAGCAAAACCACAGGTTTTTGTCATTGTTTCCATTTACCAGGGTGCCATGTTGGGTCTTTTTGACCCACATTCAAATGAGCCCCCCAGAAGACCAAACAAAAATGCCCTGGCCTCGATGTGGTCGAAGGTCTGATGCACCAGCACCGCGAGCTCCGCGTACCTGGCCCGCCTGAAGCGCCGATCTCGCGGGTGGCTCAAGGGACGAGCTCAAGGGACCTCAGTTGGGCCAGCTCCAAATACCCGCCTCTTTTTCGGGGTATGTCGACCCTCTACTAAAAACAGAGGTATTTGCCAAAGCCAGGTTTTCCGAACATACCCTGCAAAAAGCGGGTATTTTGAGAAGGGTTCTTTGTTCAAAGCTGGGTCGGTCACCTCCAAATGTATACCCGGACCCGTAAAAAAGCTAGGTCCTCCAGTAGAGAGGTTAGAATAAGGGCACCCTTTTTTCGGTAGTCTATTTTAGCAGGGGACCCCTCCCCCCCAAAAAGAGTAAAGGGCACTACTGGGGGACCTAGAAAGGGAATTCACCCCATAATTTGGGGCAATCACCCATTTGTTAGGTGGAATTGTGAGGGTCCGGGTAGGTTCCGTTTTGGTGTTCCAGTACCATCCAAGCAAAACCCCCCCTCAGACACGAACTTCCCCTCTTCCTTGCCTCATCATGGCCATTTTAGGGTGGTCAATGGAGGTTCGCTGCAATTCCTAGCCATAGCACCGTGCAGAATGATGTTTGTTTTCGTTTCAAGATGCCGCCGCCCGTCTTAATCTTGCAGTCCCTCCTGTGCGTCTTCAAGCACCATTGGTCAAACACAAGCATTAAAACAAAGAACAAGTGTTTTTGTTTCTGGGCTGCCCTCAGATCCCCGGCTAAAAGTTTAACTTTTAGTGGGTAAAAAATCAAAAAAACTACCACTAAACACCAAAAGGATCTAAAAAGCTAAGTTGAACCGGATGGCTGGGAGCCACCCAGGTTTTAAAACATGATCCGATCGAAGGGAACTCTACCCAAAAAAAAAAAAAAACTCGCTCCTCCCGCGCCTCTCCGCCTCTGTGGCTGGGGCCCCCATCACGCTTGTGCCCTCGTCGAGCTTCCTGAAAGAGGGCCCGGCTGCGCACAACTTCCATTTGCTTATGGCCTTCTGGGGAAAAATAACAATATGTCCAGTAGTGATAGATTCCCTTTGAAAACCAACAAGGGAAAACTAGACATATTCCTAAGCAAATGGAAGAAAAGGCAGGCGTTTTTAAATCACAGGGAAAGCCACCATCTAGGTCCTCCAGTAGAGGGGTTAGAATAAGGGTACCAACTTTTTTCCTGTAGTCTATGAAAAGTAGGGGAACCCTCCCCCAAAAAAGTTGGTAAAAAGGGACTACTGGGGGACCTAGCCAGTTGCGAGCCACCATTTGTTTTGTTTGGCTTCCTCTTTGAAAGGCACACCCTAGTCTTACCCCTTAAAAATCCAAGCCCTGGGAAAGTTAACCTTTTACAAACATATAGCCCATGTTACCCAAAAAGTTGAAAAGTTGTGTTTTTTAAGAGGTAAGTAGTTTTTGACACATCCAGTTGCAATCAACTGGGCGCAAATCTCTCGAGTTGCATTCGCCCTTGGGGAGAGTTCGAAGGGCTCCTTGGGGCAAGCTGAATCACTTTGAGTGGAACACAACTGGAAGCAAATGGAACCACTTCAACTAGGTCCTCCAGATTTGAGAGGTTAGAATAAGTTGGTACCCGATTCTTTTCGGTTTTGTCTATTTTAGACACCGGGAACCCTCCCCCGCAAAAAAGAAAGAGTAAAAGGGCACCTAGCTGGGGGACCTAGTCAATTATTCGAGTGAAGCTTCTTGAAGCGGTCGGCACAGACCCGCTACAGCGGATACATCCGCTGAAGCTAGGTGTCTAAGTGGAAGCAATGGATTTCACTCGTCCATGTTGACCTCACATTTATGAGAACAAAAATGGACTGATGCAACCTGAACCAGTGGAATCCATCGAATTATGTTTGACCTCAATCCAGGTCGTTCAACAACGAGAACTCCTTTGGGGATTGTTTTGAAGAGAGATCAAAGGGCAACCGTGGTAACCGATGGTGGACATCATTTGCAGGGGGATTCATGTCCACCAACCATTTCGTTGCTTCTCCTATCGCACAAAACATGGGCCAACTGCAACCAGAGAGGACGCCAAGCTGAAACCAGAGGGAAACCAAATGGGTGTGGCTCAAAATTAAACAGGAGCGGTTATGCAGGTTTTGGTCCATGTTTCCACTTACCAGGGTTCCGTTTTGGAATTCCGGTTTTTGAGCCCCAGCCAAATGGTTTCCAACAGAGAAACCTTGCGGAAACACCTGAAAGAGCCAGAAACAGGGCTGTGGGGAATGACCACTTCTGTGATACCACAGAAAGGGCTTCCCAAAGCCTATTTTCTTCATAAAAAAGGGGAGATTCCCTAAAGTATCACAGAAGTGGTTGGAGAAACCCCTTGTGATCAACCACAACCCTGGCCAGAAAGGGCCACCCACCCACCCGAAAGCTGGGCTCCCCGTCTGCAGGAGCTTCCGGCTCTGCTGAAGCACCTTGGCCCCAAGGTTCCCGGTGCGCAGCGCGGCCAAGCCTCACTTCGCGGGCAAGGAGGGGACCCAGTTGGCCGACCAAAAAAACAACAACACCGGCCCCAAAAATCCCAGACGAACAACCGGATAATCTACGATTTTAGATTTATATGTTTCTTTTTTTTTGTTTTTTTAAGATGGATAAATAAATAATTAAAATCTAGGACATACAAGAAAAGACGGACAACCAAACGCCCAAGGGGGTCACCCAAAAGAGATTCCTGAATGAGGACTTGTTGGGTTACATGTTATCCTTGCTGGACCCCTTGCTGGGGAGTTAATTGGGATTCGACTTGCCCCCTAGGGTTTGCCATCCTTTGTTCTTGGGGGAGGGTTTTATTCTGAGGCAAGGGTGTGTCTATTCTTGGAGACCAAAGGGTTGTGTTATTGCACACCAAACAAACCACCATGTCAGGAGTTCCGTCAGTTCCCTCATTTGGAGATACACCATTCTTGTTCACCATCATCCTTTTCGAAAACGGGAAAGATCAAGGCATACTGTGTCTTAAAATTGGGGGCGCCGAAAAACATGTCCACAGCCAGAACCCTCCAAACGCTTGGTTAGCTGGCCCCCAGTTAGCTGCGTTTTGGAAAGCTTTCCAAAAAATGGTCCTATAAAGGGCCATTCTGTGCTGCTCCCTCACCCTGCCCAAAGAATGGTCCAATAGCGCAGGTGACGCAGGGAAAAACAGGTCACCACCACCACCACCACCACCACCACCAGCAGCACCTGTTGCTCCGGAAAAGAAAACAGCTGAGTAGAAAGAATGTCAACCCTGGGAAGACCAAAACAAACCCTCCGAATTTGGACCCTTGAGGCTTGGTCCTTTTGGAGCAACCAGACTCAAACCCAGGCCCTGGGTTTAAGTGGGTGTGTCTTTTTAAAGGCGACCCACCAAAATGGTGGTTCTGTGGTTTCCCTTGAAAACCACATAAAGAAGGGGTACCAACTCCACAAGAGACACACCCAAATCCACAAACAGAACCTTCTCCCTCCGAGCGACGCTGCACCAGGCGGGGCCTGGTTTGCTCAGGAGCCGCAGCCGCAGATTCCGCCAAGGGCTTCCACACGTGCTGCTTCTGCTGACCGGCCAGCGACAAGTGGGACATATCCAGCTGCCTGGAACCAACAAACCCCCTGCTCCCTCCCAGCTAGCAGAGAACAGGGTCTGGTTGCCTCAACTGTTAGATGGCTGGTCAAAAATAGGCTTACTTGCTGAGTGGATGGCCCCAAAAAAGTCCAAACTCTAGATTTACCACTAACCTGGTCTTCCCAAAAAGTTTAAGTTCATGAACTCAGGAAGTGAGTAGGGGAACACCATCTTTGGGGAATCCCGGCAAATTGGCAAATTGGGCTAAAACCCAGCGGTTGCCCGGTGTTTTACTCTTGACCCATACCCAGATCATGGCTTCCCCGGGCCTCGGCACTGGGCCTGTGCCGTTGATTGAGCTGACTGAAGCAGCCAGGGCTGACACTTCAGAGTGGCCCGTGTGTTCAAGGTAAGAACTTGCTGCGAGCCACACACGAAATCACAAAGCAATTCACGTTCCTGGGCTGCCCGTTTTCTGATCCCCCGCGAAAAGTGACTAACTTTAGTGGGTTAAATTTTGGAAACTACCACAAACACTAAAAGGATCTAAAAAGCTAACGAACCGGATGGCTGGGAGCCACCAAGACAAGGGACCCAACTGTACGGTGTGCTCCAGACATGTTCCATTTGCATCCTGCATTGGCCTTCGGCGAGAAACTCCTCGTGTCGCCATGATGCTAGTTTCCTGGAAAGTTCATGTATGTATCAGGGATCCCTACATTGTACACCTGAACACTGCCTTGTAAACGGAGGTGTCCCTTTTATGTTGGTGGAAAAAGCCATGTTTCAATTCTGCAGAATGTATCTTTTAAGGAGCCCTGTGTATGTGTATATATATATATATATCTATATATATATCTATATATGACAAACACATCATATTATATACTGCACTTGATGGAAACGATGCAATTGCCTGCGGAGGTAGGGGACTTGTGACTCTGAATATCTCTGAAACATCTTGTTCTTGGGGTTTCAGCCATACGCTTAGGCTTTTTGAGTTTTAGGGTAAAAACAACTTACAACCTTTAGCAAGGAATCCATGGACTACGACGTAACCACCCCTGAGCCAAAACCAATCAGAAGCCGAGTTTTTGAAGTGAAGGCATCCCCTACACTGAAATGAACCAAACCAAAACCAGTGCAATCCATATGGGTATTTGTCAACATAGGGTGACCCCCCCAAAAAAACAACAACAACAAAAACAAAAGGAGGAAACACAAAAGCATATAAACCCACCCCCAAAACAGGGCACCAACCCCCCCAAAACGGGACAGCCAACTCGCCAAAGCGGGGGACACCCTGCCCGAGGCGCAGGAAGTCATCATCGCCCAGGGCTGCCCAAAGGCGGAAGAAGGCGGGCTCCTAGGAAGATTCTTAGAGCTCACTCCTTCGAACGCAGATTGGAGTTTGCTGAGAAGCCCCAATCTGCATTGAACTTTGTACCAGAACTTTGTACCCAATCTGCACCAAGCCCCAATCTGAGAACCCCCATATCGAGCTTGTCCATGAACTTTGCACCAATCAACCATGTCATCCTGAGACTCGACCCGCTGCCAAGGCAGTCCTCCAGTTGAAAGGCTAGAATAAGAGCACCCGATGTTTTTCCGTAGTCAATTTTCGTTGGGGAACCCTCCCCCAAAAACGGGAGAGAAGGGCACTACTGGGGGACCTAGATGAGAACCCCCGAACTCATAAGGTGTCTCAATATTCATGCGAGAATCTGCCAAAATGAGCCATGCCCAACGTGCACATATCGGTGCGTCCCCTTGTCATCCCCGTGAAAAGCTCCAAGTCCCTGTGGGCTGGTTTTTGTTTGAGTTGGTACCCCTGGTTTGGTTGGTTTTTAATGGGAAACCAAAGGAACACCACCCATTTTGAGGGGGTCCCCAAATTCTTGACCAACGCGCACACAAGCCTCAAGACTCAAGAACCACCCCATCGAATTAGGCGGCTGAACGTGTTTTGAGTGAGCTGGCAATGCCGCAAACGGCGAAATGAATGCTACCCATGACACAACCTTCCGTTTCTATCCACCGGGACCCAGGAAATCCTGTGCAGGCAAATGACCTTGAACCATTTTGGCAAATGGGCATGTTGTTTCTTGGAGTTGGTACACCTGTTTGGTGAAGGAAAAACCAAAAGGAACACCGAAATCTCTTTTGTGGGGTCCGGTTCCTAAAAAGAACGACAAACCCAAAAAGATGGATGTGCCCAAACCAGCTCAAGGCCTGATGAACCGAGCAACTAGTAACGAACTACTTCTGGCTCGAGGGATTTGAGGCATGCCCCACACTTCCCTTGCGCGCCTGCTGCTTCTCCCAGTCTTCCGACAAATTCCACGGCAGCTCCCGGACGGTCTCCAGGCTGCACTCCGCACTCAAAGTCACATTCCGGCAGAAGGCCTCGTTTTCGCTGGGTCTCTCGGAGGGAGTGGGGAGCTGGATGTCCCCGAAAGTAGATCATTTTTTACTGGTGGTGCCCTGCAGGGAAGCCTTCTAGGCGGGAACCCAGGATTGATAAAGCCCTGGTCGGTTTTTAATTCCCACCAAGATTCTTCAATTTTGCTGGGTGACACGAAATGGGCTTTGCTAAAAGGGTTCTAGGATGCCACAAACAGGATTGTCCTTGGGGCCTTTTTCGGGACACCCCTAGTAGGTTCTTCCGCCCGGTTCATTGATTTCCGACAGTCAATCTATACTTGATTTCCAACATGGCTTTGGTTGTCCTGCTGGTTTTTCCTTTAAAACCAAACATGGGTACTAGCTCCAAAAGAAGACACACACGCACAGACACACACACACACAAGTATGTATATATGTATATATATATATGTTCCCGTCACCTGTCGTCCCCAGCCCCCAATGGTACGGGTCCATCCAGGGGAGCGGCGGGTGGAACCATGGACCCCCCCACCCATCCCACACAATGGGCGGCGGCTTGTACGGTCGCACTGTGCTAGCCCTTCCTCACTGATGACCATGGGGGGGGGGCAATGGCCCAAGGAAGACTGGAACGTATGGCTGTGGGCCAAAATTATGTACCCAAAATAAAATGGGTTGCCTGCCAAATGGAACCAAGCACTAAAACCTGCGGTCCCCTGGTTTTTCATTATTTTGACCCATACCCATATATACATAAAGTATACTTTGTTGCCATTGACCCCTCTGCCAAAAGTGTTCCACTTCTTGTGGGTTTAGTTCGGAAAACCCAACTTCATCTCAACCAAAAAGTGAAAGTCTAAAGATCCGTCGCCCAAGAGCAGTCAAGCACCTCAAACCTGCGGTCCCCTGGTTTTTCATTATTTTGACTTATACGCATATATATATATATATATATGGCTGTGGCTCAAAAAACCGGTACCAAAAAGGAATCCTGGTAAGTGGAAACATGGACCAAAACCTGCGGTTTGCCCCTCCTGTTTAATTTTGAGCCACAGACATATACAGTTCCCCTTGTTCTTGTGTGGTGTTTTTCTCATGACCAAAGCACCGGGCTCAATGAGACTTCCATTTGCTGATAATAATTTTGACCCATACCCATATATATATATATACCTGGTTGTCTAACTATTTTGACCCATACCCATACCATCCCATACCCATATATACATGTATGTATATATATATATATACCCAATGCAAATACCAGAGGGACCCCCCCGTGACTGGCCCCGAGTCCAGCTTGCGCTTGCGGAGCCGGGCGGCGCTCCAGCCGGGGTAGTTGGGGCATCGCAGGAGCACCTCGATGGAGGGCAGGAGGGGGCGCATGTCCTTATTAAACCTAGGTCCTCCAGATTTGAGAGGTTGGAATAAGGGTACCAGCTTTTTTTGGTAGTCTATTTTAGTAGGAGAACCCTCCCCCAAAAAAGGGGTTAAAAAGGGCACTACTGGGGGACCTAGCGATTTATGTGGGGGACACCCTCAGACTTGAGCGAGGACATAAATGTCCACCAAAGAGCTTCCAATTGAAATGAATATATCCAATGGGAGTTTCTCCAAACGGACTCCTGTTTGGCTGGTATTCGAATGGGACACCAAAAGGACACCAACCAATTTAGGGGACCCCTTTAATAAACACATGGAGCATGTTTTGTTGGTTTGGTGCTTTGGATTGGTGGTTTCGATTTGGATTTGAACCCCTAGTTCTTGCGGAGGGCAAATGGGAAACCATCCCTAAGCACCAAACCAATCCAAAGCACCAAGTGTCAGCTTCCCTCTAGATGATGGTTTGGATTGGTGGTGTACTTACTCATTGTATCCTCCACAAGAACCAGGGGTTCAAATTCCCAAACCACCAATCCAAACCAACAATTCAGAGCTACCTGACAATCGGGACCTGTATACGGGTGTGTCTAATTGAAAATGGGGGACCATCCAAAATGGCTTCGGCTTTCCTGTTTTTGTTATCCTTTTAACGCACCATGAGGGTTTTGAGAAACAACTCTACGAAGTGGATGCCCATCCGTACCGGGCAATTTGCGAACCCTGATGCGTAACACAGCGGGGGGGGGGGCCTAAGCTGAAATCCGCAGTGGGACATCCTTTTGGTTGCCCTTGAAGCCAATCTAAAAATAGCCCTCAAGCCCCCCCCCTGGCCGGGGTTGCGGGTTTGCCTACCCTGGGACGGATCTTGACACCAAAAAAATCAAAAGCTCGGCTGACTGCTGTCACGTGAAGGACACAGGGAAACAACGAAAAAACCGCCACTTTCCACTGTGATCGGAGGATGCACTTCCAATACGCGGGTATCAACTCATGTCATACTATGTTTCCTTTTGGGGGCAGTCGCAAGCTACCACATTTGTACAAGTCTCAAGCCCTCCCCTCCCCTCCCCCTCCCCCTCCCCTCCCCCCCTCCCCTCCCCTCCCTCCCTCCCTCCCTCCCCTCCCCTCCCCTCCTGGTTCAGCATACCCCATGGATGAGAGCATATCTTTCTTGAAGGGTAGCCTTTTTGTCATTCGTGCCATTCTTTAAACGGGAATCCAAAAAGAGAACCCCCCCCTCCACAATACTGTTTGTGGGGAATGAGGGAAGCACCATGAACACGAACAGAGGCTAGCAGAAAAACCCGGCTCGTGTCCACATAGGAGGGGTTCCCTACGATTTCCTTGCATCTTCTCTTTGACAGTAGATGTATCGCTGGCTTTTGATCGTTACGTCGATCGTTACATCGATGGGTCCCTGGAATGTTGGAGCCTTCAAATCCCAAGGGCTGAAATCTTGGAATCTAAGAGTAACAAAATATGAAGTTTGGCGAAATCGATGTCGAAATGTCTCTGAAATGGATTTTGGGGTGTTTTTTTGGATGAACTGAATCCAGTTGAACCACAATGGCCAGTCGGATGTAATCAAACAATGTTTCATCACCGAGCCCGCCAGACCTGAACTAGGTCCTCCAGTAGAAAGGTTAGAATAAGGGTGCCTACCTTTTTCTGTAGAAAATATCTTAGCAGGGGAACCCTCCCAACCAAAAAAGAAACGGTGAGAAAGGGCACCTAGCTGGGGGTCCAACTGTCGACGATCTGCCTCCAGGCGATCACCAGCGGAGGGCGCTACAGCGCTCTCCAGCGCTGTCTCCACCTGACACTTGGGAGGCCCCTGGCCACCTTTCGAACCCTGGGGGGCGGTACATTTCTAGGGGCGGATTCCTTGTCCATTCTTTCAACCATCGTTCTGTGCAATAACCAACCGTTTTACCTGGGTTTCCTGAAGTTTTCTAGAAAGATTGAATGCGGAATTGAAGGTACCCTTTGAATAGTGGGTCTGATGGTACCCCGCTTGTTGGTTGGTGTTGCAAGGAAAGCGCAAGGAAAAACCGAGGCCATTTGGAGGGGGGTCCCCTATAAAGGACACACCCACATAACACCCACGTCCCATGGAGGTTCCTCATCCAAATGATGTAATTATCTTGATGGTGAAACCTCCGGGAATGCCTGTGGTTGGAAGCAACACGGACAGCCTTGTGGATAAAAAAAAGCGCCTTTTCTGCGATCTCAAAGCAGGCCATCCCTGTGGCTACTTTGGCATTATCCAGCTTCCGCATGCCCTGGTGGGACCAGTTCTTCCAGTTTCCATTGCGGGAAGCCATGCCATACAACGCATCAAGGGTATGCCAACAACCAACTGGCTACATAGTCGAGCTCTTTCAGTGGAGAGGTTAGAAAATAAGGGTACCCACTTTTTTCTGTTGTCCATTTTAGTAGGGGAACCCTCCCAACCAAAAAAGGGGAGAGAAAGGGCACCTAGATGGGGGACCTCGTAGCGCTACACACACACACATCCCCCATACCTTCCAGGGAAGGGGCTGGAAGTCTGGACGTCAAGACCCCTCAGCTCCAGTAGTTTCCCATTGCCCGAGGTCAAAGTGAGCAACCCGGCAAGGAATCCACCAGGTGTCCCCCCCACCCAAAACAAAGAACTGAGAAAACCAATAGAAAGTCACCACAGTGTCCCTCCCCCCCTCCCCCCTTCCCCCTCCCCCCCTCCAAAAAACAGAGACAAGAAACAGAAATGAAAACACCAAAGACCACTGGATCCGCCCCCCGGACGGCCTGGTGCTCTTGCTGCGCAGAGCGGTGGCGGTTGTAGACCACTCCAGCCAGAGGCTCCGCCGGCTCGCTCGGGCGGACCAGGCAGACCTCAACCCCATGCTTTGATTGAGCCCCGGGGCTTGGTGACCCCTGGAAAAAATAAGAACATGTGTCCAGTAGTGAAATCGATTCCCTTTAAAACCAACACGGAAAATAACAAAAAATATTATCAGCAAATGGAAGTTTCATTGAGCCCGGTGCTTTGGTCATGAGAAAAACACCACACAAGAACAACGGGAACTGTATTTGGCTGTGGCTCAAAATTGAACCGGAGGGGCTACGCAGGTTTTGGTCCATGTTTCCACTTACCAGGGTTCCATTTTGGTACCGGTTTTTTGAGCCACAGCCATTTCTGTCAAAGGCCGTTGTTGATTTTTATTGGAAAGGGTAGGCGGTTTTCCCCTGGCAACGACTTCCAGGGCCGATTCGTCCCCTAAGCCGAGGGGAATCCAAATCCAAAGGATGCCTGAAGAAATATTGGTCCGAGGAACCAACAAAAACGCCCCCATTAAAGGGGTCCCCTAAAATGGTAGGTGTCCTTTTGGCGTCCCTTTGCATACCAATATAAATCGGAAACACTTTGGTGGACATGTACGTCCACTCATGTTTGAAAGCCAAGATTGGCGGTTCCACTAACTGGTTTGATTCTCGGAAAGCCCAGCAACCTTCCCACATTGAACATGAATCCGCCTTGACAAGCACATACTGCCTACATTGACCAGGAACCCCCGCAAAAACCCGATGTGTAGAAGAAATTCCTTTGGGAACCCCCAAAGACAGTTGCCCGAACTAAGGGCAAGGTTTTAAAAAAAATGCTCCAAAATAAATGGCTCCAAGTCGCCAAAAGCCCGGAGTCCCCGGTGTTTCCCCATCCTTGGTCCATGCCCGTGGCAGTGAGCGTCAGCGTTCTCACCTGGTCATTCGAATGGCCGAGCTGGGCAGTTCCGAGGCGGTGTTCAGGGGTACCTTCCATTTCCATTTCCTGAACCCGATCCGAATAGAAAATCTCCTTTGAAACCCAGGTTGAAAACGGAAAAACGGCTTTTGGAAAGAACGATGGTTGCAAAGAATGGGAAAGGAATCAACCCCTAGATTCTTGTTCCTTTCAACCCAACCAAGGCTAGGTTTTTCAGTAGAGAGGATAGAATATTTAAGGGTACCAACTTTTGTCTGCAGTCTATTTTAGTAGGGGAACCCTCCCCTACTAAAAAGATGGTAAAAGGGCACTACTCAGGGCCAACAAAGGGGTTCCAACTCGAAAAAAGACACACCCAAAAAAGTTGCATTGTGGCACCAATATGTCGGTTGATTCGCATACACCGTGATCACTAATGTTTAGGGGGGATTGCCTTGCAGAAAGTGATGCCCACCCGCCTTCCCCATCTTCCATGGGTTGGCTTGTGCGGTCTCCAGGCGGCCCGTTAGTCAGGGAGGGCTGCCACAAGGGAAGGTCCCCCTATCTTCACAAATCTATGTAGGGGCCGCAAACTGGGTCACATTCCCAAGACAAAAAGACTCTGAAATCCATGGTGCTTTCTTATCCAAAAACCATGTTCAGCTTGCCTCCAATTGGTGGTTTGGAGCCAGGGGTTCAAGTCCCACCACCAATCCACGGTCTGACATTTGGGTGTCTCACTTTCTGGCATGTCTGAATTTCTCTCCGCTGACCAATCCACATCACCAATTGGGGGTTACATGATATGAGGAAAAAAAGGTCCCCAAACAAATGAATAAATAGAAAAGCAACAAATCCCTCCCCCAGTTTTGACACAGACCCATTCTCGTGGTCGTGGAACATAACCACTTCTGTGATACCAAAGTAGGCCATCTCCATGACTACTCTATCACTCTCAAACAAGTTCCCTTGGTATCATAGAAATTGATGCTGAGACCTCCATTTGCTTAAGTCAGATATTAAGCCACCTGAAAAAAACAAGTAGGTCATCGATTCCCTTTAAAAGCAACATGGGCATATAAAATAAACAAATGCTTAAGCAAATGGAAGAGAACTAAGAGAGCCCATGCGAACGCTTCCCACCTGCATATTTGCCGGCACCGGCTGGCTGAGGCCAATTGGCAGCAAGTAGTGTACGCCCTCCTGCCGCAGCCTCCCCGCGGCCACAGGCTGGCCGTTCACACGCACGCGGCCCCTGCAGTCCTTAGGAGAAAAAACTGGGGGGTGATCAATCTTCCGCGCCTGAAATACGAAAACAATCGTTGTGGCCGACGGCTAAGTCGTACAAACACAACAATTATATTTGCAAGTGTTTTTTCCTGGATGCTTGTTGATTCTTTTTGTCCTGTATTGGTCACCCCTTTCCTGAAATGGCTGTGGTTTTCGAACATAGGGTAAGCCAAAAATGAAACCCCTGGTAAATGAAAAGCCTGCGGTTTGCTGGTGGTTTAATTTTGACCCATACCCAAATAAGGGATCCACAAGTAAAGGATCTTTACCATGGTGGGTCGTTTTACCCCCAGGCAAGCTCGCCGTAAAATATGCAGGATATTCCGTTCGGCCCCAGAAGACCTTTAGTGGAACAGTTATCATATTCTTAGTGGCTTTCCCCAACGGTCATACCATGTAAATGGCCTTTTGATCAACTCCCCACGTCAGCGTCCTTCCCATGTCAGCTTTCCCCTGATTGGTGGCTTCCTATCCCAACCATCAAGAGAATGGCAAAACCTGAATTAAGGCATCTCCAAGTAAAGGACCAACATCGTGAGCTCATTTTCCCGGGCGCCCCGAAGAAGAAAAAGACAAGAGACTAAAACGGCACCAAGAAAAGACGCCGAGACTCCAAGTTGCACTCCTCTGCGCAGTGGAGCAGTGGCATCTCCTTCTGCTCTCTTTGGATTTCCAGCATGCAGCCTTCAGGCCGCAGAACCCGACAGTCCCGCAGCAACACGCGGCATTGGCCCGTCCTTACCGAAGCTCGACGACAGAATGGCCCGGGCCAATTCCCAGCTTGACCCTGGAATGGAACCCTCTTGGGGCTTCACGATTTGCCGGGAAGGCCAAAAACAACTTTGAGGGTGTCGTGGGTCAAAATCTCGCACTTTGAGTGAACATCCGATTCAATCCAACCACTAAAATGGAAACATGGATTTAAAAGTAGCGGAATCCTGGTGGTCCAAACCCATAACCATGTGGGTCTGTGAAACACATTTGGCCATGGGTCAAAATCGCGTACCAGTGAACATCCCAATCCAACCACTAAAATGAACTAAATCGGGTGAATTCAGCTGCCCCAAAATGGGATACCATTGGTTTTGACCCACAGCCAGTTCCCAGTTCGGTGCCCCTCGGAATGGAACTCAGTTTGGGGGTTGGCGGGAAGACCAAAAGAAAAGAATTGAGGGGGTCACTGAAGAACTGCGAAATGGCTGGTGTCTCGGAGATCCTCACATGAAACATCTGAACATTGCCTTGCAAATGGTGGTGTCCCTGTATTTTGGTGGAAAAAGCCATGATTCAAATTGGCAAAATGAATTTCTTTTAAGGAGCCCTGTGTCTGATGTGCTTGCTTGGAGTCCGTCTTGCTTCAGTTTGCCTAAGCAGTCCCCCGGGCTTGAACGATATCAGGTGAACCTTTCACATCTGTTTGGTTTGCAGGTGTCCCCTCCAAATTGGTTTGCTTTCCGGCTTCCTGTCCGAATTGGAGGGGGTGCCCGTTGCAAAACAAAAAACGGGCGGCACAAAAAAGGTGCCAAAAGGAGACCCCCACGTCTGGCAACCCACATGGGCATGTGTCGAAATTGTGGACTCCCCAACATAGTCGGTGCTCTTTTGGGTTTCCTTTTAAAGGTGCATACCCCCAAAAGACACACACACACACACGAAGTGGTTGCTGCAAGAATTTGATCAGCAAGAATTTGATCGGCAGGAATTTGATCAGCTGATTTGCTAAACAGACTATAAACATGAAATGTTCATCTAAATCTGCCCGGGCACTTTGACGGGGTCTTATATCCCCCTGTAGAACTGATACAGGGATAAGCCCTAAGTGGTCTCACTTCCTGAGTGGCTTGGCCAGGAAAAGTCTATACTTTTTGCTTACCGCTAAAATGGTCCAAACCCAAACAGCTTTAAAGTCAAGGACCTCGGGAAGTGTGTGGTTCATGACCACCCATCGCCACGGCACGCGTGAGTCGAGCCCAGCCGGCGCAGCGTGGCGGTGCGGTCTTCATGGACGACCTCCACCTGCCATTGCCCCGTCTCCCATTCCACCTCGGCTCAGCTCCGAGAAAAAAAAGAGAAAAGATGCAAGGCTTCGAGGGCGCTTGGCTGAAGACTGGAAGAACAAAGGCAACCCCTCCCTTTCAATAAAAAAATAGGATATAATTATTAATAGATTGATTGTTTTTTTGTTTTTGTTTTATATATATATATATATATTTATTGTAATAATAATAGTAAAAATAGTAATAATAAAGAAACGAAATGCTTGCCAGTGAAAACGGGAAATGCAGAACCTTCAAATTGGCAAAAACCGAACGGCCGCTTGAGCCATGATGCCAGGTCCCTTTGCACCACGTGCTGCAGGTGTTTCCGCAAGCACCCCGCCAGGTCGGAGCCATACTCCATCGACGACGTGCAAATTCAACAATGTTGCACCCGAGGTTCACGCATAGCCACGTGGGTCTGTGAGTCAAAAGTGGGTACCCAAAACGGAACCTGGTAAATGGAAACATGGATTTAAAACTCGCGGAATCCTGGTGGTCCAAACCCATAACCATGTGGGTCTGTGCGGTATATTTGGCCATGGGTCAAAATCCCGTGCCCCCAGTACACATCCCAATCCTCACTAAAGTAGACTAGAATGGGTGGTGAATTCACCTACCCCAAAATGGTACCATTGGTTTTGACCACGGCCATGTGGGTCTGTGAAAAAATAATATCTATATATATATATATACATGTATTGTATACTTGGCCAAACAAGGGGATCGATACCCTCGGAGAAAACAAGTCGAATGTCAGCACCCACAATCTGGGGCACAAATCAAGATGTCAAATGCCCCTGAATTCAACGGCCACCTCAAATGCCTCAAGCTGTCGGACTCCAAATTCCGATTCCATACAGCTGCCATGCCTCACACTCTTCTTCTCGCAAGATATGCTTGAGAGGCTTGATTGCCGCGTCAAATTTGATACGCCACGATCAGAGCCAGAATGGCTCGCGCGCAGATCTCATCTAAGTGGCCACACTCGGGCTTACCCTTCTGCCCACTAAAGGCTCTCTTTTAAAGGAAAATCGTCTTCCAGGACCTTGCTGCGAGGCTCCATGTTAGTGGATGGGCGGGTAAACGCCGAAAATCTAGGACGCATCTGGCTCACATCACTGATCACATGTTCCTCGAACTCTGTGCCATTTCGACAGCCGTCGTCTCAGACGGGTTTGCGCCAAGGAAAGGCTCCAGTCGGACCCCGCGCCTCACCCTCCGCCGGAGGTGCCTGTCCGGATCTTCGAGAACCCGCAAAATCTTCCACAGAGGGGTAAGGTGCATCCTTCGGCTTTGTGGAACTAGGGAATGCAGCATTGTGAAAGCCTGTTTCCCAAAAGAACTAACCAGTGCAAGCTACTCATGCTTCGATAGAATTGAAACACATCGGTACCACTAGTACTGTTTTGTGGGTCAGTATGCTCAGCAGACAATTGATCTGTTGGTTGCTTCTCGCCTAGCACAAGCAAAAGGGAAACAACTGCAGACAACAAGAAAGACATCTTCAGTCCTAGCTTCTCAATACACGCGACAATGCAATGATTTGGACTTACACTGGGCGAATTTCGACCGAATCCTACTGTAACCCACACCTGCCGTTTTCAGCACGCACAAAAAAACAACTGGCACGTGCAATGGTGCACAGCTCCTGCCCAAGCAATGATGATGCAACCGTGACAGGGTCGCATTGGGGCAGCCAAGTCACTTCGTGCGTGCATGTGGTGAATTGATCCACGCGCGACATGAGATGTTCTTGCTTTGCATGTGTCCGCCACATCAACCCAAAGACGGGGCCTGACTCTGAATGAGGCGCTTGCAACCCTGGCTTCAGCACATTGCAACATGGAACCCAGCAACATGCAAAATGTGACATGAAGCATTGTCAACACCACGTGCTCACCCTCAAGGATTTAGTGCGCCCCCCTCCCGTTGCCCAATAGCAGTCAAGAAATGAGGCAGAAACTACTGGACATGATGCCCGAACCTCAGATCAGGATTGCGTCTATTAAAGTGGACACTTTGGCACAACCCGCACGCCTCAAATCCGGGCCAGGCAAACGCCCGGTGATGAAATCCATGGCAAGACAAAAGCATCACACACACACACACAGCATGGCAATACGTGTCTTTCCCAAACGAATCCAGAGGGTTGGTAAAATTGGGAAGCCTTCCTTTTCTGTGTGGACAAGGTTAAAGGAGAATCCATCACTTCTCCAAAACTGAAATGTTCGACAAACGTGTTTGATTGCACAAATGTAGTCAGCACTAAACAAAATGAGATACAAAGCTCTTTCTGGGACGGCCAGTTTAATTCTAATTCAACCGTATTGGTCTAATTAGCAGGCTACCAAAGCTCGCCCATTTTGTGACAGCCGCAAGGCTTATGGCTTCGGTAACCCAAAGTTGTCGCACAATGCATTTGAGACTCGCTCTGGATTTCTGTTTGAACAGGAAGGCTCCCCAATTCTCACTTGCCCAAAGGAGTTGGAAATAAAAGGCTAACCTTTTGGCACCTCTACTAAAAGTGGACCAAAATTAAAAAACCGAAAGGTCAGATCCGGTCGATTCGCTTTGGGCTGAGAATTTGATCAAGGGTCTGGGACTTCCCTTCTCGATTCCCCAAGGCCTCGGGGGCTCGCGGGAAGTCCGGGTCCGTGTTCGGTTTGTGCGTCTCCCCAGACGGTTTTGTTTTGTAGACGTACAACATGGTTGTCAGTTGGGTGTGTGTCAAAATTCAACCACTAGAAAAGCCGCGGGTGTGAGTCCATGTTTCCATTTACCAAGGCTCCATTTTGGGCACCTATTTTTGACCCACAGCCAGTTGCTCGCGTCCAAGTTCATGCGCCAAACGCCGCCCCTTCAGACATGCCTTCTCCTCACTGAAGAAGTCGTCGCCTGCTGCCTGAGCTGCAGTTGCAGGCCGTTGACTCATTTGAGTCACAATCAACCCGGTATTAACATGGTCTACCCAGAACCATGTACAGAATTAAGAAGGCGGTCGCAACTATTTCTGGCTGGGACTGCCCCCTACTAACCTTCCTCTACCCGGGTTTTGGGCACGTGGCTCATTTGTCCTTGAAGCCCAACCCACAAACTCCCGGGGTCCGGGGAGCAGCTCCTGCTAGCTCCAGCTACAAACTACTGGCCTCTGAGCTGCAAAGGTGCTGCTTGCTACTGCACAAATTCGGAGCACCTAGGTCCTCGGGTAGAGAGGTTGGAACAAGGGCACCATTTTTTTCTGTAGTCTAGTTTAGTAGGGGAACCCTCCCCAAAAAAAAGGTTGGTAAAAGGGCACCGCTGGGGGACCTAGGTATGGACTTGGTAAGATTGAAGCTACAGCACGCCAGGATTTCCCCAGGGTGCTTGATCGTCACTGGAAAGGAGCGTCCCTCCTTCTGGGGAAGCTACCCCTAGTTGTTCTGCCGTCCTGCTGGGGTTCTGACACAAAAGCAGTCACACACACAAATGCCGCTTCAAAGGAGTGCGATTGATCACAAAGACGTCTGAACAGCAAACCCCATGGGGGATGTAGGCTGCCTTGGTGGAAACGGGCCAAGCTTTCCGAAAACACCCAGACCACCCCAAAGCCCAACAGCATCCAAAGCCGCCTCACTGGCAAACATGCCCATATCCCATGTTTGAATTGGAGCGTGAACATGAAAACAACCAAGACATGTTTTATTTCATCTCTGACGTTGACCTGGAAACTGGGCGGTCCAATCCCCCACCAAAAGTGTTAGACTAGTGACTAGCGGGTGAAATGGAAACTCCCCCACTCAACCCACGAAAAAGCGAAAAACCCTAACTAGGTCCTCCAGTAGAGAGGTTCGAATAAGGGCGCCAACTTTTTCTGTAGTCTATTTTAGAACCCTCCCCCCAAACAAGGGGTAAAAGGGCACTGGGGAACCTAGCTAAGGACCCGGATGAGCCAGGAACCAAACAAAGAGTTCAATTCGTGGGAGAACAAAGGCCTTCCTTCCGAATTCCCAAAACCCCCCACTCCGAGCCTTGGCCTTCCATAGGCTGTGAAGGGCCTAGGCAGAGCCGTTGCCGAGTCGGCCGACCAAAAAATCAACCGGTTCGCTGAGATCGGCATGGCTTCCTTAAGCCATTCAGATGGGAAGCAACTCTTGCATGGGTGCACCCGCCAAAGGGCCTTCTCATCGCGCTCAAAAAGGTTTGTCTGGCGTAGCGAGCGCTCACTCTCCTTTTTGACGCCTGTGACAGCCCAGCTTGGGTCCAAACTGCAAATCGCGATGCACAAATCGCGCAAAGCTCTCGCGGAAAAGTCGGAGCGTTGACTGCCAGCAATCCGGCTGGACATTGCTAGCCCGGCCCAAGAGCACTCGGTTTTGCTTTCTGCTCCCCTGCTCAAAGTGAATAACTTTGAGTGGCCAATACGGAAAACCCATTAGTGGGCCAAAAGTTAAAGTCCCAAGATCCCTTGGCAACATGCACCAATGAGCCGATGGGTCTATGAGAACTGCACGGCCTATTGCAACTTGGGCTCGGAGGCCGACCCAGGATTTTCTGGGATAGGCGTTGCCAGCCTGTGCCTCTTGGAGGCTCCATCGGACTGCCCCGTGAGAGGTTCCTTCAATTCTGAAGGAGGTGAAAGCGCTTTGCAATTCCAGTGCGGCCCCTTGAAGACAACCCCTTGGTGGGTTTGAAGGGAAACCAAGAGGAACAAAAACACACGAAAAAGAAAAAAAAAGAAAACAAATTGTTCGGCAGGCCCTAAAAAACACACACACACACACCCATGTGTACCCGCTGTGGAAGCCGCACAATCGCCAATCAACTTAGGCGAATGCCTGTAAGCCTGCGGTCAACTTCTCAACTCCCGGCCGCGAAGACGCCGCCCCTTCGACGGGCGGCTCCCAGCCAGGCGCCTTCGCGTCGACGCTAGGGGTACCTACCCCATTCTTAACTTCCAGGGATCCGAATCATTTTTTGAGAAAACCTTCGGAAATCCAGGGAAAGCGGAAAAACGGTTTTTGGAACGATGGTCGAAAAGAATGGGGAATCAACCCCTAGGACGCTATCGACTCCATTGAAAGCTGCCAATGGCAATGTCAAGAAGCTTCCCATCGCTGACATCGATCTCGGAGCCGAAGCGTGGGTGATACCAAGCGGCCCACTTCTCTAACCCGAGTCCAATGTTTTATTTCATTGGCACGTTCTTGGCCACGAAAACCATGGACTCCGGAAGGGTCATAACAAATGCATAATGTACAGCTGA
Source organism: Effrenium voratum (assembly GCA_963377175.1). NCBI lineage: Eukaryota > Dinophyceae > Suessiales > Symbiodiniaceae > Effrenium > Effrenium voratum. The sequence goes on along the minus strand of CAUJNA010003500.1, from coordinate 148,412 downwards.
TGGCTGTAAACCCCCACCTGGAAGAGCGCCAGAGCTTTGAGTTCCGCACATCGAGCTGATGCTGTCACAAAATAGGGGACTAGAGAAAGGTCGATGTCCTTTTGGCTTCCCCGCAACATTCAACCGCAAAAAGAGAGTAGCCTCAAAAAGACGAAAAAGCCGGGTGTATTTTTTTTCCGACCCACGAAACGGTGCAACTCCTTTCGTCTTCCCTTTATCACCAACAAAAACGATTCCAACCTTCCATTTGCTTGAGCCCCCTGGAAAAAAATATATATATATATATATATATGTCCAGTAGTGATAGATTCCCCTTAAAACCAGCAAAGGAAAATAGAAAAAATGTCCTTAAGCAAATGGATGCACCTGCAAACGCGACAAATCCATCTGCTTCGGAGCTGGCGTTCTCCCGGACACTGCGCATCTCACCTCTCGCGCGCCTGGCGAGTCGACGCCGTGTGGAAATTTATTGGTTCCCATGGATCACATGGCCATGGCTCGAAAGCCAAATCGTACCCCCAGTGAACATCCCAATCCCCAGTAAAATAAAGCCTAAAATGGGTGGTGAATTCACCTACCCACCAAAATGGGATCCCATCGGTTTTGACGACCACAGCCACATTTTAAGGGCTCCGAAATCCCAAGATGCGGACAGGGATGGTCCCAGCGACGAAGACCAAGCGTATGAAAGGTCCTCCAGTAGAGAGGAAAGAATAGGAGTACCAACTTGTTTTTCTGTAGTCGATTCTAGTAGGGGAACCCTCCCCCCAAAAAAGAAACGGTAAAAGGGCACTCACCCCCATAGGTTTCGACTCAGCCAGATCGTCTGACGTGTTTGAGACTCGGGGGCCTCTTTCAAACCTGCGTGGCCCCAAACGGGGGATCCGGATTCGCCAAAGGCCAGTGCGGCGGAGAAAAAAAAGATGGCCGGCTAAAAAAGAAGAAGAAGCAAACAGCGCACCCTTGCCCTTTTTGTGCGGCCACGAATTCAAACCAAGGCTTGACGGACGTCAAATCCATGCTCCTTTGCGTGCCGTTTGGAGGGTCGCCAAGGCTTGATGTCCATGGCCTCAGGGCTTGCTGCTTTGCTCCGGCGCTTCCACATCCACGATGAAGTCATGAGTCATCCTAGCGGATGCGATTTCCTCTTGCGAAAAACTAGAGGATGATCCTCTTTTTTCAGGGTATCATGTCGACCCTCTACTAAAAAAGGAGGTATTTACCATTGAAAACCGGGTTTTCCCAAAAATACCCTGAAAAAAACAGGTATTTTGAGTAGGGGGTAGAGGATGGTCCCTCTGGCTCTTGTGTGAAACTGGGTGAGTCCCCCATGGCCCAAAACAAACTCCGGCAGCTTCCCAAAATCGCGACAGTTGGGTTGACCGACAACTGGAAGGAAGCCAACCCCTTCCTAAGGTCATGGAGTTCAAATCCCTCGGGGCTTGCGTTCACTCGACCTTCAAGGAACACTAGCACTATCGTCACAGCGAAAACAGAAATCCTGACGTTATACACCTGGACATTGCCTTGTAATGGTGGTTTCCCTTTATTTTGTTGGAAAAAGCCATGTTTCAAATGGGCAAGATGTATCGTTTAAGGAGCCCTGAAAAACTAATTCTGTTTCGGCTGTCGCCTTCTGAAAGTGGCTCCATTCTGGGTGAAGCGCTATGATTACCAAGCTGGACTTTTCCCGGTAAAGGACCTTCATTTTGGGTAAGCTCATTTTACCCCGAGGTGAGCTCGTCGACAAGTTGCCCACATTCCATTGCATAGCCAATAGAACAGGTGTTTTTTTTTGCATGCTGGTAGAGTAGAGGGCCTCAATTAACTTGCGACACGAATGCCCATGCCCGAACCCTGTGATAGGCAGTCACTGTAGGTGGACCCTTGAAATCTATACAAGTCACACAAAGTCAAAGCCCAAGGGCCGTGCGATTTGGCTCTTTCAATGACTAATCACAACAACATACAGTCTCACAACTGTGTCAGTGAGGAAGCAAGCAAAGCGACCAAGCAAACTAATGAAGGGTCTCCAACCAGAAGCCGAACTGCAAACAAAGAACCATCGAAACACGACCAACCGACCGACCGACAGACCGATCGAGCAAGCACGCAAACAAACAACCAAACAAACAAATCAGTAACTAACCTACCAACAAACCAACCGACCGACCGACCGACCAGCCAACCAACAGCCAACCAACAGCCAACTAGCAAGCAACTAGCAAGCAACTAGCAAGCAACTAACAAGCAACTAGCAAGCAACTAGCAAGCAACTTGCACTAGCAGGCAGGCAGGCAGGCAAGCAGGCAGGCAGGCAGGCAGGCAGGCAGGCAGGCAAGTCAAGCAAACAGCAACCAACCAATCAACCAACCAACCAAGCAACCAAGCAACCAAGCAATCAACCAACCAAGCAATCAACCAACCAATCAACCAACACAACACACCACACAACACAACCCAACACAACATAAGAAACAGAAAAACAGACACGACAAAACAAAAAATCAACAAACAAAGCAAGCGAGCCATGGCTAGACCAAGCAACCAAATCTAATGCAAACCTAACATATTGGCAAACGTAACCAACGAATCACCTACCTACATACCAACCTGCCAGCCAGCCAGCCCACCAGCCAACCAGCCAGCCAACCAACCAACCAACCAACCAACCAACCAGCCATCTACCATCTACCATCTACCCAACCTATTAACCTACCACCCACGAAGCAACCAAAGGCCCACGCAGGCCATCCGGAAAGAAAACCACACCTTTGAACAACCAAAACGGTTGCCCCCCCCCCCTTTTCGTTGGTCACTTTCAGCACCCCCCCCCCCCCCCGAAAAAATGAGGACCCCCAAAAAATATGGCAAACAGAAAAAGACAAAAGAAGGAGGTCGCTTTCTGCCAGTACTGGTAATGGTTTTCGTGAACTTGTTCAGTAGAAAATACGACAACCATACCTTATCCGTGGATACTCATTACTTTTGTGGGTTAGTTTCCTTTTGCACCCCTTTTTCGTCCTTCATGTTCAGCACCCCCAAACAAATGAGGACCCCCCCAAAAAAATATGGCCAAACAAGGGGAAGCACTGAAGGAGGTTTTCCGTTCTGATGTTCGCCGAGGGGCAGATCAATGGCCTGAGGTCGGTCGTCTGGATCCTCGGAAGGACAGCCAGGCTCCAAAGACTTTGCCTGGTTCAATAGGCAGGGAACCCGACAAAACCACCCCCGATTTGGCTTCCTCTAAGGGAATCCCCTTCCGAAATAACCCTTCTGCAGAAATGGAATCGCCCCCAACCTGGTGGAATCTCCGGCCTGGTTTTGGATCTTGAACTTTCTTCTCGGGCTTCGCAGAAGGGGGTTTCTTGCTGATTCCATCGGCAGGGAATGAGACCCCTACAAAAAGCCATCCGCGATTTGGTTTCCTGGTGAAAAAGAAACTTCTACAAGATTCTGAAAATCTAGTCACCTGCAAACTGATTGGGTAAAACTTCAAACTACACAGTGTCAGATGAAGAATCCCTTTTCCGGAAGAACCCTTCCAAGCCATCCGATCGACTCGGCGTTTTGGGACTCCCCTTCCGGTTCATGAGCCCCAGCCAGCCCCAAGTTTCGTTGGCTTCCTTTTGCGTTGCGGCCATGTCTCAAAGGTACCTTGTTTGATTTGGACCAAGGGTACCTTGATTTGCAGCTTCCTTTGGTTGATTTGCTTGGTCTTCGGCTTTTTCCATTGCCCAGAAGGGACACCCTCTTTCCCACAGCTCCTTTCCGAGCATTTCACAGAAAGCTCATAGAAAACTCGAGAGGCCACACATTGCCTGCCCTTGGCTTGGTTGATGATTGCTTGGTGCGGAGAAAGCCCGATCAGAAAGCTCTCTCTGTTCTTGGGCTTGTTTCTCAGGGGATCTCAAGCACTCAACTGGTCCTGACTCCAAGGGTTTTGAGAGCTGGGCAAACCTGTTGCCGGAACTTCACTGCTTCCATTGCGCAAGCACACACACATTGCACAACCAGCTGATGCCTTCGCCGCTTGCAATGTGAGTCAGAATCAAAACCCGGTATTAACATGGTCGATCCCCAGAACCATGCTTCAAGAACTAAGAAGGCAGCCGCAGCTATTTGTAGTTGGGATTGTCCCTTACTAACCTCCATCTACCGGGTTTTTTGATTGGGACTCATGTGTTCATTTGCGTATCGTACTCAACCTATCAAGGGTGGTAGGCAGGAGTTTGTTCGGCCATATTGAACAAACAGGCAAAACAAATACCCATGTCCACACTCTCCGGCTTTTGGTTCGACTCTTGGCTTTCCTTTTTGCCCTTCTCCGACAGATCCTTAGTTTTTGACAGAAGGGCCATCCCAAAAACGCCCAAATATCCCGGCATTCATGGAGTGTTACTCAAACATCCCACTACCACTGAAACTTGGTCCAAGTACCGAAGGTCCAAACGGGTTCAAGACAGGTCCACGTGTTCGTGTCAACAGTGCTAGGCCATCAAGGACACAAAGGAGCGCTGCCAGCCCCTACCCACCCCACACCAACAAAAAGCCAAAGGGAAACGCCAACGCAAATGCTGCGTTTTGTCAGCTTGGATCCGCGCCAGACATCGGCCCTCTGAAGAAAAAGTGAACTTTGTGCTGGGCAAAAGTTCGAAACTGCGAAAAAGGGCGCCAAGCCAAGTCTGGCTCAACGGGATGTCGCACTCGTCCGCCCAGACTCGGGCAACGTTGAGCCGTTCTGTGCCGGCCGAGCTGCCAGCATCATGGCGGTCAGCACAAAGTCCGCCAACTGCGTCCTGGCCGTGGGATGGGTTGGGGACCCCACCCGCTGCCAAAAAAAGGAAGCTGATGGAGTCTTTGGGAAACATTGGGATCGGGAGATCCTGTTTTTTTTTGTTTTTTGTTTTGTCTCGTTTCATTCGGCTGCAATTTGCCCCCCCCGAATCTGGCTGAAGGATATGGTTTTTGGGCATGGATCTCATCGCAGCATAGGCCCCCAGGCTCCCTGCTCTCTCTCTACCCCCGGGCCATGCCTACGCATGAGGGCGCTGAATATGATGGCGAGCCCTGTTCAGGGAGGTCTCGGGAGGCCAGTTTCATCGATGCCGCCATCATCCAATGCCGGTGGTGTGAATCTGGGGGACCCTCGATCTGCCAGCATTCCCCATATGTCCCCTCTGAACAAAAGAGCATGAGCCCGCCAAAAGGACAACCACTTCAAATTGGCCCCAATGGCGATGCTTACAACCACCAAGAGAGGCTACTATAATTCAAAAACCGGAAACAAGCAAACCCCCGAGTGGATGAGCTCGTTGCGGCCCCGCTGACCTCGGGTGATGGTCATGATTCTTGCAGGGACCTGCAGAAGTAACAAGAAGGAATGAGCTCGTTTACCATTCAGAAGGGTCGTCATGGGGCGCGAAAAGACTGGTTGCACAACTCCAGGCCCCACAGCGACCCGCTCTCTTACCATTTCGCTGTCTTTTCTTGAGGGTACCCTTTTGGGACGTTGATTGGTTCAAGCCAAAAGGACACCGAAGCGCCCATTTTTGGGGCTCCGAACTAGAGCCCCCCATATGGGGAGAGCCTCCGTCCCGATCACCCGGCGGCCCGGTCTTTGTCTTGTCCCACTTCTTCTCGTCCCCCAGTACGCAGGAGAGGCCCCAGGTCGCGGGCCGCAACTCCTGGAGCCATTCAGGATGTCGAACTGTCGCCAGGGGGTGAGGCAGCACCAGGCGTTGGACAAGGCGAAAAAAGGCCCCTGGGTTCAGGGTGAAACCACTGTTTGAATATGTTCAAGTAAACTCATGTTGGTGTCCTTTCGCATGAAACCAGGAGTTGGCTGTTACGAACTTTGGCCTGGTCACTTCTCAAAGCCATGATTTTGGCGATGCCGGGGAACTTGTTTCTGGTCGATGTTCAAAGCATCCCAGTGCAGAATGTCCGCTTACAAGATAATGCATCAATGATAGATCCAGAACTCTCCGAAGCTGAATTGAACGCAAGCCGAAGTTGAAATCGACAGCTGAAGAAGTCAGGGATCTCCGGTGGCATTCTCGTCATCTCGTGGGCGAATGCCCCGAGGTCAAGTGTCAAGTGTGACTATTGGCTGCCCAAGCAGAAGACTGCTCCCCTGTTCTGGGAGAAAAGAAAGAAAGAGGGGGGGGCTACTCTTGGGGCCCTTTTTCCCTGAAGGGCCGGGGGGGGGGGTCAAAGGCAAATTCGTGCAGCTGCTCTCCAGTTGCTCTCGCAATGCCAGGGCCCGCAAACCCCCTACGCTCGTTGCCAAATCTCCCGGCAGATTTCATTGGCAAACTAGCCAGCATCTGTTCCCAGCATCTGCAAGTCACGTACATAGACTAAAGTTGACAAAATGCCAACAGGGATCCTTACACTATACACCTAAACATTGCAACTTGTAAATGGTGGTTTCCAACTTTATTTTGGTGTTGAAAAAGCAACATGTTTCAAATGGTGGCAAAATGAATTTCTTTTAAGGAGCCCTGGCCAAGCCCGTTTTCTCATCCGCTGAAGTTTCTCATTTCGCTTCCGGAAGGCATTGTTGACTTCTGCTTCGCAGGTGTGTGTCGTTTTTTCAGGTAAACGTCACTGGGAATTCCAAGAAAGACTTGGGACACACAAACCGCGTTGGCCCTGGGTGTCCATTCTTGGAGAAAATAGATAGGTTTCCCTTGGAGATGATGAAGAAACTAGGTCAAGGGCCATCTAGTGTCAAACAACCCCAAAGGACTGGTTTAGCCCGAAAAAAGTGCTTGCCTTCCGTTCAATGGCGGAAAGGCTTATGTCCAAGCGGCTGGAACTTTTGATCTGTTCCTTTCAAACCCTTACCAAACCAAGCGGACAAGGCAAACCAAACAAACGCTGGAACAGGGGCCAACAAAAAGAAGTGCGAGTTTCACCCACCGCCCCACTTCGTCGTTCGTTTCGAAGCTGCGATCCTTGAAGCGCACGTGGGGTGCGGAGCCTAGACGCTGCACTGGGAAGTAGGCCGGCGAGGGCGTGTAGAGTTGTCCTCCGGACGCTCCGAACGACGAGGCGTCCCGCGCTTCGACGTCTTTCGTTCGGCTTTTCGCGGGTTGCAGGGCGCCAAAAAGGAGATTCGTCGAAAGAGGGTTTCTGGGGTCCATGCTTCATATTGGTAACACCTGAAGACCAAAAACAAACAGGAACCTTGGAGGAAGCTCCTGTATCCCCCTGAAAGAGGGATCATAGACGTCACCCCCGTCCAACATGACATGTTCGTCTTCAAGAAGCATCGCCAAGAGTTGCCGGATCTGTGATATTCAAGGTGGAATGCACAATGGGGACAAGTAACGGCCCCACTGCGCTGGTGGTTTGCTTCACAGACTGCTGGGTGTCCATCGATCGAGTTGCCCACGCTGGAAGTTGCTTTTAGGTGGGCTGGAAATCAAACTTGCCCACCGTGCAGCAGGACAAAGCTCCTGGTGAGTGTGGATGTGTGTCCACGGCAAAACAGAAGCGCTCGTTGCGAGCCCGCACCATTTCCAGTTGCTTGAGCCCCCTGGAAAGAAAATCCAGTAGTGATAGATTCCCTTTAAGACCACCAAGGAAACAATAAAACATATTCTTAAGCAAATGGAAGACAAAGCCGAAAAGACGACGGAAAGCGCCACTCCCCCCCACCCTCCCGACTCACCTGTGTCCATCTCAAGGATAGACCTGAAATCACCGGGTCCCTATAAAGCCTCCCCTAAAACCCCCCCTGAAGCAGCAGATATGGCCATGGGTCAAAATCCCGTACCCCCAGTGAACATCCCAATCCCCACTAAAATAGACCAAAATGGGTGGTGAATTCACCTACCCCAAAATGTGATCCCACCGCCATACGCCCCCATGGCCGAGGCTCGGATGTCCAGGGGGCTCTTTCGCAGCAGCTTCTCCGGGAGCCCGGCTTTGGAGTTCACCAGGCCCAGGGCTTGCGCCAACATGTACTCCACCTTCCCCAAATGTTCAAAGCCAAGAGAAAAAAGGGGTTTGGTGGAAAACCCGGGTGTCCTTTTTGGGAAGGCCAACAGGGCTTTGGGAAACCAGGTTCCTTCAAAGGTCCTGTCCACTTTGTTGGATACAGGGTATGGGGGGGCTGTATGCGGAAACGCAGACCCTTTTGGATGGGTTGTTGAAGGGAACTAAGCAGATACCGGCCACCAGGCTGACTTTCAGAGGCGCAAGTGACGCGTCTCAAACTGGGGCCTTGGGGACCAATTGTCGAAACTAGGGATGCCAAAGAGGCTGAGGCACCTCACTTTGATGGAGCGAGACGCAGAGAGTCGGAGAGAGAGAGAGAGAGAAAGAAAGAGAGAAAGAGAGAAAGAAAGAAAGAAAGAAAGAAAGAAAGAAAGAAAGAAAGAAAGAAAGAAAGAAAGAAAGAAAGAAAGAAAGAAAGAAAGAAAGAAAGAAAGAAAGAAAGAAAGAAAGGAAGGAAGGAAGGAAGGAAGGAAGGAAGAAAGACAGAGAGAGAGAGAGAGAGAGCCGAACAAGCTACTCAACCTGTGGTTGAGCCCATAACAAAATTAAGACGTGGCGCTGGCTGACGTCTGGCATTGACGTGCTATGATTGGCAATCTTAGACCACTCACGCAAGCACACTTGAGGCATAAACCAAACCAGGTATCAAGCAATCTATCCCAAAACTGGGCCGCCCTCAGATCCCCCGCTAAAAGTTTAACTTTTAGTGGAGCAAATGGAAACTACCACTAAACACTAAAAAGCTAAAAAGCTAAAAAGCTAAGGGGATGGCTGGCAGCCGCCAAGAAAACATGGCCAGTTTGAGGGGATCCCCTAAAAAGTGAAGAAGAGGCAGCCCTTAACCAAGGCCCAGCACCGAAACCCCTTCGCGAAAAACTGCCGCTGAGCCGCTGTGTCCTCCTCTTCATTCCACATGTTGCCTGAGCTTGGCATTGGACGTGTCAATCACGCAAATGAATGTTCCCCCTACTCCAAATACGCGGCCTTTTTTCAGGGTATCATGTCGACCCTCTACTAAATAAGGAGGTATTTACCCTGGAAAACTGATCGGTTTTCCCGAAACTACCAACTGAAATCAGCGGGTATTTTGAATAGGGTCGCGGTTTCCATGGAAGGCTGGGTCAGTACTCTCACACGCGGGCGAAAAAGGCGGGGCTCTTTTCTTTCGGGCCGGCCGAGCCCCGAAAACCAGCTTCACATGCCAGAGCAAGGCCTGGGGTCTTGCATCTCAGGGGACACTTGCTCAATGAACATGTGCTTAACAGGGCTCCCTATATTTCCCCTTAAAATATCACCCCCACCAACAAACACTCACCTTTCATGGGCCAAAAAGGTGATGTTTAAAACCACCACCGGGGGAAATATAGGGACCCCTGCTTCACGTGGCACATGCCCGAACATTTTCCGACGGCCACATGGACACCAGGCCAGGAGTGATTGTCCTTCACCCTTCGACTTACCTCGCCCCTCTCCCGCCTCCCTTCAAGAAACAAAAAGGCTTCCCCTCGAAACAGAGACATGGGAATGTGTCAAACTGGGATCCCCCAAATGGGGTACCTGGACCCTCAAAGCGTCTTAAAAACAGGTGCTGTTTGCTTTTTTTAAGTTTATGGGAGCTGGACCCTCAAAACTCCAACATTAAAAAAAAGGTTGCAACCCACTATTATGGTGAGGTGAAATCCCTTTTGCAATGGGTAGTTTGAGGGTCCAGATATCCTTTGGGGTTGCTTTGAAAGGAAGCAAAAAGGAAACCGGCGCAAAAAAAACATTTATAAAACAACATATATAACAAAAAAACAACTTACCACAAATATGAAGGAGAAAAAAGAGATAAACAAAAAAAGAAACGCGCGCCGAGGCGCGCCCGGAGTAGAGCTCCAGCAAGGCCACGCCGGAGCCCCAGACGTCGGCCTTGTCGGTGATGGGCAGCCGGAGCATCATCTCCGGCGCCCACTTGCCGATGTGCCCTGCACGGCCCCCCCTCGCCACTCCGACTCAAAATGGGGCGTCCAGTCCCAAAAAAACCCAATCGGTTTCCCAAATCGGTTCGGCAAACTGCAGCAAACAGATCCCCCTTCTCAGGAAAACTCACTTTTGGACAACTTATGGCTCTCGCCTAGAAGGGAAACACGCGCAAAGAAAACCTGTAGAAAAACACGTAAACAGAGATATACATATTAACAATACATATATATATATATATATACATTCCGCACAGGCGCAATCAAGCTGGAGTGTTCCCCCAATTCCATCTGTCTAGTCTTCCCCAAAAAGAAGGCGGTTCACTCGAACTTCTTCTTCTCCAGGTTCAAGTCCGGACAAACCGGCCACTTCTCTCGGTGGCGAAATCTGCGAAGCCCTGCTAAAAGTTCAACTCTTGGTGGTTTTGGAAAACCCATTCATTGGCAAAAAAATGAAAGTCCTAACATCCCTTGGCAAAATGCACCAAAGCAAAAAGAGGACATGGAGCTCTGTCGGATGGGTGGATTCCCTTCTGTCGCCCTTTGAAAGCCATCCAAAACGGGGGCTATGAACTAGAGGGAGATGACTGGCATTCCCCTCAATGGTGTTGGGGGTCCAATCCTTATGACAAGATACCCAAGTTTTGACTGCCATGATGCTCACCAAAGACCACCCACTCAAGCTGGTCATGCAAGTAGATCCGGCGCCAGGTCCCCAAGTAGATCCCCAAAGTTCCAAAGAACCATGCAAGTGGATACCCATGACCCCAAGGTATGGATTTCAATACGGAATCGGCTCAAAAGTGGGATTCCGCGAATCCGCAAAAACCGGCCACTTCCCTTGAGACCCGGTGGTGCTGCACTCCGATTCGAAAAACTCGCCGCGCCTGCGCCGCCTTCGGCGAAGGCCCAGTTCCGGCCGTTCTCCAGGCGGGAGTCCAGGCGTGAGCAACCTGTGAGACGAGTTGCAACAAATCGGTGTCCTTTTAGGTTGGAAATAGATGGGTTGCCCTGGTAGATGAGAAAAAAACACCAGGTAAACCAGAAATCGCCATCTATTTTTCGAGCAAAACATCCAAAAAGGACACCTATGGTTGCAGCACCAGTGACCCAGGTAGACAAGGGGAACCATTTGTCTGGGGGTTGATTGATCTTTTCCATTCGTTTCAACCATTGTTCTTTTCAAAAACCCAAAACTTTGGGTGAGGAGTCCAGTTGGTCATGGGTCAAAATCCAAATCGTACCTCACAGTGAACCACTCAAATAAAGCCCAAAATGGGTGGTGAATTCACCTACCCACCAAAATGGGATCCCACTGGTTTTGACAATCACAGCCATTTGGGTGTGTCTTCTTTTTTTCTTGGACCCGCCAAGATGGGTGGTTTCCTTGGTTTGCCATTAAAAAACAGCCCCAAAAAGGCGACCTACAGAACTCGCCCCAAAAAAGAGAAAAAACACCTCCGAGGTGCAACGTAATGAACTCCTGTTTCAATCTCTGAGATATTTTTTTCCACGCCATGTTCCGCTCATAGCCGCACTTGATAATACAACCGCTGCCCCCGAGTCCCTGATTGACATGGCAATTTGGTGAGCGACCTGTATTATTGTGAGAGGGTCTCTCTATGGCAAATTCATATCGACCGGTGCAAAAGATCGAGCCCATTTGAATTGATCGCTGTGAATCTGGCTCATAACGTCGGCCCCCGAAAATTGATGTATACCAGAGGTGTTTGCGGGTATTCCCCACTAACATTATTGCCGTTTGGAGAGGCATCTATCGTTTTGGCCAAAATGACGATCACGAGTCGACCTATGGAAGCTCCATGTTCGGCAAGGGATCTTTCTGCCTCAAGTCTCCAAAGATGCCCAAAGCCCCGTGTCCTCCCCTTCAACTGTCAGTGATTGACCTTGCCCAAACCCCTTTCAGGGGATACCGTGTTTGCCCAGGATACATTTCAGGCCTTTTCCAGGCATTTTCTTGTAGAAAAGCACTGGGCGAGAGGGTGTGGGGCAATTGCGAATCCCTTTAGGGGAAGAATTACTCCTTCTTTTCTGTCCTTATTAGCCACTCTTCACTGGGTACCTTTGCCAAGATACGTTTCAGGCCTTTTCCAGGGGATTTCCAGTCGAAAGCACCGGGCGATCCCTCGGGCTTCCTGGGGTTGGATCGATCGATGCAAGGCGCCGAAGTCTACCAGGCGCACCACGGTCTCGCCCTCGGAGTTCTTGGTCCACATGAAGTTGTCCGCCTGAATCGCGGGCTCTCTCGTTTCTCGAAAAAAGGAGAGGAGGCGCTTCCATTTGCTTATATAAGCCCCCAGGAAAAAATGAGAACTTATTTGTCCAGTAGCGATGAATTCCTTTTAAAACCAACCAGGGCAAATAATGGAAAACATATATTCATTTCGGCAAATGGAGACAGGGTCGACCTCCAAGTGCCGGGCGCCTCTTGATTTCAAGGAGCTGCCAGGCGCCTCTTGGGTTAGCTTCAAAGAGAAGGTGGGGGTGTCTGTCTCGAGGTGCCTCGTGGGTAAGTTGACAAAGGAAAACTGCTTCTTGAAAATTCGACAGGTCCCCACCCGCTGTCAGAAAGTGCAAGAAATGCTCAAAGAAAACAAGCAGGAGCTTCTTAAGGGCTCCTGATGGGGTGGCGAGGAAAACCATCCTTTCTCAACGCCAATTCATGCTTTGCTGCAACGGAGTTTGAAGCAAAATTGCCAACTCCTGCCTTTCTGATTCGCATGCTAAAGCGACAAAAGCCTGTGCCAAACCAGAAAAGTGGATGAAAGGCGCAACCTTTCCTTGGCCATGTTGGGCTCCCCCCTTCCCCCCTGCCCCGCTTCCCCTCACTCCCTCCCCCTCCCCGAGCCGACTTCCCCACTTCCACTCCTTTGCTTCCCATCCCTCCCAACCGCCGTCCATCGCCGCGTCCATTTGAGTCACAATCAAACCCGGTATTGAAATGCTTGACCCAGAACCATGCTTCAGGGCGTCCAAAGGCGGATTCCCGCCACTATTTATGGCTGGGATTATCCCTTACGAACCTTCATCTACCCGGGTGTTGAGCAAGTGGCTCATTTCGCCCTCCTTTTCAGCCCACTTCCCCACTCCTTTGCATCCCTCCCAAATCCCCCCCCCCCCACTGACCATTAGCCCACTTCCACCTTCCTTCCCATCCCTCCCAATCCCCCCCCTCCCGCATCCCGTCGCATCCCGTCCACTCCCCCCACACCCCCCCCACCGCCGCGCCTTCATGTCGCAGTGCACCACCCCAGCCTCCGACAGCAGCGCCAGGCCCCGGCAGCAGCCGATGGCCACCAGCCGCAGGTTCGTCAAGTCCTTGAAGTGCCGCGCGTCCATGCGGCAGATCTCCTCCCAGGCAACGGAGGATTTTTTTTATTTGTCCGTTGTTGTTCTCATTTTTTTCGCGGCGGTTTTGGTGGACTGATGAGTTTCCCGTTTTTTGTCTCCATTTTTCCCGCGGCCGGTCTTGGTGGACTTGCGCGGGGGTTCCCTTCTTCTTTTTTTCGTTCACTCGTCCGGGGCAAATGGTCGGGGTACGGATTGGTTTTTGATTGTTTGCTTTTCTCCGCGGCGGGTTCACGTCGACTCGCCCCGGGGTTTCCAATGGTTTGGGTTGTTGGATTTGTCTGCGTTTTTTTATTTGCTCCGCGGCGGGCTCACTCGACTCGCCCGGGGTTTCAACTGGTTTGGGTGGTTGAAGGGAAACCACAGAGAAAGCATGAAACCACCCAAATCATTTGCGGGGGTCCGATGCCTATTAGACAACTGCTGTGCACGCAAAGACCCCATGTGACCAGACACATCCACGCCAGGCAGTTTAACTACTGCCGCGGACTTTTGCCCGTCCACACGGGCGAGATTCACTGGGCGTTGGGATCCATCGGATGCTTCTCCCATCTCGAAGCCCAAACAACATCTGGGCAACCTTTCCCAAGGATGTGAACATTGGGGCGCTTTCTTGGTGTTTGTGGGGCAAAATGAGTGACATCCCCCTTCTCGCCCCTTCCCCAATGGTTTGTTGACCAAAACCGCTCCGAAATGCAGAAGCAACCTTCTCGAGTGTGGCAGTTCTGCAAGGTCTGGCTTCCTGGAGTTCGCACCCCTTGTTCGTTGGCCTTGCACGAAAACCAGCATGCATTCTTTTTTGGGGAGGTCCCCTAAAGAAAAGCCACACCCAAGTAGTCTTGGTGCAAACTCAAGATATCTCTGAGTCTTGTCGCATGTCTGAGTGCTTCGACATCCAAAAGCTTCAGTGACTCCCAAAGGCAATCTGGCCATGGGTCAAAATCCAAATCGTACCCCCAGTGAACATCCCAATCCCACTAAAACAAAGCCTAAAATGGGTGGTGAATTCACCTACCCCCAAATCATCTACCCCCAAAATGGGATCCCAAAACGGTTTTGACCGCCACAGCCATCTATTCCAGCAGAGGATCCATGCAGTTGCGGCCCTCAAAGAGGGTCTCAACGGTGTAGCCGACCTGGGCATTGAGTCGAAGTCGGCCTTGGGGATGACTCCAAATACCCGCCCTTTTTCTCAGGGTATCATGTCGACCCTCTACTAAAAAAGGTTTCTCAACCATGGAAAACCAGGCTTTCCCGAAAATGGTTTCAAAAAAAGCGGGTCTTTTGAGATCGGAAACAAGGGATCCTCAAGCAAAGTGCCTTGACCGACATCGCTCCTTCTGCCCCCCCCCCCCCTCTTTCCATTTCCCTTATTTTTCCCCCCCGATCCCCCAAATAAGCGAGCTGGATATGAATCGCAAGCTCCAGCATCTCTCTGACATCGAAAACTCAGGCCGGCGCCATGTCATAAAAGGCCTCGATGAGCCTCGGCGCCACAAGAAAAACCCTTCAGCCGGGAGTGGCTCCAGACCACCGACCTTCTCACTTGCGTGGATGGCCCCGAAAAAAGATCCAAACTTTATATGTATCTAAAACGGTCTTCCCAAAGTTTCCCCATTTTAGATGTACCAAAACTTTGAAGGTCTAAAAAGGTCTTCCCAAAAAAGTTCAAAGTTCATGAACTCAGGAAGTGAGACTTTCGGGGGGGGGAAAAAAAAAAAACGCTGGGTCTGCTTGATCAACGGAATGAAACCCATGTCCAAACCAGTGGAACCCATCTATTTCTTGCCAAAGCAACCGATCAAGGGACACTGTGCTAGAGACCCGCTCTAAATCGTTGATCTTGGCGGTGCCCCGCAATACGAGCCGAAAAAAGAGTCCCTAGAAGTTTTGCCAATCCGCGGACTGGTGTCTTGGGCAATGGCAGTGCTCGGGTCACGTGTCAATGGGGGTTTGCGTGTCTTGTCTCTGAGGGGGGGGGGGCCAAACGGCGACTCACTTTGAAATCTGATCACCATTCTCAATCACCATGCTCAAAGAAATGCAAGCTTCCATTTGCTTAAGCCCCCGGGGAAAAATCAAAATATGTCCAGTAGTGATAGATTCCCTTCAAAAGCAGCAAGGGAAAATAAAAGAATGTTCGCAAGCAAATGGATGCAAGAGGTCATAAAGTGGATTCTGCAAAGTGGGCGTTCAAGGGATGCATTCACCGACTGATTCCATCGATCGCAAGTCCCACACCATCACACCATCTGCATCTGATCGAAGCCTCTGGGAACTCTTGAAACACCTACGTGGTAGCAAACCTTTTGCTCTTTGTTGGGGCGATAAAGAGGCCCCCCAATTAGAGTATGGTATGGTTCCCTCCCCTCCCCAAAAAAGCAAAAACGGTTTGGGGGGCCCACGCTCAGCCGGCATGTTTTAGATTGAGAAAAAAACACCCCCCCTCTCAAAATACCCGCTTTTTTCAGGGTATTTTTTTTCGGAAAAACCTGGTTTTCCATGGTAAATACCTCCTTTTTAGTAGAGGGTCGACATGCCACCCTGAACAAAGGAGGGTATTTTGAGTAGGGGGAACAACGCACAACAAAAATGTGGCCTCCAGAGTCGCGTCCGATTTCCGAACCCCGAACCCCGAACCCGTCCGCCCGCGAAGGAAATTTCTTTCGCCTGGAGAAGAACTTGCCCTCGGGGTCTACAGAGCTGATCCTCCGGCTGATGGTCAGCAAGTCCTCGCCGAGTCGGGGCAGCTGGTGGATGCAACCAGTGAGCGGAGGGGCGTGCTGCCCGTTTCTCTTTGGCTCAGTGGAAAGACTCGCAAAAAACAAAAAAACAGTTTCAAGGGTTTTCTTTTTGGAGGTTCTCATTGCGCCACGGCTGACCTCGAATACCATTACTCAGGTTTCATGTCAACTGCAGAAATGTCGGCTTGATCGTGGGATTGCTTGAGTCATCCCCCAATCTCCGTCCATCGATTTTTTGCTACTACTCACTCGATCACATCCTGATGGCCACCTTCGCCACCAATTCTTCAGCTTGCGTGCAGACCACTTGGGGCTAGGGGAGGGCCAAAATGGGCTGGTTAATTGGCCCCCCTCCTCTTAGAACCCGATACGCCTATGGTTCTTCTTCAACCAGGATCGAATCAAGAGGTCTTAGGGTTTTCGTGTTCCCCAAATGGGCAAATGGAATGTTTTGGCCACCAGATCCGTCGACTCCCAGTCCGTCATCAGCTCCACGGTGAGGCCGCTATGGCGTTTCACACACACCTGCGCGCGCCGAAACGAGCCCTTTTGGCTTGGGAGGCATCGCCCCACTCAACGCCCCACCTTCACAGGCCGCGCTCCAAGGATCCGAGCAACGCACACCCCAAGTGAGGCAAACCTCCGTGACAGTCCACACACACCCCCACGGGAAAGTGATGCCCCCTGGGGCCCACGAAGCCGCGCGGATCGAAACCTGGCAAAGGGCTGTGCCCAAAATGCGAAAGGAATCGGAAGGGCCGGAGTTCGCATGGGGGTCCCTTCGGATCTTGAGAGCAATCAACTGGGACGCCGGTTTTGGTTCCCTTTCGTTGTTGGAAAACCCTTTCTGTCGTAATTCATCGCTTGAAAGGATGGGGTTGTGTTGGTACAAAGGCTGGCCCCACCAAGTCGAACTGCTTGCTTCAACACGATTCTTCAAAGCCATGACGACTAGAAATCGGTCGCACCCCATCGCTCAAGTACCCCCTACTCAAAATACCCGTTTTTTTCCAGGTATTTGTTGGTTCAAACCTGGTTTTCCATGGCAAATACCTCCTTTTTTAGTAGAGGGTCGACATCATACCCTGAAAACTGGGCTGCCCTCAGATCCCCCGCTAAAAGTTTAACTTTTAGTGGGTTAAATGGAAATCCAAGCCCTGAAAGGATCTAAAATGCTTCTAGTTTTGGTAAAATGGACATCCAAACCCTTTTCCCCTAAAAGTTGATCTAAGAAGCTAAGTGGAACCGGATGGCTGGGAGCCACCGAGAGAGAAAACAGGGATCCTTACATTATACACCTAAACATTGCAACTTGTAAATGGTGGTTTCCCTTTACTTTGGTGTTGAAAAAGCAACATGATTCAATTGGTTGCAAAATGAATTTCTTTGAAGGAGCCCTGGAAAAGGCCGGGGTTCGTTTGGGAGCCACCGCCTTGGTATTGGTCTCCATGTCCGTGGCCAGGTACGCCCGGGTGAAGTGCCCCGCGCCCACAGCGTGCTCGATCTTGTACCTGGCGGGCTAAAACTTGGTAACGCTCAGGGTTTGTTTTGGTTCATCTAGGTCGAGCCTCCAGTCGTAGGTTAGAATAAGTGGGTTTTTGGGACTTTCTTTTCTGGAGGTCTATTTTAGTGGAACCCTCCCAACCAAAAAAGGGGGGGAGAGAAAGGGCACGGACCTAGTGGTTTGTCAGGAAAGCCGAAAGGAAAATTCCGACCAAGCCTGGAGTTTGTTGTGCCTTTTGTTAAGGATACCCTTTTTGTTTGTTTTAAAATGGAAGCCAACGAGAAGCCAACCATTTCCGGGATGTCCATGTCCTGATTTTGAAACAGTTGATCTGGTCTCTGCCTCCCGCTAGCAAACACGGGCAAGCCTTCTTACGCCTCACCATTTTTGGGGGGAACGGCCAAATTCCATCATAGACTGCTCTGATTTGACCGAGCCGAAGAATTCATGGATCCTGTCAGCCCATTTCACCAGAGAGTCCAGCTGCCTCTGGCTAAGTAACCAGAGGTTCCTGGTTCCTCTCCTTGATCTTACATGATGGCTTCGACCGCTGTCAAACTTGAAACTTTCTGCGTGTTGGTTTTGTGAGCCTGTTCAAGTCCTCTGATTGCTTGGAGCCATCACCGCTGAGTGCATAGAGCCTATATGGGGGTTTCTCCAAATGGGGCTCTCTAAAATATTAGATGTCCTTTGAATACCAAAGAGGCGGCTTTTCCATTTGAGAAAAACACCCATTTTCAGCTGTTCAGTGACCCTGGAAAAAAGAAGAAGAATTGGAACCCTTTTTTGGGCTTGGACCATTTTAGTGGGGCCACCAAAAAACAAGTTGGAAAAAGAAAAAGGGGGCCACTGAAGAACTGAGCTCATCATGAAGCATGATTGGGAAAAAGCACACACACACACACATACACACAAATAGAGAGCGCTGCTCGACTGGCTGGCTCAACAGCAAGCTAAAATCAAACCCGAATGAAGCAAGCGGCCAAAAAACCAAAAACGGGAGAAACCGCTTGCCCAAGCCCCGGGAAACCTGAAAGGAAAAGAAACAGTTGACAAAAAGAACCCGGGAATAACAGGTTCACCTTTTGGGGCCATGACCAAACATGGCTACCAAAAAGGGACACCAAAAGTGTCAGATCAGGTCGATTCGCCGTGGGCAAGTGAGAAACAACCCCGAAGCGACCAATCGCACGGGCGTTTCTCACAAATATACTCGGTTGCTTTCTGCTCCCCTGCTAAAAGTTTAACTTTTGGTGGTTTAATGGAAAACCCAGTAGTTGGCAAAAAGTTAAAGTCCTAACATCCCAGCAAAATGCACTAAAGTATAGGGAACCTCGTTTTGGCTGGCTTCAAAAAAGAAACCAAGAGGACACGTACCGGCCTGCAAACTTCCCCCCAATTTGGCTGTGGCTCAAAAAACCGGTACCAAAATGGGTTGCCCTGACACATGGACCAAAACCTGCGGTTTGCCCCTCCTGTTTAATTTTGAGCCACACCCATTTCTAAGAACCACCCCCCATGCCACTCCGAGCCCTCCCGCCCATTCCGCCGATCCGCCCATGCCAGCCTCTTGCACAGCACCTCCCCGGGGTGGGGCCGATACTCGCGCGTGCACTGCCGCGCCCACTGCCCCACCAGGCCGGGGTTCACGTGCACCTGCACCGGCACCTCGGATCAATTCCACCCCAGAAAACCCCAAGTTCTCCAGAACAGGGCTCCCTGTATTTCCCCTCAAAACATCAGCTTTATGAAGGGAAGCTCACCTTAATATAGGGACCCCTGCAGAATGAACCTTGGGCCCCATTGGCTTCCATCTCCCCGGCGCTGGGCAAACTTTCGATCCACCGGGAAAACGGGAACCCAAAGGAAGGAACCTCCGAGCCGAAGCCCCGGAAAACGTCGACGATTCAGCGACGAAGTCGCCTCCGTTGCCATCTTGGATCCAAAATGACTTTGGAGGGACTGAGTCCGGACACGTCCACGTCTGTCCCTTGCCTCTTGAGAGCCCCGGCACTTGCTTGGGGTCCTCAAAAAGTGGCGAGTTTTGGGAGGGCCTGAGCCTTCTGCATTTGGAGAGCTCATGAGCCTGGGGTTGATTTCAGGTGCTTTCGCTTGACGGATGTTTCCTCGTCGAAACTGAACTGCACAAAGTGATTTTGGAGGGGTAAACAAGAACAAACAAATTACACCCCCCAGGAAGAGAAAATCTTTCGAGGATCCCAGACGCATCGTCCAAACCTGAGCCCGCTGAGGCCCGAACCCAGGCATCGCCTATGTGGGTTGGATCGCCTCGGATCGCACGTAGGGCCCCCTCCCCCCCGAGATCTGTCTGACGGAAGGGCGGCGGCTCAAAAAATGGTACCCAAAAACGGCACCTGGTATATGGGAAAAAAGGCGATTTTGTTGCGTAACCGCAGCAGTTTCGTTTTGAGCCACACCCCCATTTGGCCACAAATAGAACCAGACTGGCTGGTACGAGTCTCGCTCCAAGAGCACCGAGCGGTGACATGAACTGTGGAAACTGGGGCCTGTAGGCAAGCCACTATTGTAGAGAACCAGGGGAAGCCATCATGTGAAACCTCGAGGTAAGCGCCGGAGTCATTATGGTTAAGGATCTTGCTGCCAGGCGGATGACCGTTAGGCCTTCCCAAGGGC